>OY740779.1:33319598-33798482 GCA_963513935.1 Aphrophora alni
CCTATAATTTGCATTATATTTCAAATTGACAGATTTTATATGCTGGCCGTCTTACGTCCTCTGTTCTTCGGAGAATAGGACAAGGTGAAGGGGGTTGATGTTCACAGTCATGCTACTCCTCGCTAGTACAGACAAGTATCAGGATGCTGTAGTAATGCAGTAAATGGGTAGGATGTTAAACATACTAACCCAAAGTTGGAACACCATATGTCTATGATGTATGGCTAAAGGAGAGCTTGGCTTTTACTATGCATACCGAGTGACTTAGTTTTAATTTAAATCTGAATATGAGGGGGGGGGAGGGCTCTGCTCAAGTTGACCATATATTTCTCTGGCTATTCATAGGAATAAAATGATAATAAAATATTTAACCAAACCAACAAAGGAGAACTCAATGAAGGTGACTTAAGGTGAAATAAATATGGATGGAGGATTGGTGGAGCTAACCTTAACCCAAACATCTCAACATGTCAAAATTTAACAAATTTCAGGGGCGCAAAAACAGAAACTAACAAAAACCAGCCGCAATCGATAAAGTGTTGCTAAAAAAACAGAGCAAAACACCCAAAAGGCTATGGAGAGATAAATAAAATGCTTTTAGAAAAAAGCTTGGGCGTTACTGACACCATGCAAGTTCTTCAACTCAAAAGAGAAGTAGATACGATGGGAGTACACCAACTGCAGAGGTATCGATGTCCAACTGCTGCCACATAATCTTAGATTAGGCTTAGGATGTTTGGAGCACAAGCACCTACTGAACTCACGCAAGATGAGCTAATAAGTAGATTATAAAATCTTCCGAGGGAAATAATCTACTAGATTAGAACTTAGGGGTTTAGTTGCACAATAGGTTTTAAGAAGTCGCGGTGCTGGGGATCACAATTCGCCTAACCCCTCTTTCTGAATCTAAACTGTCATTTGGATTATATGCACATATCAATATGAAGATATCAATGTCACTAAAATAAATATGTCCTAACATATTGTTGTTTTACTTACCAGACTCTCATATCTGTGACGACAGCGTTAGCACTACAAGCAAAAATCCAGTCCTTGCTTTTATGATTATAAACAGATATTGCCAACATTTCTTCCTTGTATTGTTCCATTATACGTATCATATAGTAAGATGTCCTCGGCACTCCCGTGGGCTTCAAAACACTTACTTGCTTCCCTAGAGACTCCACCCAATCGCCAGGATGTGATTTATTATTCCATAGAACTACTTGAGATGGATGTTGTGATGTGGAGTAACGCTTCCCTGCTGATCTCTGAAACATAAAAGGTCTATTGAAACAGAAGTACAGTAGACTCGCGACTGTTGTGCAAATAATATAAATTTGAATGGTATAAAATTATGCCGGAGAAGATGCAAAAAAAAAAATCAGTGCGTATTGAACTAATACCGTAATAGTATTGGCAGAGATACATTCTATTGATCTCAAGGAAAGAGGTCCCCTGTATGAGACAGAAGTCCTAAAACAGTTGTAATATGAGAGATGGAATGCTGGATAAGTGACAGGCCAGGTGGGTAAACTCACAAAGCTACAACTGTTCCTCGCACATTAATCTATCCTACAGGACTTCTTATTAGATATAAATTCAAAGGTTCAACTTACATCAACCAGATGATACTGGAACACATTCTTCACCAGATCTTGATCTCGTGAAATCTGTAAAGTCTCCGGGTCTACCGAATCAAACAGAGCTCTGACGAGTACAATTACAAGTTGTTTACACCAAAGTATACAGAGATGATCTGTTGAGATCCAAACACCTGGTACTCCAGTGCTCTGAAAGAAAAATAAACAATGCGATCTCAAGAGTTCCGAGCTAGATTTATACTTTTTCATGTAGCCTTGGGTTAGATACCTTTTTCATAATTCCTTGGCCAACTCTTCTTCTTTTCTAACCTTGACATTAATAGAGTATTCGAGAACTAGCTAACTTTATTTTAAGTTCTTTTTTTACTGTGATGGTGGCCTAGAGGTTGCCTTTGGCTTTTTTTTTAAATTTTTCCTTGGTATTTCACCAAGGAAAAATTAAAAAAAAAAGCCAAATCAAATTGTAAAAAAAAGTCAGTTCAGTAGTTGTTAATATTATCCATGGACATTCTTTTCAAACCTCAGTTTTTAACACGTTAGCTGCCATATCGGTCCGATTGGACCAAAACTAAGGTGAATGTACATGCAGCGTTACGGCACAATCGGACCGATAAAGTCACTGACGTAATGTTTTGTTTTGTGGCTCACAGTTCGATAGTGCAGCAACCTATCGGCCAATTTTGGTATTCTCTGGATTGGGTAAAGACGTGTATTAGACGTAGCATATTGTATGCTTTAATAACCGTTACCATGGTTACTCAATATAATAAAAAAATCGGTAGACATTTTCACTTTTTAACGGCACGATCGGACCGATTAAAAATTTTATAAAAACATTTTGGTTTAGTAATGAATAATTCACAAAGAATACAGTTGTAAAATGAATATATGTATTTATAAAATAAATATTAGACAAATAAAATAGTGAACGTTGCCAACATAAAGAAATGAAATAGCCCGTTTAAGATTTTTTTTTTACACGAAAATTACCTCGGTCCAATCGGACCTAAACGTTATACTATGATTAAAATTAAAGCCAAAAAATTGCATTTCGGTCCGATCGGTCTGGAAACTATATATGCATAAATGTAAATAAAATTAGTAAATAATACTATTGCCTTATATTATTTAACATAGGTAGGTGCAAAAATAATAATGGAGAAATAATTTGGTAATCGTGGCACTCCAGGCAAGAGTATCGTATTATGCCTCGGCAACTAACGTGTTAAAAGAATGTCTTTCTTGTTGTTTAAAGACGAAAAACCTTTCGGTTATTGACTTATTACAAAAAATAAATAAAAACATTAAGTAAAGACTCTTGACCCTCGAACAATCTAATAGCATTAGGGTCGGAAAAGAACAAGAGGGTGGGAGGGAGGGAGGGAGGGAGGGAGGGAGGGAGGGAGGGAGGGAGGGAGGGAGAGAGAGAGAGAGAGAGAGAGAGAGAGAGAGAGAGAGAGAGAGAGAGAGAGAGAGAGAGAGAGAGAGAGAGAGTAAACTTGCTTACCTGGTGCCATAAATGCATCATCAGCACAAATCGTATTAAATTAATTAATGTTTGAACGATGAGGTTCAAATTAAAGTTAGAGGGAGAGATATGATATCTGAAACTTTCAATATGGCCTAGTCAAACATAATATTAATTTTTCCCTCAAATAAACATACATATTCATCATCAGAATTTTATACTTGATCCCCTATACATAATATATCCAAAAAAAAATTTTTCAACTCTATAGTTTTTGTCCCTTAACTACCCCAAGAGCTTTTTTTTGTTACGCTATATTTTTCATATATGCGGGACAATACAAAGAATATAAATGCAATGTTTGAAATATAAAGGATTAATCGTCTTGTCTTTGTAGACTGGTTGAGACTTACAGACAGATAGAAGGAAAGAAACATGCATGAAATTACAAGGGTCTTTTGTTTTACCTATGGGCCTTAAAAATATGCAAAATTGTCAAATTACTACTTAAATACATTAAAACAAATACACACAGTCGAGACTGAAATACAAGATAAAAACAAGATTGAAATGTAAAAATTGGTACATATTTTTTTTTACCATAGACTAGATTGCACATTATAACCTACATTTCTCTTAGATGTACATTTTTCTCCCACTCCTAGAATTGTTTAACTTCTGCTGATGGGTTTCGGATTAATTCCATTTTCAAAAGCAATTACGTACTGCTTCGTCCTGTAAAGGTGTCATGTTACACAACCCAAGTAACCACTCCTCTCTGCTACCTATAGGTTCTGCTATTTAAGAAACTAGGTAAATCAAAAGTAAAATCTATAGCATGTAGAAAATATAATATTTCACATTTTTGCGCTTATCGTTTTCATTGTCTAAGTCAAAGTATAATAAAAATCATCTGATAATTCCCGAGCCAGTAACCGCTAGTATAATCCCGGTTATGATTGAAAAATTACGGTTCATCTGAGGTTACATCGGATTAAAAGCGAAATATTAGACTTCGGATTAACGACTTAATACGGGGACAAGATGTAAGATATTCAAAGCAAAAGATATAAATGACATCATTTTAATTATGTCAACATAAAATGGTCAGGAACTAAAAATATAAAAAGTCTAATTATAAGAAAATTTTAGGTTTAAGAGGTTAAATATAAAATGGTCAATCTGACAACCCTGTTAGGTCGAATCAAAAAAGAGATCTGACAACACTGTTGAAACTAAACCCTAAGTATTGGTTGTGCTGACTAAGGAAAAAACCTTCTAGAAGCATCCAAATTCAAATGATGTCATGGCTAATCATTTTCTAGTTGATAGAAAAAGTAGGAAATTCGCACTTTGGAGGGGACTGGGGTAAGACACTTTTCGAGAAACTGATGCGGTCTGTCTAAGTTAAGACAGATAGATTATCGCATGGTCGGGAGACAATTATTTTAAAATCTTAGAATAATAGCACAAGTTGACATTCTAAGAGAATATACAAGTTCAGCATTTAAACTCAAATAACTTTAATTTCGAAGAGCAGTTAAATTTCATTAGAAGTGATAATTCAACAAATGTGTGTTTGGTATACCACACACTAAGTTTTAAATTGAACTATATATAAATTCTTGCAAATAAATTATTTATTGTAAAACTATATGTTATTAAATTGAAGTTTTGATTTAAAGACATTAATTAAAAGAATAATGAGATAAATTGACTTTTGGGGAAATATGTGTTAGCTATTTAACATGTTAGCTGCCATATCGGTCCGATCGGACCAAAACTAAGGTGAATGTACATGCAGCGTTTCGGCACGATCGGACCGATAAAGTCACTGACGTAATGTTTTGTTTTGTGGCTCACAGTTCGATAGTGCAGCAACCTATCGGCCAATTTTGGTATTCTCTGGATTGGGTAAAGACGTGTGTTAGATGTAGTATATTGTATGCTTTAATAACTGTTACCATGGTTACTCAATATAATAATAAAATCGGTGGATATTTTCACTTTTTTGTCAGCACGATCGGACCGATTAAAAATTTTACAAAAACATTTTGGTTTACTAATGAATAACTCACAAAGAATACAGTTGTAAAATGAATATTTGTATTTATAAAATAAATATTAGACAAATAAAATAGTGAGCTTTGCCAACATAAAGAAATGAAATAGCCCGTTTAAGATTTTATTATTTTTTTTTTACACGAAAATTACCTCGGTCCGATCAGACCTAAACGTTATACTACGATTAAAATTAAAGCCGAAAAATTGCATTTCGGTCCGATCGGTCTCGAAACTATATATGCATAAAGGTAAATAAAATTAGTAAATACTATTGCCTTATGTTATTTAACATAGGTAGATGCAAAAATAATAATGGAGAAATAATTTGGTAATCGTGGAACTCCAGGCAAGACTATCTTATTAGGCCTCGGCAGCTAACGTGTTAAAAGAAATAAGGGACTTGAACATTTATTTAAAATGATTTGGATGAACTTTATGTCTATTTTATGAACATGTGTTTCAGCATGGATTAATGTTGTTAATATTAAGTACCTTGTCTGTTTTAAATTTGATAAAAAAAAGTATGCATTTTAGATATCATGACTGTGTTTTAATTTAAGTACATTCTTCCACAGAATTCACACTCCAGGATTAACTTCATTTTAAAGAAAAGAGTACATGTGAACAATCACATATTAGCACCCTATATTAAAAATATTTTAAGTTATACAAGACGACATCTTAACAAAGCAGTACGTAACCGCTTTTGAAAATGGAGTTAATCCGAAACATCAGAAGTTAAGAAATTAGAAGTATCAGAAGAATGTACTCAAACAATTGCATTTTATTTTGTTTGGATCAATATTTTTTTCTTCCCCCCCCCCCGTTCTGGGCTGTGAAAGCCTCCTTCAGAGGCCTCACCGGCGTCGACCTAGAGATCTTTTGCCGCAAAAAGTAAAAAATATTGATCTTTTGGATCAATATTAGTCAAGGACTCTATAATTGTCACTTTTTCATTTAAAAAGTTCGCAGTTCTAGCGTTAAACTTTGTTCCGGTGCATATCTACAAGTGTGCCAACTTACCAACACATTAATATCAGCTTCTTTAGTTAGCGTCAGTCCAGATCTGACGACTAAATCCTTAGGTCCACCTCCCACGGAGACCATAGTAACACCTTTAATGTACGACCAGTTAGGTGCTACGTTGTGATAATAAGAAGCAGCCATCTTGTCCAGCAGAACTACCGGACTATGTGGAGTTGCCAGCGTGATAACCAGTCGTACTCTGTTTTTGTTAAAATCAGGCTCTAGGAACAATCCTTTCGCAAGGATACCACCCTGTCCACGTAAAATACAAATTAATAGTTGCTGACAAAATAATACAATATTTATTAGTTTATTTAACAATTACGTATGGAAAACATTTCAACAGGCAAGTTATTGGTAACAAAATAATTTGTACTATTTGATAAATAAGTTATTAAACAGGTGATATGTTACAGCATTGTCAAAGAAACACTGTCACATTGATTATCTGACCCATTACAAACCTTCTCTAAATTAAATACATGTAGAATAGAATGAAAATTTCTGTTAGCAACCAAAACAGAAGTCTAATTAAAGAATTACTCATGCTGTTATATTTTTCAGTAGGAAAAAATGTCTTTTTTTAAACTGTACAAAAATATTGAAAAACTGTTCACACCCATTCGTCTCAAAAACCAAATCATAACTAATCATCACCAAAAGTCAGTTCGATGGTTGTCAATCAAAAAGTGAAAATGAACCACAGATACCGTCTTTGAAAAAATATTTATATATTTAAATAGGGTCTTGCTTTGGTTGTGCCATAAACAGATACTCGGTGTAAATAGTATGTGATCAAAATCAAACTTTCAAAGGTTAATTTTAATTTTTTTTTACAATTATTCCAGAACCGTATATTTTATTATGTATAATTTGCACACAAGTTTGGGTCGTTAATCTTTACATTTCATTAAAATTTGAACAAAATTGGTAGAGCCAATTTTAAGAAATTGAATATTTTACAATACCCTCTGATCTTTTGTATTTTTAGTCACAGCTCTTAAACCTGCACTTTTGGAAAGATGGCAACTTAGAAGCTACACATGACCAAAACTTACCCAAAATCGTTGGAGCCAGTTTTAAAAAAATTATAATTTTTTTTTTTTTATGGCTCTACCCCAAAAAAATCTTGAGATATTGAAATATGCTCAAATACTAAATTAGATTACAATCGGTTGATATGTTTAAGCTGTAAAGCACAACACAAATGACAGATATCAAACCAAAAACCATCTTTTTTGGACTCAGGGGATCTCAAAACAAAAATACCTGCAAAAAACTTTCCGTCACTACGTATAATAGGGAAAGTACAACAACTAAAACCTCAGAAATTAAAAGTAACAAGCTTTTATGAAAAAACAAATTTTTAACATCTACATATTTTGATAGCTGGAACATGTTGATGTAGGCCTAAATGGTGTCCCACCTACAAATGCACTTGAGGGAGGTAGAGTTTTATTTATTCGTGTGTGTGTAGAAAATAAAATATGCGTAATACGAATGTCCAACCCACACACCAGGAAATGACTAATTCACACGAAACAAAAAGCCTTTGGCTGCTTTACAAAACTGCAGAAATAGTTTGAATGAAGCAACCTCTGGACAGGATCCAAATAAATTGCAGAACTTGGATGATTATGAAATAAATTGTAAAAAGTTTAGGATCCAAATCAGACATTTGTTTAAAGCAAAGTCAATACAGTTATCCTTGATAATAAATCATTGTGGTAATTCACAGATTAGTGAACATTTAATTTTGGTATTATAATATGGCAACTAATCCTTTTTTCAGTTATGTCTTACCTAATACCTACTGAGTTTTGGGTTATCGCCCATCATCGGTGTAATAAAAACACAATTAAATATATATTCAAAACAGAAAAACACATATCACTCTGTGCAGAAGTCGTAAATAGCTTACATGAACGGATATAGGAACAAGACGAATTTTCATCAACATGCACATCTGACCAACAAGTCCACTTAGGATAATTCTGCCATCCTGTTTCTAATTTAATTTTTTCTTGTTGTTTAAAGGCAAAAATCACCTCTGCCATCATTACCATATAAAAAAATAAATAAAAAAAGAAAGAAAAGAACACGCCCTCAAATACTAAAATACCGTCAGAGTCAGAAAAGAACAAGAGTTGGTCAAGAGAGCCATGTTAGGAAGAGTTGTAGATCCATCTGGGTTCAGCAGGATTGCCAAACCTGTACTCACTGAAGTGAGTCCTTGAGAGAGTATATCAAGGAATTGTTATGTAGAAAACAACGAATAAACTCGAGAGACATGGAGTTAAAAATAATGAGGATGCACGATTTCGAACCGGCATTTATGAACTTACATGTAGTGATTATCCAAATTTGTACATGGGCCAAACAGGATGATCTTCCGTGTGAGATTTAAGTACCACCTAGGAACAAAAAATTAAACACCTCTAGTTCTAGTTTCGTAAAGCACCTTATAAAAAATTTGCACAAATTTTAACACCAATTTGGAAGTAATGCATGTGTGCAAAACATTACATAAACACTATTAAAGAATATGAAATTTATAGAGCAATAAAATGTGATTCTACATATTTACTAAATGACTAACTGTCCTCCCATTCAAATAAAAGTCTTAACGTGTATACCAATTACGTTCTTTTTAGTTAAAGTTCCTTGGAGCCGCCTTGTGGACGATGTCTCTGGTCCTATGTTCAGATGCTGACGTCCTCAGTTCACCTTCCCGCTTTAAAACATTCATTTTCTATTGTTCAAATAATAAAAAACTATTGGTGTTATAATTTAAACTGTTCTATTTTTACACCTTACAGTTTTGTCTATAATTCACGATTTGATTGTCTTACTTTTCTTCGGACACGTGCAAGCTCATTATTTTCACAATATTTGTAAAAATTCACATTACAGAATTAAAAGTTCACATTTTAGATTAAGACGAATGATACTTTGATCATTCTTACTTTGATGAACACTTCTTTTATATACAAAAACAATACATCCTACCACACTGTACCTACACCTTCATTGAAGCTCGAAGTTCACCCTCGTCGAATGGAGATAGGAAACAAGATGACAAAACCTACCACACTGTACCTACACCTTCATTGAAGCTCGAAGTTCACCCTCGTCGAATGGAGATAGGAAACAAGATGGCAAAACCTACCACACGAGGACATGTTTATGGTACATGTAAAGCAAGTTTAGGATTTATTATTTTTCCAAATGGCTTCTATGGTTCATTTTAACTTTTTAATTGGTAACTACCGAACTGACATTTTTCGCGACGATTAGATTTGGATCGTTTTTATCTGGCTTTGGGGATGGATGAGGGGGAAAGTTTGCCACATTATTAAATAATTCAAGTAATTAATGAGTCAGCCACATATACTATTGGCATTGATTTGATTGATTAAACTAAATGATAACAGATATCTGTCAAAATTCCGTACATTCCCTGACACAATATCATGATTTTCTAAATTTAAAATCCACTTACCATTGAATGACCGACCAGTATGATTGAATCAGGAATGTTTTTCTTGTACAAAGTGAAAATTCGTTGAATCGCATAATGGACAAACCTTGTTTGATCTTTTAAAACACCTCCAAATAAACCAGAATATTCTTCGTTCAAATCAGTCGTGAAGAAGTCAAAATGGAATGGAGTGCGGGAGCCTAGAGCTTTGCGGAGACTTATTGAAGCCATCGATCGTGCTGAAACAATTCAACAGAGTAACTACACAGCACTGTCATAAACAAATTTCTAACTTCACTAGTCTAAATTATCTAATAATAATATGCTACAGGATGTGCTAAAATAAACAGTACGGTAAATGTGATTATATAATATTTTTATCGTATCTTGAACATTCGCAAAACGTAGGCATCAGGTGGATTTATATCTGGTGAGTGAGAAGGATATGGGAATTCGGTTCCATGGGAAATAAAACCGACATGGAAGCAAACAAAGCATGTTTCTTGCCATGTGGGAGAGACCATACTGCCCGAACCTCAGTTTCTTTCTGGGGAGTATTCACAGGCTAAGGGTCTTTATTTTGTTTTTAACTTCATTTCTATTTATAAAGCGATGATGACCGAGAATGTAGGGAGAAACAGGAGCTGGAATATATTGTAGCCACTTCTCACACTACTTTGCTTTAAGTAGCAACTGTACAGTGTTTGAGGCAGAATTGGTAGCCATAAACGAAGCTCTTCAACAGCTGATTGTGAGACCATGGCTAAACACGAATATAGTTGTCTTGGTGGACTCCAAGTCATCACTGCAGGCAATAGCGAATAATGATAATCAAAAAGCACAGTCATACAGAATATCAGACATAACTATAAAATAGTAAGAAATAATGTTAACAATATCGCAATACAGTGGGTTCCCGCTCACGTGGGCTTGTGGGGGAAGGAGGCAGCAGATGATTTGGCGAAGAGAGGAACAAGAATTATCCAAAAACCAGCAGGTGCCCTGACGTTGCAAGCAATTATACGAAAACTAAAAACAACCTCACAGCAGAGATTTGTTGATGATATGAGGAATAAACTGCAGGGCAAAGCTTATGATCCGTTTGAGCTTTTCAAAGAAAATAGGATGCTTCCACGTAATGTGTCTGTAGCAAATTTCCGATTAGCTACGGGTCACGATTGTCTTGCCAAGCATTTATGCAGAATGAAAATACTAACCTCTGACAAGTGCACAATTTGTTCACAAGAATTGGACTCCATGTATGTTATGGACAAGGATCATCTACTGGTCTTCAGGGGTCTGTTCGGAGATAAGCAAGGACGAAGGGACTTTCCTGGACTTTATTGGGAGGTAAGAATCAAGATGGCGTGAGCCAGAAGGTGCCATTGGAAGAAGAAGAAGATTTATAAAGCGATGATGACCGAGAAATTTTTCAACCTTAAACAACAAAAATCAGACATTACCTTGTTTGAAAGAGCCGCTATGACCAGGAATGAAGAGAACAGGAATCCCATCGAACTTCATCTGTCGAGTTTTCTCAATAAATCTTCCTTCAGCATATGCATACAATACATACCTCTTATAGCTTGCACTTATATTGGTAGGCAATGATATCCTCTGTGTACATAGAAAGGTAAATAGTATATTATTTATTTATTTCCTCCATCAGATATTATATTATAAAAACTAAAATATACAAACCGTCAGAAAACTATACATTCCTGGAAAAAAGAACTGGTGTTAAGTGGAGAACACCAGTCGAGAAAAAAAAAATTAATTATAAAAATATAGTAGTATGATGTCACTGAATTTATAATTGAGAATATTCATAGAATAAATTATCATACACCCCATTCATTCATCAATTAAGAAATATAGGTTTTATAAATAATAACAATGTAATCATATCACTAAGTAACCATATTCACAAATTGTATACATAGCCATAAAGCATCATTCCATTTCAAATATTAAAATATCATAAATAATTAAACATCCAATAGTGTGAATACTACAGGGTGATCAGCTTATGTATAAAAAATGTATTAAAAATAAAGAACAGATTTCAATGAATATTTTTATTTTATTTTATTTTATTCATCATCCAAACTTATTATAAATGTGTCAAAGTGATGTTCATTAACATCCACACATTAGTCAACACGCTTCATTTTCCTTCTGGAAACTTTTCTTAAATCACCTCTCTGATCTCTGCTATAACACGGTTGATGTTTATTTTCAACTACCCCAAATAAAGTGGTGTAGATTACTTTTGAATACTTCATTTTTCAAATAACTTTCCACGAGAAGAAAACAAAACTAAACAGATCAGAAGATCTCGATGGCTAAAACCCTTTGGAAATAATTCTTTCATTCAAAAATGCATTCAACGAGTTCATGGTGTGACAAGTTGCACCGTCCTGCTGCAACCAACTATAGCTCTCATCGTCTTCAAACAGACCAATGAATTGTTGTATTGAAACAACGCCTAATCAGTAAATAAAACTCTGTTTAAAATTTCTATATTATTTCTTATTAGTTTTTTTAAACCAAACACCAGTATGGATTTTTTTTTTCACAATCAATTTACTTCATGAATAACCTCCATTTGTATGGGTATAATTAAAGAACTTTCCTCACAGCAGTATGGGCTGAACTGCAGGAAACATTGCTTTGACTACTTAATTTTGGTAAGACCAGGAGATCTACTGATAGTAACTTTAATGTCTTGTAACTTTTGTTCTGTTAAAACAGATTTGTTCCCTTCGTGTTTTTTGTCTTCACATGGTCAGTTTATCAAAACTTCTTAATAAGTTTCTAAATAACACTTTTCACTGGAACTTATTTACCAAATTTTATAAGAAATGCTTCTCTGCAATGTTTGTAAGAACCATATTTATTAAAGTTTTCGAAAATAAAACCCGCTCTTGTATGGTAGTACAGATTTTTAAATGCAATATTCAATTAATGAGACCAAAACTGTGCAAAATGATGTTCTGAAATTGAGTAACAACAATTACATTAACAAGCTGAAATAATCAGTTAAAATCACCTGATCCAAGCTTGCCAACACAAAATCGTGTATAATGTTGTTTACACTGATGACCGACGGTATTTGATAGAATTCCATTTTAACAATTAGGCTAAATCCTTTATTTTTCCAATAGTCAATTCTAATAATTCCACACAAAAGTGGTGTAGAATTAACTATTTTGGTAAAGTTAGCCATGCAGTTGGTAAAGTTTTAGAAAAGAAAAAACACTGTAAACCAGCTTATTATTGTAAACACAATTTAGGAAAGATGTTAGTAAATTCCAAAGATAAAATAGAAAGAATGCAAAAAAGTGGTGTGTACAAACTGACATGTAGTATTTGTAATGCTGCTTATGTTGGCCAAACAGGCCGTAGTTTTAAGTGTAGGTTAGGTGAGCATGAAAGGAGTTGGCGGTTAGGTTATAATGATTCTAGTTTTTCTAACCATTAAAAAAATCATGCATTGACAGATTTTTATTCTAATGTTAATTTTAAAATTCTACATGTGAACGTAAAAAGTAGAAAATTAAATGTTTTGGAAATTTTAGAAATTAAGAGACTTTTGTGTAATGATGCTAATCTAGTTTTAAATGACTAAACGGAATTTTTGTCATTTTCTCCTTTACTTCAACCTCTATTTAAGGTTGGTTAATATTTGTGTGAATGACCTGTGGAGTTTTCCCCCCGGGTCTTTGTGCTTTGTTTGTTAACGTGAATTTCCTGCCTTTCTCAACCTTTTATAATAGTTATGGTGTGTATTGTATTTAGTCTTGTAAGAGCCTCGTCAATGCCGTAACTGGCGAAACCATGGTCGGCTAGACCAAATAAATTATAGAATTTTACAAAAGAATAATAATTGTGTTATTTGTTAGTGTATAATGGCTGAAATTATTTAAATAGAGTTTTAAAATTCTAGTAGTTTTTTTTATTCTTTCTCTATCTTGATCAAATCTTCCTTATAATAAAGCTGGTTCACTGTTGTACCTTCTGGAACCCATTTTTCCAAAATTAAATCCTTGACATCGATAAACATAATAAGTACGGCTTCGAATTGAACGTTACATTCACGAACTTTTTTTCATTCTTGTTAATAATCACGGTGTATTCTAGTGTAATGACTGTTGTTATATCTCACGATCAAACTGAGATATTCACATTTAGTCACAAGTGATTATTTTTTGAAAAGGGTTGGATTCAACACCAAATCTTTCAACAAGCAAATTTCCTTGCAGTGTACGTTTTTGCTCTGGTGTCAGAACCCTAACACAAACTTCTTTCATATTGAGAACTTTGCACAAAATTCTACAAGGAGCGTGGTTTCAGCTATCATTCAGACACCGTGTTGGTGGTCTCTCAAACAATCTAATTTTGTCTATATTACCTTCGGATCTTGAAGTAAACAGTCATCCAGGGAATTCATCATCTTTCAAGTTCTGGTTGAATACACTTCAATTTACTGAATCTCTTGTTAGGATTATTTATTAATATGTAATTTTACACACTTATAAGAAAGAAATATATACTATTTAAATTAGAATTAAAACACCAGTCGCCATTTTGAAACTATTATGGTAAACATGTTCATTTTTTGGCAATGGATTATAACATTATTATTAACAATTACAGTATCACAATTCCATATTATTTTGATTATGGTTAATCCTGGGTATTGTAGACAATTACCAAGAAATTTTATTTTAAGTTTTGTCTCGATAACTCGGTTATTCTATAACTTTACTGAATTTTTTTTTTCAACATTTAGTTTTTTGGTACATGAGGAAAATTTTTTATCTCTTGTAAATATTTTCTAACATTTGGTTTTCGATATATTCAACATTAAAAACTTTAAATATTTGCCATTTTGAAAATCTGGAAAAACAAAGTCTTGGTTTTATGGTATACTGGTAAACAGTTATATACATAATCTGTACTCCAAATCCTCACTTTATTTTATTTACTGCCAAAGACTTCTTTAGTACAAACACAAAATTGCCAAAAGAGAAACAAAGCACTTTTAGACCTATGTTTATATAAACTTTTTTCTTATTTTTAACTCCGGGAGTATTGTCGTGAAATTTTGAATCACCCTGTAGCCTTAGGAAAGTTACTATTTTTAAATTTTGAAATTAATACAGGATTCCATCCTTTATAAACCCTAAAACTGCTGACTTAAAGAATCGCTTCATATTTCAGATTTATTAAATTCCAAAAGAAGTGTTTAATTGACTGCTCCACGTTATCAATAATGTCTACTTCACCTAATCCAATTAAAATTGTTGTGTCAACAAGCCTAATGGTTGCATAAAAGATTAAAATACCTTTATAACATTGCATACTATAAAGATATTATCAATACTATCTATCTAAGATAAGGCACACCTGCAATTCTACTTGAAATTATACTGTAATATTTCCTCTACAATTTTAAATTAAAAAATTTCTCAAACCAAATTATTGATCTCATTAACTAATTATTATGAAATATTTTCTTTTATCACTTTATACAGGGCCACAAGAGGAAAAAAAAGTTGATGTAAAAAAAAAAAGGTACTTACACATCCTCATCATTCAATATAATGCCTCTTTATTTAAATATAATCCTCAAAAGTTGGTTTCTGGTAGGAAATGTAAATTATATTGATACAGTAGAACCCCTCAAACTCGACACAATGTGGACTTTAAGGTTGTCGAGTTTGGGGGTTGTCGAGTTTTAGGGAACTTTCATATTTAATGGTTAGGTTTGCAACAAATACTCAAAATTACTTTAAATAACTGTACATTTATTGATTATAATCAATGATTACACGTTTATTGCAAAAAAGTCCCTGCCTGACAACAACAAAAATAGTGTGTTCAATCACACATTAAAATGAAATTTATCGATTGGTCAAATTATTTTACATAAGGACTTTCGACATAGGGCCTCTTGGTGAACAATACATTGTATCACAGGTCAGTTGATGTTGTTTTGTTTTAAGAGTCCTGCAAATCTAATTTCAGTTCCTATCACAGCTCCATCAGTGTCAATACAGCTAACATTTATCAAATCCCTCATAGTCTGATACCACCTTGTTTACAGGTTCAAAAATATCCGTACCCTTGGTTGTACCATGGAGAGGAATAAGATCAAGCATCTCCTCTGCTACACTGAACTCCTCTTGAATAATTTGAAGAAAAATTATAAGCTGGCCTTGTATCCATCGAAAGTGGCATCACATAGCCTATGTCTATGACACGCTTGTGTATATTTAGGTTTTTTAGGCATATTTCTAAGTTATTTTATTTCGTTGGTGTAGGAATCATTTATGTAGGCTATATTTTTGTTTTTTAAGTATATTTCAATATTTTTATTTCATCGTTGGTCAGGAATGCTCGCTTGTGTATATTTTGTTTTTAGGCACATTTTAATAATATTTTATTTCATCGTTGGTTTAGGAATGACTCGTTTGTGTAGGCCTATATTTTGTTTTTAAGCATATTTTAATAATATTTTATTTCATCGTTGGGTAGGAATGACTTGTTTATGTATATTTTTGTTTTTTAGGCATATTTCAATATTTTTATATTATTTTATTTCATCGTTGGGTAGGAATGACTCGCTTGTGTAAATTTTTGTTTTTAGGTATATTTTGATTATATATATATGGTTTTTAGGAATATTTCTATATTTTTTTCGCCCCGCTCCGTGGACCGCAAAAAAAATTATTGGCCGCATGCCTAATTCGGTGCGGTCCTGGGGCTAATGTTGGACAGCTCTGGCTGGTGTATATCACTACTTTCTTGATGCCGACTAGTCTCTAATACCCTATATATTAAAAAATCTCAACTCGATTCTATCATGTCATTGTCTAAGCCTTGGCTGGTCACAAAGCTGTACCTATGTGCAGTAGCCTACCCTCACTACACTTGTTTTGGCGACACAGCCCTACTGGATTTTGTAACTATACGAATATCACATTTTCTTGGGTAGACAGGGTTCCAAATTATATTTTTTGACAATAACTTCACTATTTGTCATCGTAGAGAAGTGGGGTTGATACCATTATACACAGCATTGAAATATGCAAATTTATATCTAATTAAGTACTGTACGTTATAAGTTGAATAATACACAAGACATGAACAAAAAACATTTTTAAATGGCTGCCATTTTGACAGTTATAATTTGATTTTCCTGGATTACAATAGAAACGCACTACAGTCGCCTATAGGCCTACATATTTAATGGTCCTATCAGAATTTTTCTGTCCACTATGATGCTTATGTACAGACAACAATAGACGGAGGCCCACATTTAAATTAGTAAAATTTTTGTGATTAACAAACTTAGCATATATTTTGTGTAATTAGTACTTTAAGTAAACAACAAATAATACTCAAAAAGAGAACCTAACCTAACTGACACCAAAAATTATAATAATGTGTTTATAAATAGCTTTATGTAAAACACAATAGCACATTTCTAAGAAAAAAAATTGCTTGTTATCTTTTGCATATTTTCTCCTTTTAACATAAACATATTATTTTCTCCCCCTTTCAATTTTCTTCGTTTCTTACGATGTATTTTATCGTGTATTATTATAAATTGTTAATTACTTGTCTCCTGGCGCGAATAAATCATTCTTTTTTGTAGTTGTTTTAAAGGCAACAAATCTCACAGTCATGACTGCTTTATAAAAGAAGATAAAATAAAGGCTTCTCAAATACATTAATTAATTATTAGGGTCGAAATAAAACAAGAGTTGGTAAAAATAAACTAGAACGAAAAAATAAAGAATTCAAAATAATGTGAAAAAAGATATTAATAAATCCCGTTAGGTTCCTTCGGAATTGACAAGCCTATACTCACTATAATCATTATCAATAATTTAAACAATACTATGAAATATTGAATCAAAGTCTAATAAAATAATAGATCATATAAATAAGTAGCCCAAACAAGAATAATAAGCTAAATACTATAATAAATTTATATTAGGGCTATGATTTAATTTAAAAGTGTTATTAAATTGAAGTTATGATTAATGAATAAGTCATAAATTCCAAATAATTCACATATCCCAGATATTTATCAGTTTCTTAAAGTAAAATTTATATGATAAAAACACAATTGTTTATATTGTTTGTAAGATGTTTTTTATTTAATTTATGAGTTTTTATTGATTTTGGTTTATCAAGTATTAATAGTCAATTATTTGAAAATCTGTTTGAGCGCCATTTTGTAAGGTGTGTTATGTCCAAACTACTGTTTAGACGTTATTTCTAAAGTTAGCGTGTGTTTTGTCAATTATTACTTTTGTTAAATTTATGATTGCAATATTAAAAATCAAACATATAAAAGAATATCAAGGTTCTAGCCCTAGTCTGTACTTACCAGGTCGGCTATGTATGAAACATGAATGGATGGATATATACTCAATGAATGTTTAGACAAACATGATTGTTTTTAAATGAAATCTCTTTTACTATAATTTTAAATTGAACATTCTTACATGTTTGTGAATATATAGTTTGTATTCAAAATGGTTCGGTTTTGGCCAGAAAATTTAAACACTGTTCATGACCAAACTAGATAAATCAAAATATTTGGTGCGGTAGGCTTTTTAAATAAAAGTTGTAATCTATAAACTCTGGTCAATTACTATTACCAAAACTAATTTCATAAAGATATAAAAAATACATAAATATATAAATAAAGGTTGGGTTTTGATATAGTTGGTACTATAGTTGATATGTCAAGGTATCTCGTAGGTCTTCAAAGTTTATTTATTTAAACTTTTAAAAAATTTATAAATGGCTGGACGTTGATTTAAATCATAACGCCTCTTTATCACTCACTTTACAATTTTTTTTCTTTTTAGAAAACAAACAAAGGATTAACTATATATGATTAAACAAATATGATTACTTCGCTGTATATATATCTTCGTCTAAAGTGTTACATAATTTTTGAAGATAAAGAACAAGTATCTTATTATTAATAAGCTTTAATCGGACATTTGCCAACATTTGTGTACTGAAAACTAATACAAAACATTTCGGGAATATAAATCTACTCTACTAACTTAATCATCTTTGTGTAGTGTAGTCTAGACGTGTCTTGTGGTTTTTTCTGATCTCGTTTGTATTTATATTGGACCACTCAATCCTGGCTTTAGGCTCTGGATTTAATTATAGTTTCTAACATGTCTATAAGCTATGTTGGTGTTTTTCATTTTTATGTACTAGGTGTATTATTTAATAACGTTGTTGAGATTTCTACTCCTGAAACGTTGTGTAGACCTATTAGTTTTCATAAATAAAATATTAATCTTTGTAGTGTTAGCCTTACAATGTAGGCCTATAGTTGTGTACTTTAGGCAGCCTAGTTGATTGTTTAAATTATTATTAATTATAATTTACTCTGATGTTTTCTACACGTCATGTCTAGAATATTTTTTGTTGTACAGTAAGAAAACAATTTTAAAACGTATTATTAAAAAGTAATTACAAAACAAAATTACTCTGTACTGTGTTCAGCTACATTTAGGTTAAGTACTGATTGACATATCTTATACAATTCTTATATTCTCCAATAGACTAATAAATAAATATTATTTAACTACGTCAAGCAGGAGGTAAATACACCTTGTTTAGGAGGTTCTTTTATTTTGTCATAACAGCTGTTTCGGTTGATTTCATATTATCATCAGATGAACACAATTACACGCATGGAACAATAATATTCATTGCACAAAAACAAATAACCACACTTATAACTAAATATTGAGCTTGACTTTTGAGATAATATTAGATCAAATAAAACTCGAACACAAGATCTCATAAAAATTATGTTTACTTAATCGTAAACGAGATATAGTTTAGTTATTATAGCTCATTTATCACTGAGGATGGGACTTTGTGTTTGATTAAGTAAACGTAATTTTTGTGAGATCTTGTGTTCAAGTTTTATTTGATTAAATAACCATACGTAATTTCTGTTAATGATTTACTTGATTCTATTGAGTTAATGTTGACCTTGAATATTTCACTCCACAGAGCGAATATCTGTGTAAAAAATTATATTGTCTACTCTTATTTATATACTCTAGCAAGCTGTGCTTCAATTTTGGAAACATTGCTTAAGCCTAGTGTATATTTAGAATATTTGATTCAATTGCATATGAAATTTACCCTAAGCTATGTGGTATAGGCCCCTATTATTACAACCAAGTTTAATTTTACTTTGCTCGGCGTAGCAATGAAAGACTACAGCTAGGATAAACATTTGAGAAAAATATTCTCTCATAGTAACTTACTCAAAACAGATATTGTGCCTAACTGGTGGTAATAGGCTAGGTTAGGAATTGAAAAACCATACCAAACAACAGTTTCAGTTGACATGAACTTTCATTTTCGAGTATTAAAATTATGTTGAATAAATTTGTTGGAATTTACACAAGGATGACATAATACAAATTAATGTAATGTTATACAAAAGGATGTGAGTATTAGGTAAATACTTAACGATTTCATATTTTTTCATAGAAAAATCCGATAACAATGTACACTAGGTAGGCTATTTACCATGTAAATTTAGATGTAGATACTAGCCTGTTTAATGAAATATTTAAAAGATTGAGGGTAATATATCCGTTGTAAAGTACCTTTTAACAGTCGTGTTGTATAAATACAAGTAAAATTTTGTATATTCATTCACAATTTAAAAAATATTAACGATTTTTATGAATAGGCCTGTAAAACCGAAAATAGGTTAAGAAGTAAGAGTGATATGAAATTAGAATACTTACCACAAATTGTGGATATTCATACATGTAAGTCATCTCACAACTATTTTTGTCATATTTTGAAAGAAAATTTAAGAATCCAAATGAAAAAGACAATAGGGCAACTAGTGAAAAAAGTAAATAAACATCAAGAAAAACGAATCGCGCCATGTTTTCGTCTGCTAGTCGGCACTCGGCAGTCGGCACTAGCACTAGGCTTCAAAGATTTCGTGGTCGATCACCAAAGGTGTGTGTTGACTTTCGACTACCAGCCACCAGAAATAAGTCAGTATAAAGAAAACTAAAACAACTCAAAAAATACAATAGATTGAGTTCAAGTTAAGTTGATCTTATACTAAGAAACGTCATTCTTAATTTAAAACGGGAAGGTAGTCTAGTGACACCGACTAGAACTACAAAGATAAATTAAAAGCAAATAATAGATTATAGAACTTTTGTATTTGTATAAACATTTTCATAAAGTGCCTATGAATAAATTACAAACATGAAAATTATTATTTATTTGCTAAAAAAGAATAAGTTTTATTAAATCTCTAATATATAAATTTTCACTATTGCTATCTTTTGACATTTTCCAATTTTCGATAGCTACGACTAAAAATGTGAATATAAACAATGAACTTCATATAAACTATTAATGAAAACCTAAACTAGTTTCCCTTGTCTAATTAAATAATACTAAGCATACACCTTATTTCATTAAAATTATTTTTTGAATGACAGCTGTAGTTTTATTTTTTTTTGCTTTTCCCTAAATTTTCTATCATTTTATATTTGTCTCATTGGCCTGATTTATTAAATCTTCACGTACTGTACTAAAAAAAGTTTAAATCACTTAAACACATGTTTTGTGTATTTCAATTTATAAAGCATACTGTTTACGGGCAATTTATGGTTTAGTTTATCATATTATATAGCTTCTTCTTCTTTTAACAATATATTCAATGGCTACATATAAGTTTTTTATTAATCCTAAGTGGTATGCTAGAGAAATTTTTGATTAAAATCCTTATATTTAATTTTGAGTTATAGTAGCTATTCCCAAACTTTAGAGTTATTACGAAAAAACTTCAGATTCAGAAAAAGTTCATGTTTTTTACACTGCCTAAACAATACATAGGTACATCATTCCAGAAACACTTATGTACTAAACAACCTCAAAACGAATATTTATGTACTCAATATCGATATTTTTTACTCAATCACAAACATTCTTTTCTACTTTTCATATTATATGAGCAGAAAGTTAAATTATAAAAAACATAACCTTAAAATTAGAAAAAGTAATAAAGTTGAATTTTTTAATTATATTTATCATGTAATGGAAACTCAAATACTTGTTGAATATAACTGAAATAAGGCCTATGAAAATGTTCCAAAACAGCTGATTACTAATGAGGGTACAAAGTTATTGTACACAGATTATTATTGATTAAATGTGATTTTTTATTGCACACTGAATAGGCTTATTATTGTCATGTTGCCCTCTTACCATACAATAAACCTCAGATGGGTAATTCTGCGCAATTACTTGGTCAACCCCAAATTTTTTCATATTTTACTATGGTCATAAGGATGTTCTCAGAAAGCAAGAAACATAAAATTTAAGGCCCGCAAGGCCATCGTACAGGTTGCCGAGTGATAAGAAGGTTCAAAGTCCACGCGATAACAGTGGCTTGCGGGAGACGCAAGGAAGGCCTATAATGACAGGTTTGGCCAGGTAGCTATATATATAGCTACCTGGCCAAACCTGTCATTATATATAATTATATAACGGTACTGTCACAACTGGCCTTCCGCGCGTCTCCCGCAAGCCACTGTTATCGCGTGGACTTTGAACCTTCTTATCGCTCGGCAGATGGCCTTGCGGGCCTTAAATTTTATGTTTCTTGCTTTCTGAGAACATCCTTATGACCGTAGTAAAATATGAAAAAATTTGGGGTTGACCAAGTAATTGCGCAGAATTACCCTCAGATGGATTTATAGATCTAGTTATTTAATTGAATGTTGGATCACAATTTTGAAATTATTGAGGACGATTTTGAACGGTCAAACACTGCTTTAGCTAAAGAAGAACTTTAGACTTGTTGCCTAAAAAATCAAGAGATATATATATATATATATGAAGAGCAATTTTGTGGTGTACTGCCAACTTATGTATAGCTCTCACATAATCTAAAAATAGTAGAAAATATAATGTATACTGCAATTCTAAGATAATTTGGTATATATAATTCAACTATAAATTGTCTTTATCGCTTTCAAAAAATTACCCAAACACAGTAATGTTTTCTCTAATGCGATAAAGAGTTCTTAATACATTAACTGTTTAAAAAAAAAAAAATTTAATTTTTTGAAAATAATATTTTTTTAAACCATATGGTAACATTAATGATTCTAAACTTAACACATTTTCCCCATATTTTATGTTTTTAGTATTCTAAAATATGAAACAACAAACACCTTCTTTTTAATTTTATTACAGCTCTATGGAAAGATGGATTCAGACTTTTGCCATCCTCTGATACATTCACTTCTTGCCAATTCCCTCCTCTTATCCTACCCTCCTGGTATTAATCAAATAGTAATGTTAAAAATAAATATATTATACAATAATTCATGTTATAGTCCTTGTTTATTGACGACATGTTATTAACTAAATATTTGAGTTGGGATGTTTGTCAAAAATTCACAATTTAAAAATAATAACATAAAAACAATACTATTATAAGCCCATTATGTTTAGATGTAAAAAGGTAAAATTAAAAAGGTCATTGTTTTAATTTTCTGCTTTGACTTTTGTTTTTCAAAATTGTTGATTACATGTGATAAATCTTGAATATTAACCAATTCTCCCCTAATCCTCTTGATACAGACGGACGAATGGGCAGCTCTGGTGGGGAAAGAAGGAGTCAGCCTTGCTTTGCAGACACTCAAAGTAACATCCAATGCTCAAACCTCGCATTCCGATTGATTTATAAAATAAATCGCAAAGGAAGGGTTACATACTTTAATGGTTTGTCGAAAACAAACAATCAATATTTATACTTTGAATTTGAATATTTTAATTTTCTTCTATATGAGATTACTATATTGTGAAAGGATTGAAATAATATGATAGGAAATGCAATTTAAAATTAGTTATTTAAATATTTGTGTGATTTCACTTTGATATTTATTAGAGAAAAATATTAATTTAACTCTCTTGACTCAAAAGAAAAAATACACAATATACAATGAAACTATAAGTTAGATTTATTGACAATATAAATAAATTCAAAACATGTAAAATCAAAGAAATCTAAGTTTAAATGAATAGTTCATAAGTCTTTGTTATTGGATACAGTCTGTATGAAAATTAAATTGTTTGACCTTAACAAATCTATAAAAATACTGTTATAACACTAAAAATTGGTCAATGTTCATTAATTATGATGTGTAATAAAGTTCAAGTTTAACACAAACAAAACAAGAAAATTAATTAAAAATGTCGTCACAATCTCTAGAACAGTTTGTGATGGATGGCGTATTAACTGTTCAAGTGGCTATCACAAGACTCTAGTTATATAAATGAAACAATTCATTTAACAATTCAACACTTTAAATTTAACCTGAGAAAACACAAGGCTTATCTCAGGTTTTGGGATAAGTCCTGGCTTTTCCCCAAGCTATAGACAGCAACAATAAACAAAAATTGAATTAATTAAAATATTTATTTGTGGTTTAAGTCCCAAATAGACAAATAAAATACAAAATTGTTCAAAGATAAGGAAATGAAAATCTGCAATGGTGTGAAAGGTTAATGTTCATAGTTCAATTAATTAGTTATTGTCTTTAACACTTCAGAAAATTTCAAGATATAATCAAGGCCTTTTAGGCATAACCCAGATATGCCTATCATCCTATTATAGTCCAAAGAACACAAGTTTTGTTTTTAATGTTTGAAATAGTTTGTTTGCTTGTAGTGTGATAGCAGCACGTTACTGTGCTTCCATATAATCAAACTAAAGTTTTAGAGCCTATTTCTCTTAAATCCAGCTCAATTTTTATTTGTATCAGGAGCTAAAAGTAACTTCAAATATACTATGTTGTTTCTTGCACGTTCTACTGAACAACAGTATTTCACATATTATTTCCTGTAAAAATAGGTTGAAATTGTGTGTATATATACAATAAAACATTGTATCAGTTGTCTTAATAATAAAATATTGTAACTTATGTACATAAATAGTTGTCAGAATCATTTCAAAATATGCTGACATAAATGTAGGATAATAGGAACAAGTAATTGATCCAGCGTGTTTATAAACAACAATTGTAGGTATCATATTATCAACGCATATTTAAACTTTTTGTGTAGAAAATCTAATCTATTGGTTTGTTTACAGGATTTACACTCTGAATGAAATATTATTACTGTTGGAAGGTGGAGAATTACCCGTAATTAGATCACCAAATTGATATCTATAACCAGCCTCCAGAGAATGTAACTCATGAAGACTCGGATGATGAAGACAATCCAACCATTCATAATTTGCCTGGAAATCAGCTACTCGCACCAGCCGAACTACCCCACATATATGCAATGGTACATCAAGACCCTGAAGGTAACATATACAGAGATAATGGTAACAACAAAGACACAGGTGTGGATGCTAATTCTACCACACAGCCAGAGCTTATTCCTAGCAATAACGTATAAGAACAACTCCGTCCTTCTGATCAACAGCACTTAGAAGAGGGCGAGTTGGAGCAACCGATTCAGATCCCATTGATTGTACACAACAAAAAAGAAACTGGTAATAAAATTTTAATTCACCACCAAAAAACGAAGAAAAGCGGCAAAACAAAAACCTGGGCCCAAACAGGTATGTAATTATCCCAAAACACATAAAAAACAAAATCAAATTGTGTATGTGTGGTGCAATAATGATCTAGAAACTGACAAAACTATTTGGTCTTATAAGAACAAGGTCCATAATGAACTAACTCCAATGGAATTTTTTTTTTCTATTTAATCAGGAAATAATATCAATCATGGTCGACAATACAAATCAGTATGCGGCATTGCACAATCGATCAGGAGATGTCACAAAAGATTAATTTAAATGTTTTGTTGGTGTGTTTTTTTTTATTGAGTGGTTATGTGCAACTACCTCAAATAAGAAATAACATTCTCCTTCGAGGTTATGAGAAACACAGAACGATACCCATAAGAAGTTAGCATCAAAGTCGATTTCTAGAGATTGTTAAAAAATAATGACAACCTTGACAAAGGCAATAAGTATGCTATGGTTCGATCAGTCTACGATTCCCAAAAAAATTTTTTTCAATCATGCTCCCCATCAAGAATACCACTCTGTGGATGAATCTATGGTACCATATTTTGGGAGACACACCTAAAACAGTTTATAAGGAACAAGCCAATTGGATATGGATATAAAATATGTGTTGGCGCTACAAGTAATGGCTATATCGTTAGGAAAGAATTGCATCAATGACAATCTCAAACTATACACCCTGCTTATAAACAGTTTGGCCTAGGAGCATCTGTTATTTTGAATAATTCTGATGTCCTGAAGAAAAATGGAGATTTCCCATACTTTTTTTTTTTTTTTTTTTTTTTTTTTTTGATAATTTATTTACTGGACTACCATTATTCAAAGAACTAAAAAACAAAGAAATATAAGAGCTACAGGTACATTACGAGAAGTTCGCACACGTGGGTGTCCTTTAGAAAATAGCAATACTTTGAAAAAAAAAGGGTAGGGGCACACTTGATTATAGATAAGAGAAAAATAAAACACTTTTGATTGCACGGTGGAATTACAATAGTATAGTAACTGTTGCCTCAAATGTTTCGGGTGTAGAGCCAACTGTTCAAGAGCATCTCACAAGATAAAAGACATATCAACGTTTCACAACCTAACCTAATAAATCAATACAACGAAAAATAAGAGTTGTAGATAGGAGTGACCAAAACATGAGCCTTTACTAAATTCAGATAAGAGGGGGGGGGGTTGGTACTTCCTTCTTACAAGTGATTGTTTTAACTCTGCTGAACAAAATGCTTGGCAGCAGCACAGTCATGCTGGAGGAAAATTGGACCATCTTTCATTTAGATGGAGACAAAAGTGTAAGATATTGGAAACCTACGACCAGGGAGTGTCATCTAAAACTGGAAGACCATCCAAACATGCAAGAGTAGATTCTAGGTTTGATCGCTTGGACCACTATGTTATTCCTCAGGAAGAGCAAACACGATGTGGACTTTACCGTGCAAAGTGTACTACTAGGTGTAAAAAATATGACATTGGACTACAAAAAAAGTGTTTCTCCTTCTAGGCATCCCAAAAATAATTAACCCTCAAGTACACTGCACTCCGAAAGCGTTCAAATTTGCCTCCTTCTGTATCCTTCTTGTTAGTTGGAGTTTACTTTATAAAGATGAGATAATTTTGTATCTGTGATTTAAAATTCTAAATAGTTAGTTTTGGGAAAACAATTTCATGAAAATAAATAAATTATAGTAAGATTATTTAAAAAAGGGATAAAAATAACTTCTCAAATGACTAAAACTAATTAATATCTAATTTGCATATTCAACTAATACAGATAATAAGTTCGGTTTAATGAGCATTGCATTTCAATGGGATTTAATTGACCAATCAGCGATTTAGTTTCTCTTCGTGGGCAAGTCTTCGAATGAATTGAATCTGATGTCGGCCATTGTTTGTAACGATACTTGAGTTTAATTTTAAATCCTAGCCAATTATTTCTACTTTTATAAACAACCTTTTAGGTGACAAAGATTTCATTTTATGTATTGGTACCATTAGTTTTTTTAGTTAAATTTCCGTTTCTTTACAAACAAATTTATTTTGGGGCCTTTCGTCTATAACTAGTCAAACTTCTTGCCTACCTACTAATACTTTAAAATTGAATATAAGCAACATTGTGAAAACAATATGTAGGCCAGTCCTCAGGTAATGTAAAAATGTCCAGTAATTTTACCAGATAATTATTTCATCACATTATTTTGATATAAATAATGAGTGTTTCAATTTTGCAGAAAGATTTAAAAACCCCAAAAAAGGTATTCCCCCCCCCCTATTTTTGAAGTGATAACTTCTTATGGGATGATGAACCTGCGTGAAATCAGGTAAATAGTAAAAGTGAATGAGGGGGGAAACTGAAGCAGATGTGGGGAATCACCACTACTCTGCACCATTTGCATGTGTGAGTGTGAAATCAGATGTGGGAATCACTCGGAGGATCCAAAAATATTGCACAAACTTTCTCACATACTACTAATCACATATTAAAACTACTAATCTATGAACAATATTGCACTAACTTTCTCAGACTCCCATACATAATCAAACTAATAATCAATGCAAAAATATTGGACAAACTTTCTCACATACCCATACATATTAAAACTAAAAAAATCTACGAATATGGAATTGCCAATATCCAGAACTCTTCACGAAGTTGAAAACTTGACTAGTAATCGTACATTGTATAGTGATTTGAACGATTCCGTTTAAGATTAAGATTGTTGCTGCAATCAACTAATACTATTATCGGTACTTACGTATTAACGCCACCGCAGCAGAAGTTGCGCTAATGTGCATGCGCCAATAAAGAGCAAACTGGTTTAAAGGAAGCAGAATTCCATTATATATATATATAAGGTTTGGCCAGGTGTTTATATATATATAGCTACCTGGCCAAACCTGTCGTGATATATAATTATATCGCAAAGTAAGCAAATATTGGCGCATGCGCATTAGCAACTTCTGCTGCGGTGGCGTTAATACGTAAGTACCCTATTATCTATAAAAAAATCACCAATATATACAACACACCTATAATAAATAAAAACCAACTTTACTTCTTGTCATGTACATCAAATAAGTTATCTCCAATGACATTAGGAATAAATAAAACAAATTGCAGCACTCTTATGCATTTTAATTGAACTCAAATTTGACTTTTCAGGACCTGCTCAAGAAGTGCCATGTATTCGTACTCTATATATACATGTGTAATCTTGGTTGCCATAGTTACTTAGGAATCTCACTTCTACTGCTTCAAAAAGTCTTGTGGTCATATTGAGCAATTCCTGAAATTAAAATATTTATTAAATACTGGATCATAAACTACAGTAGAGTATTGATCCTTATATTGATATAAAGTATGTAAGTCTGTGTTGTTTCTTGTTTATTTGTGTTGCAACTATGAATTTTCTAAATTTGAGTTCTTACCCCTCTCACTTCACTTTGCTATTTCAGACGATATCAGAGAAATATGTGTTCTCACTAAATGTCCTAGAAACTCATTTCTTGTAATTATTATTTAATTTGACGAAAAAGCAAAATATTTGTACAACCTAAATCTAAATCTATAATACTAATTACAATTCATCAATACAAATCATTGTCCATTCTTGAATTTATTATACCATTATTAAAAAAAAAAAAAGAAGAAAACTAATTGTCTGTTTATAGTACTTTTGAGATATTAAATAAGTGTTAATATAAGCAGCCATGTGCTATTCGCGAATAATCATTTTCTTATTTGCGGAGTTACCAAGTCCTCGAATATATATTTTTATTCAGAAATAACTTTTATTTATTTATTTTGTTTCTTATTCTATAACCATTATTCAACCCCTCCCTATTTTGTCTAACGAATTTCTGTCCATCTCACTTATATAAACGTCTAACTTTGACTGGTAAAAATGACTCCCTGAGTTCAGCTTCTACAGGAGACTCTACTAATCTCCCTACCAAGTAACCTGCCCTTCCTTTCCCGCTTCAAACATTTTTCTCAGAATGGCCCTGTTTATTATCTTATTTGGAACATCGTACGATCATTCCTTATTTGGACATAGTATGATCGCTAAACACACCTCCCTCCTTGCTTCAAGAATGTCTTTCTTAATATACTGATGCAATAAATTGTCTATAAAAGTTCACTTTTTATTTATTTATTCCTTAATTATAATGCATTTTTATTTACATATAATATATTTTTACTATTACATTTGAACTAAATTATTATTTTATATATTATTGATTGGTTGGAAGATGTCCCATGCTTACAAGACCCGGATTTACAACCCAGGACAAACTTCACGACCTAGACAAAGGGATTTATACTACGTTTTTATTCTGTAGAGATTAGTCTAAGAAGTCTCCGTTCAAAATATATTTATGCAACGCTCAGAGAGTTAGGTCTAGTAAGGAGATGTTAAATAGGATGTCTAAAGAGGCAGTGAATGGCTCAAGAAGGAAAGTGAATGGCCAGCCATTAAGAGGAACATTGTGGCCACATAAAGATGTCTTAACCCACCATTAGCTGACAAGTCTGGGACTAGCTGTCAAACTCAAGTGGGCCCACAATTTACAATGAGATCACAATCTTTCATTTTCTTCTTCTTCCTACAGAGATATTAAAAATCTTCCAAACGCTATCATAGCTTTTAAATGTGAATAACTTTTATTTATTGTTTAAGATTATAATTTGAATTAATATAGTCAATAAGTCCTTTTGTCAGCATTAAAATTAATGTTAAAATCAATTGAAAACAAACTAGCTCAAGTTATATTACACTATTATCTGATTTGTATATTACCAACTTACCCACCACTGATGTGAGGACTTCCCGTCTGGAGTTACGAACAAAGCTATTAAGTTTGCTGTCTTTTCTTTCAACAAAACAAACAGTCGAAGAAAAGCCCCAGAATATATTATACGATTAAGGTTTTGGAATTATAAAAAATTGAAGAAACATTTGCTGTATTTATTATTTCTTTTGATTTACAGAACATCACAGGATATAAAAATAATAGTCGATTTTGAATATCCATAATTCCATCCATCTCTCAGTTTTTCCAATTACTCGATGTGCACCTCCACACTAGGCCATAGCGTAGTTTATCCTTAAAGGAATTCCAGTCTTGTTGACTTATAATAAACAATTTATTCTACGGTGTTTATAAATTACGCAAACATTTTGATTAATTTTGAACTAACAACAACAGAGACGTAAGAATTGAGTTTACTTATATTTTTAATGGAACAAGATTCTACATATAACAGAATTAAAAAATTAAAAAAAAGTGTGTTAAAACTTATACAAATTTTCTCCTTCACCTCTAAAACTCACCAAAACTATCTGTCACCAAATATGTGAGTTTGATAGTTGTCATTTAAAAAGTAAAATAATTATGCACACTGTGTTAACAAAAATATTTAAATAGGGCCTAAATATGTTTCATTGGTGCCATGAATGTGTTAGCGTAAATCATAATCGATTAAAATTGAGCTTTTTATGATGCCAGTCAAGGTTAACTTTTTTTTCTTTTTTTTTCCAATTACCATAATATTGTTTTCCTTGTGATTTTGTATATATTATTCTTCACATTTCACTAAAATTGGAGCAAAATCGGACAAGCTTATTTTCCAAATTTTTTATTTTTAAAATTATTCTACAGTTTGCTACATATAAATAATGAATATAAACAAGAAATAAAAAAAAAACATTAAATTATTTTACTTGGATTGTTAACATTAAAACTTACCTGTTTTCTGAGAACCCTCGTAACCAAAAAAATTTTTTTTTATCAATAACTCACAAACCAACATTTTTGGAGACAAGGTGACCAATACATTCCGCTCGGATCCTTGGATTAAAATTTAGTTACACCCAATTTTGAGATAATCGTAATTGCTACTTCCTAAATTTGAGTTGTTGAAAAAAACCCGAGATATGGCCAAAATATGCTCTTATACTAAATTATATTAAAATCGGTGCTGTAGAGCACATAACACATACAACAGACGTCATATAGACATCATTCCAAAACCATTTTATTGTATTCAGAAGACCTCAAAAGGATGTATCGAGAAAAGTCCAACAGTGAACTCTAATACTATGTAAGGGGCTCCCAGAACGTGTAACCAAAATATTTAAAATGTAACCTTATTATTATGAATGGATACTTTAAAGATAGACCCAACATTCACAGGGTGTGACAATCCCGAGAGACTCTAACTGGATTTACACATTGAATTAGATCCCTCTCACTCATCATTCCTACTAGGTTTCTCCAGACCAACTCTTGTTCTATTTGGACGCGGACGTTATTAGAGTACTCAAACTATATGAGTCTCTATTTTATCGTCTTTTCTTTTAGGGAGAGATTTTTCGCCTTTGAACAACAAGGAAAATACAAACAAAATCAGCCTAAATATTACACCTACCATTGTATTAACATAAAAAGTCTGGCGAGAGGGTCCATAATTATGATATTCAAAATTACCCAGAAATACTTCATTTGTCATCTCCTTTGTAGTTCCCTAGAACAAAACAAAAAAACATTGCATAAACTTTCTCATTTAACAAAGTCTAAAATCTAAAACAATCAAATTTCACATTAATCCCTTGACTGCTGTAAACATGTCTGCGTCACACGTAATATGTTGTAGACGCGTTGACAAATTTTGTGCCATTTATTGGAACTGTTGTGCTCATCTGTATGCTACTGACATCTATACGCATTTTAGCGAACTACGACTATTTATGTAATGGTACAATATTCTTATTTTTTTCCATTGTTTTTATCAATATTTTTACATTTTATTTACAGTGTGTATGTATAACGTCCATGTCTAAGGTTATAATTGATGAGTTTTTGGAATTAAACCAAATACTTTATGATATTGATTTATATAGTGATGAAGAGGATCAAAATAATCCTGTTTATATTTTATCCTGTATTATGATTTCACAATGAGCGATATGATGATTTCGAGTTTGCAATGTGTAAGAAAATCCCTGAAGTGGTATAAAACTCTGGTTTCAGTTTTTCAATTTGATGCTTTTGAATTCCTACACATTATATCTTAAAAAACTGTAAAAAACCTAATTTATACAAAATTCAATTAGAAGTCATAAAAAAAAAGTGTAAAATACAACGTGCAAAGAGTAAAAGCTGGACGCCTATTGGCGACATCCCAACAAAGCTAAATTGTAGGTGCTTTCCTTCTTTGGTTCCATCGACTTGAAAAAGGAAAATTGGCATGAAAAAATGCTTTTTGTATGAATATACAAAACTAAAGGATTAGAAAAGCAAAGATATATGTGCAAAGAATGTGATGTTTTTTGTGTGGTGCCTTACTTTGGTGAGTATCACACAAAAAGGATGTTTTAAAGTATTAATAAAGCTTAAATGTTAATATTTTATAGTGTATATGTGTGCAAAAAAAGGAGAAACCAAGTCTGTGAATAAGTAAACTGCTCTGAGTGAGTCAATTTTTATTCTCAATTAGTTTGGCATATGCAACATAGCGGTTCAGCTAGCCAATAAAATTACAGCAGTCAAGAAATTAACAATGACATAGACTACAGACAATATGTTGAAAATCTTTTTTTTTAGTTCCTAAGGCAATTTTGAACAAAACTTTAGGTAATTCAAAATGAAGTTTCATTGACAGTAAAACTCCACTTGTTGATACTGTCTTGTGTATTTACCTGATCATGTTTTTATTTAGTCTTAGTTTTGTCGACTGCTCAGGGATGGTTCCTTTCTTAGTGTCCAACAAGGCTCCAGACTATGTAAGCCTTCATGAACTGGGGATTTAATGAATAAATAAAATAATACTACACTAAGTATTTAATGGGATCCATTCTATGAATAAGCATAGACACTTGTATTTTAAATTTTTTGGATCGTGGGATCTAGAAAAGTGTACTTTTCTCATCATAAACAAACTACAGATTTCTTTAGAAATACCTATTTTAATATCCCGGTATATCGTTTTGCCTGAAATACAAACATTTAAATAATAATATACTTCTTATAACTAAACATTAATGGAGGCGCCCTGAAGGGAAACATACATATAGAAATATACATAACAATCCTTAATTATTATTACATGATATTATATAGATAAATTTTATAGTCCAAGTCCTTTCCTGTCGTTATATACTTTATCACAATCCATTGGATTGTTATTACAAAAGAAATCCACAAAACAATTGTTTAATGAAAAGATTTACACAAAAGCATCTATTTTTTAATGGTATTTTAATCCTAATGTAAAATACTATTTATGTCTATTTGTCTATAGTGTTCTGATAATTATTATTTGCACATTACTGTTAAAAACTTTAATCTCTCAAATGTCTTAATTGTTTATCTAAAGTTTTAACATATGCCTTTATACCAGGATACCATATACCTTTATACCAATGACTCTATTTAAAATCAGATTAAAAACTATTTCTAATAACACAAAAGCTCTGAAAATTGATCTGAGATGGTCATCCGAGGGAAAAGTTCAGCAGTGACGAAAGAGAGTCAACACGACCACTCTTGTTGAACGATGTCCAGCTAATGAATTTTCCAAAACGAAATGATCCACCCCCCCAATTTCAAAATGAAATGAAATGAAATATCTTTATTAGTCACTATATACATATACATGTTCAGTTTACAAAACTTTACAAACTTAAGACTAAATATTGGTATTGGTTGAATTAATGGACCAATCCAAAAGCTCCAAAAAAGAACCCCAAAAACTTGCCATAAAAAGAGCCCAAAAAGAGTAAAAAAGCCCAAAAAGAGCCAAATAAGATGCCCAAAAAAGAATCCAAAAAATGAGCCCCCCAAAAAAAGCCCAAAATAGTTTAAAAAATACTCAAAAACCCGCAAAAAGAGCCAAAAAATAGTCCAAGGAAACGAGCCCAAAATGTGTCCAAAAAAGAGACTCAAAAAGTCAAAAAAGAGCCCCCGAAAGAGTCCCCAAAAAGAGCCCCTAAAAGTCCCCAAAAAAGAGCCCCAAATAGAGAGCGTAAAGGATCCCCAAAAAATAAAGAGCCCAAAAAAGGTAAAAGAGCCCCATAAACCCCCCAAAAAGAGCCCAAAAATGTCAAAAAAGAGCCCCAATATATGGTGTAAATGAGTTATGATATCAGAAAACTTGCATCATCACTCGTATTGCGACGTATATTCGAAGCCTTGTATGGACGGACAAACAGTGTTCTGAAATTGGTAAATGTTAAAAAATCACAAGTAAACGATTGGTATGAATGGAAATGTTTAAATGTTGTATTAAAAATAATACAATATTAATTTATTTTGTATACTTTATTCTTTTATTATAAAATAATTAACTAATTAAGAAAGATTAGTTTATGCACAAAATTAAGAGATATTCAGAGTCTGTGCAATGGGTTAGTGCGCCGATGTGTTTCGTCAGAATGTACTAACCCACTTAGACACCCAAAAATGTGAAATGTACAACTCTAGAAACATCTGTGAATTAATGTATATATACACAAATAATGCCAAATGTCTGGTTATTAATATGAACAAACCATCATAAAAATAATTTTAACACCAGACAACATATACCATACCTCAGATTACAATGCAACTAAGGAAGTGTTAAATCCTTAGCTATTCTACAGTTGTGGTTCACTTCAAATATAAATAATGGAAAATCTAGATTAAGCTTTAACTATAGGAAAACCGTGTTAATGTTTTTTAGACTGGCCTATTTCTACTCATCATTGTCTATGAAGTGTGATGCGAGTCTCTGTAGGAGGAAAGAGTTAGTTACATAAATCACCATCCTATGATCGTCGACAGACCACCAGTGATCTCTGTGAAGCATTAGATTCGTCACTCAGAACTTGTCAGCGAATTTTAACAGAGGATCTGGGGATGTAAGGAATTGTTGCCAAGTTTGTTCTGCATTTGTTGATAACAACTTTGAGAATAACACCCTTCACATAAAAACAAAAACAAATGATCACTGCTTTGGTGTTTCCGAAAACTTGTTGAGCTTTATAGGATCTTGGGTAATTTGGTGATTTTCACTGGGACGATTGCTGTTTTGTTTCAGAGTCATACCCATTTTGATTAACTATCCATAATGATGTTTGAATTGAAATACAGGTTAGCTCCACAGCAAACTTTTTGCTCTGTGCACACATGAACTCGATTTTGTTTTTGGTCTTCCATCAATAAACGTGATAACAATTTGATGCATCCCCAAGTCCTCCGTCAAAATTCGCTGGCAAATTCCGAATGACAAATCTAAAGCTTCACAGAGATCACTGATGGTCTGTCAGCGATCTACAATTTTTTTTCTTGGACACAAGCAATGATTACATCATTTCTTCCTGAAGATGGTAGTCCTAAATGTTCATTGTTTTCAACTAACATTCTGCCCTCTTTAAACCGTCTGAACCATTCATTGGTTTCTCTTTTACACATTATTTCAACATTTCATGAATTTCTTCGGCCATTTTCCCAAGTTTAAAACAAAATTAACACAAACTCTTTATTCTTTCAAATCACCCATTTTCATGAACAACCAATTGCACAATTAAACAGGTTTAAATGAACACTGCAATTAACAAAACACCAGTACTGCTTTTCTTACGACTGATACAGTTCCTAAGGTCAACTAGCAGAGCTATCTACCAATGATTCATATAACTAACTCTTCCGAGCTAATATTTCTTCTACTATAATATTGAGTTTCTTACGATTAGTTGGAAATATCTCGGTGCTGAATCAATGTTTCCGTTGATGGACAACGCTTCAGGAATATGTTCAATACTGATTGCAGACACTTGTATTGGGCGAGCTAATAGAATCACAACTCTACCGATGCTTCCGTGGAAAGCCCAACATTCACCAGATTGCAGAACACCCTGTACAAAGAGACAAATATTCATCCAATGAAAGAAGATAAAACAAATACTTTATTCAAAACAAGATAACGAAGTCCGTCTAATGGAAGGGAGAAATATGAATGCTAGCATTCCTACAGTCACTGTCAACAAATTTGTCTTTGCACATTTAATTATATTTAGTAAAATGACAATGATAAAACATTAGAAAATTTATTCTTTAATTAAATTTGTATGGTTCTTAAATTTTTATATTTTAAAACCTTCTGATGTTGACAGCCTTATATGTGTGCCTTTTTACTTACTCAGTGCAAAACATAGGGTAAGATTTTAAATCGCCAAAATTGTGACTTCTGTTTTTGACTGATCTTCACATTTCATGGCCTCAGTAAACTGAAAAAGTGATTTTCAATATGCCATCCATTCGTCATCGTTGTCTCTACATAAGTAAGATAATAGCCACAAAAAATAAGATAGGAACATGAAATTTGGTATAGGCCACTCATATAGAATACTATCAAAATTTAATTGAACAAAATCAAAATGGCACACATTTTAAATAGTTTTTGTTCATATCTCGTGTGTTATTCAACTCATAACACAATAAATTAAATTAAAATTTGTAAATTTCAATTCTGCATGTAATGGTACCAACCCCACCTCTCTACAATGACAAATAGCGAAGTTATTTCAAAAAATATATATACCCTGACCTCCCAAGAATATATATAGTTACGAGATCTGGCAAAGTAAAGTGTCAAACCCAAAAGTAGCGAGTGGAGAATCCTTCACATATTCACAGCTTTGAGGCCCGCCAGTAGCATATATACACATCTACGAAGTCTATTAGCTGACTTCAAGAGAGTAGTTTATGCACACTTATGAGGTTACAAAAATCTGTAAAATTAGTGCCTCTACATACTCTCCTCAACACCGATAATATTTATTAAATATTTGAGAAATTTAATTTGGAAATGTTAATGAGTTTGATGTTTGTGCATCTTTTTTTAATTAACGTTTAAGAAGATTTTAATATTTTGTTTGATTATTATTTGTTAAATTAAATATCTGTTATTTCCTAATGTCAGTGTATGTTAGTTTTGTAAATTAAATTAGTATTACAACGCCAGAGGATTCTATACTTAAATATCTCAGTAAAACTCCTTGATCTACCAATACAATTTAACATTTCCTACAAGGCCCAGGAAACCAACTTTTGGAGACTAAAGATTTAGTTGTATTAAAATATATGATCAGGCTGAGTAAGTACCATTAAGACATCCATTAACTAATTCTGTTTATAATGATTTCTCATAGGAATATAATTTTTGTTTTATATGATCAAGCATGGCAATCCCAAGAACCATTCTAGCTGGATATTCAACTTTGTTTTCATATAATCTTGGTTTAAATCCCATTCTTTCATCTTTACTCTCAGATCTCTCTTGACCAACTCTTGTTCTTTTTCGAGCGTGACACTATAAGAGTATTTGAGTTCTATTTTATGTTCTTTTTTACAAGTCAATGATAACAGATAACATTTTCCGCCTTTAAACAACACAAAATATAAATCCACATAGGCAAACCTAGTACTATATACATAAGTCAAGTTCCAAACTCCTAGTTATAGAATATAATAATAATATATTCAATAATATTTCAAATGAAAAATATATGACCAAGACTGGGAATCGAACCCAGGACCTTTGGCTTTAAGCGCCAATGCTCTACCAACAGAGCTATCCTAGTCGCTTCCCAGTACAGGGCGTAGACTTCTCACTTGACTTTACATTTAATTGCTGCAATTTTGAGTTTCCAAATTAATTACCTCGCATATGCGACATTGAAATGAATTTTTACTCATTTTTCAGCCCTTACGCATGTATTTCAAAGGTCCTGGGTTCGATTCCCAGTCTAGGTCGTATATTTTTCACTTGAAATATTATTGTATATTCAATACTTGCTAGTAAAAACGTATAAGCGGAAAAGTCAAATAATTAAAAAAATAATATATTCCTTGTAATAGAATATAATAATTTTAAATACATTTAATCAATACCAAAGTTATATTACCATTAAAATAGTTGAAGGGGTTGTCCGAATACTCGTATGAAAATTTAAACCAAACATATTAGTAACAACTTTAGTAGGAGAGAATGTTTCTGTATCAGGAGTAGCCAGGATGCTTCCGCCATTCTTCTGTGCTGCAAAGTCTGCTGAGGGACCAAGAAGTTCAGCCAACACGTCCACTGAAAATAGTCACAAAAATTGTGTTACAGTGTTAAAATGGTGAAACTTGTAATATGAGTTTGACCAAGAGTCAGTGCTAGGTCCTATAAATTGTTTCTTTTATAATTGACTTATTTTCAGGACCGTTCAAGGGAAATATAACTACGTTTGCTGATGACACAGCTTTATACTATACTGATCCTGATATAAATAGACTGCAAATTAAAATCCAGCATGACCTAGAGTGGTTTAGTTGCAATAGACTTTCCTTAAATGTATCTAAAACACTGTTTGTTAATTTTTACATGTCAATTACAATCAAATGTGTTGCTCCACGTAAATATCACAGTATTAGGTGTAGTCAAAGATCAAGTGGGTGTAATATAATTAAGCAGAGCAAGTGAACTAATTACCTTGCCATTCATTTTGGGTGAAAAACTGTTGTTTAATCAACATATTTGGAACACAAAAAGATATTTGTTCATAATTTAATGTGACAACAGTAGATGGTTGATGGAATTTTATATTAATGGAAATAATGAAACAATTATTTAATTTCTCAAAAGAACTTTATTGAGGGACATATGTTTTGCTGTTAGGTTGAAAATGGTGTTAATCCGTGCCAGCAGAAGTTAAGAGAATTAGAGGAGTGGTAGAAGAATTTATCAAATTAAAAATGGAACTAGAATGCTTTTAATAATCATAATTATTATTTACTGTTAGGATTGGTTCCTCTAAACTGCCTGGGTTCTTTAACTTTAAACTAATTAAATCAGTGGTTCAGTTATCTAATTAATGGTTCTTTATTATTGAATGCAACTCAACTATTTCTCTTATATACTAATTACAAATATTTTAATCTTCTTAATTACTAAGAATACAGAATGACCCTAATTGTTGTGACTCACAGATCTGATTCTACGTTATAGTTTATAATGAAATAATTTATAGTTTATAGTTTGTCTCTGAAATAATTACAAGGTTTATACACGAAGTTTGCTCACCCTGCTTGCCACTCATGGATGCTCGTCTGAAGTCTCAATACACCTAGGTAGCTCTTACTCGCCAAGTCCGTCTGGCTATCTTCAAGAATTCCTGCAGCACCTTCCCTTGATCAATCTTGGCCCACTGACCAAGTTTCCTCCCACCCAAAGGCTTATATATCATTGTAACATCAATGACGTCTGTCTTGCTTGCAAGGTAAGCAATTTCATCATATTTCCAGGACTGTCACAATAATTGTTGTCATTCTGGCTTCTTAAAAAGAACTTGGACTATATTCCTAACTTAAACTATCCTAATTCCTAACACTACTCTGAAGACAAAACAATGTAATTACATTGAAAATGATTTGATTTTCTTCCAACACTAGTCCTTAGTTCCTCTCCAACCCTAGTCGTCATTTCCTGAAAACAAGTATTTCACATTATATTACAATCAAGATTTCACTTACTACCCTTTTTTTTAGTATTGTAATCTTTCACACTTCTCCAGTTATGAATTTACTGATTTTAAGATTATTAACTCTACTTTACCTTTGTAGCTCCGAACTCAAACCATTTCAAGAGAGCTAGCCAACATGTGATTGAGCACGTGCACTCTTTTTTTAAAATGAAGTTAATCCTGGAGTGTGATTTCTATAGAACAATGTACTTAAATTAAAACACAGTCATGATATCTGAAATGCATTCCTGGGTCTCTTCATTGATAATAAACTGTCATGGAGAAATCATATAGACTATATATGTGCTAAAATTAGTGGTGGTCTCTTTGCGCTGAGAAGTCTGAAACAATATTGTAATGCTCAGGTTCTTATAACAGTGTACTATGGGTTGATATATCCTTTTCTAAAATATTGAATCATTTTGTGGGGAGATTCCTCACTCCAGAATGTGACTAGAGTATTTGTTCTCCAAAAAAAAGCCATTAGGATAATTGGAGGACTTTCTAAATTTCAATCATGCAAAGAAACATTTAAATTGTTTAAGATCTTTCACCCTAACTTCCATTTATATATTTGAAACAATCCTTTATTTTAAATTTAAGTGTAAGCATGTTCAAAATAGGGATTTGCATGATTACCATACTAGAATGGCTTGCAAATATCGGGGTAAACAGCACAGGTTAAATTTATTTAGTAAGTTACCTTAGCAGGCTGGGGTGCTATTTATGAATAACCTTCCTCCAGACTTGCTAGAGATAAATGATTATTCATGTTTTAAAGGCAGACTGAGACGACTGCTGTTGTCTGGATCTTGTTACTCTGTGGAGGAGTTTGTGGGGCACTGACAGGGGTGTGTGGAGCCTCCATGTTTCTATCTTTTATATTTGTGTGTGTTATTTTATTTTAATGATTGACTATTGTTCGGGGCTTTGTAATGTTGTTTGTAGTCTTGATCATATTTTATATTCTGTTGAATTGTGTATAGTTGTATTATATATTTTTTAATGTAAACAAAAAACAAAAATGTGTATTATGGATATTAAATTTTTGTATTTATGTGTACATTCTGCTATCATAATAATTATAAATTTTATAAACTTTGTAGGGTTGCTGGGGTACCAAGTATTATTATTATTACATGCCTACTTGTAAATTATTGGACCTGCCTTATACAAATATAATATTTGTCGAAAAAAGAGATGAATAAAATTTTAAAAAAATACATTTTATCAGATTTCAAACAGACAAAGTACTTAATATGAACAACATTAATCTAAACTGAAACACATGTTCATAAAATAAAACCAAATCAGAATGTTCATAAAACAGTCCTAAAATTCAACACAACCGAAATAAACGCTCAAAAATAAAAGCAAAACAAAACATTCATAAAATATTCCTAAATTCAATCAAATCAATATAAATGTTTAATTCCTTTCTTTTTTTAACAACTAACATCAATTTCCCAAAAGTCAATAAATTACGTCTCTAAATCAAAACTTGAATTCATATAAATGATTCTTTTGTAAGAATATAGTTAATAGTAAAACTTACCGTGTGCTATACCAAACACACATTTACTGAATTTATCACTTCTAATTCAATTTAACTGGTTTGAATTAAGTTTATTTTAGTTTAGATATAGAACTTGGATATTCTCTTAGAATAGCAATTTGTGCTATTATTCTAAGATTTTAAAATAATTGTCTCCCAACCATGCAATAATCTGCCTTAACACATAGACATCAGTTGGAGATTTATCATAAAGTGTCTTTTATCCCGCCTCTCTCCAAAGCAGAAATTTCCTACCCTTTTCTATCAACTAACTGACTTGGCATGACATGGAAGCTTGTAGGAACATTTTTTCCATAGTCGACAGAAACTATACAAACGCTTTGGTCTTAACAATGTTTTCAGATCTCTTTTCTATGATTTGACTGAACAGAGTTGTCAAAAATTGACCATACTGTTCATTTAATATTTAACCTTTTAAACCTACAATTTTCTTATAATCAGACACACCATTTTATGTTCCTGACCATTTTATGTAAAAATAATTACAATTATATGATATATAACTCTCGCTTGGAATATTTCACATTTTGTTCAATATTAAACCAATACGAAATCTAATATTTCATCGATAAACATGTAACTGGCAAACTTCTCGCGTGCAACTCGGATTATCCTACTGGTGTCACAATCGGTAATTGTCAGACGATTTCTATTACTTTAACTTTGACTTTGAAAACGATAAGCGCAAAAATGTGAAACATTACAATAATAAAAGTCAATCTCATTTGGTTTTCATATTAATTTAGAGAGCTGGAGCTCTTGACAGAAGCTGTGGAGATAATTCTGAACTCAATTGATAAAAAAAAAAATACGGTTGCTAGTTAGAAAGTTATGTGATAGTTCAAAAAATTTATGTCATCTGTTTTTGGGATGATTTCTGTCCAAAAAAGTAGTTATTGGAATCACATTTGTCTGTCGTCTCTCTCCCTGGTGTTTGTTGTATGTGTAATGTTCTGCAGTACAGTTAGGTCATAATCTGGGATTTAAAAAAAAATATTGGTTCAATAACAATAATCACAAATTCAGCTCTAAAAGATTTTCATCAAATTTTGCTCAAATGTAGACTCAAACAAAATATTGGTCGCACATTTTTAAAAAGCTGCTTCATCGGTAAAAGAGCAAAAAAAAAAAAATACCTTGAGACTATTACAAGAGAAGTAATTTCTTAACTCTACCAATTTTGTTGAAATTTTTGTAAATGTGAAGATTAATGACATGAAACTGTGAACAAAATTACAAGTAAATATATTTTACGGTTTTGGAATAACAAAAATGAACCTTATTCGCCGTCTTTAATCAATTACAATCCATACTGATACGCTTATATCCTAAACAAGCAAAGCATTTTCAAAGATGGAATCCAAACTATCAATTTTGATGATGAATAGTTTTGGGGATGAGGGAGTGAGAAAGATTGAAAAACTTTTTCAACCGTTCAGTTCATTTACAAAAATATTTGATTGTGCTGATCAAAATATCCTTTTAAATAAAACAAATGGAATTCTTAATATATTCAAAGAAGTTGAATAAGTTAAAACATATTTGGGAAAAGTGAATGATCCGTTGCATCTCTATTTTTCAAAATTGTAAAACAATATTATAAATGAATATATGTGAAAATAAAATAGGTGCAAAACTATTTTACGTAACCCAAATATGTTTGAATTTTGGTAGAAAAAGAATAATAGACAAAAACTGATTTTCTTATTTTTATAATCTAATAAAATAGAATTAAAAAAAAAAAACTTAATCATATATTTTTTAGCAGTGTGCAAATTAAATAACGATTATTATTGTCACTGACCTTCTTAACAGCCGTCAACTCTGTCTGAACTTGATGCAAGCTACGTTTCAAACTTTTAATTTCCAATTCTGCTTTGTAAATCCAAGTTGTGAGTGAAGATAACGTACTGGTTTGACTGAAACAAAATTAACATCGTGGTACTTATACAATGTAATACAAGCAGATACTCTAAATGTACTGGTTTCTTGGGCCTTATAGAAAATGTTAAATTGTATTGGTAGATCAAGGAATCTTACACAGTAGTGTAAGCTTGTTTAAAACAGTTGGTACACAAGTTTTCTGAACCTTGTAATTGTATATAATTATTTTCTTGAAGTCGCTTGGCCCTTACGGTCTTGTAGGTTTGTGTGTATTTATTATAAGATCCTCCACTCGCTATGCTCATATCAGTGTCTCGGCTCCCAAAGCTGTATATATAAAGGATCCTCCACTTGCTATGTTCATATCGGTGACTTAGTCGTACTGAATCTCATAACTATACAAATATCACATTTTCTTGTGTAGTATGGAATTACATTTTTGATAATAACTTCGCTGTTTGTCATCGTTGAGATGTGATGTTGGTACTGTAACGTACAGCACTGAAATCTGAACATTTTTCACATAATTTAGTATGTTATATGTTGAATATCACACCAGAGATATAAACAAAAACCTGTTTAAAATGGCTGTATATTTTAAATTTTCAGGTTGAGTTTTCTGAATTTGAATAGGGTTATATATGAGCATACTATAGAGTAAAGACTTCTATATCAAATTTCATGTTAATATCTTTTTTGTGGCCAATATCGTGCTTATGCAAAGAAAATGACTTGTACAACGAAAATGACAATAGTGATGGCATGCTGAAAAAAGTTTTCGGTTTCCTAAGGTAATAAAATTTATTGACTTATAGAGGTTTTCGAACACCTACCTTCTAGTTATAGAGGTTTACCGACAAAATTTATCTTATAGAGGTTGGTTCTTTCTTTAAAATATTTGACTTATAGAGAGAAAATTAGCATTAGAGATTAAGGGAAGTTGAATGGCAGAAATACAGGATATCAAGGAATCTGAGGTATCAAGGTTTGAGTTTTCAAGGTTCCACTGGTATTACACGAAGCAGAAGAAATACCTCCTGATATTTGAATGGTTCCATAAGACAAAGCTGAAAAAAATCATATTTTATTAATTTTTGGAACAACCTGAATATTGATACAAATTCATTCTGTAGATAGAGGAGGTCGATGTGTTGTTCTCTGTCTCTATCTAAATTATAATCAAAGATATTAAGCAGTTCTAATATTTGATGAACGCACTGTCTTTTGTACTAACTCTATGTACATACCTTGAGAGCTGAGTTGTCAGTTCCAAATGTGTATCCTCCAGGTAATGAATGTGATACAAACTGGCATTGTACATCTGAAGAAATCTCAAACCTATAACATGCAACATACAATTGTGGTTTTCAAGTTAATCGGTAATGATATATTGATCATATTATTGATATGGTTTGAGCGTACATTTCCCATCATTTGTGTATAAATATCTAGAATATGAAAAAGGTATAAAATGTCAACAGCCTGGTACCCATGATTTTTAAATGGAAAAAACCTCTCGATCATCATCATCATCTTATAAAAAAGGAAGAAAAGAACCTAAAATGAAGACACTAGTCGTTGAATACTCAAATAGCATCACAGTAGGAAGAGAACAAAATTTGGTCAAAAGAAACCTGATAGAAAAGATGAAAGAAAGGGATCTAACCTAAGACTACATGAAAAGAGGTTTAGATTCCTCGGGATTGCCAAGCCTCATAGGGTTGTTAGAAATTGAAAAGGCTGAAATTGTGTTTGCATAAGTCACCATTCATTATAGTTCATCTACATGTAGTACCGTTTACACAATCCAAAGCACAATCTAAGACAGTTATAGATTTCACAACACTTTTCATTTAAATTCTACAGTTAAAGCAGTACACTTCTTCTTCTTTTCCGACATCCCATCAACACTTAGTCTGTGACTGTGTGAATCGTTATTCGAGAACGACAAAGAAAATTGACTCCAGAGGGTGAGAGAAACTGATGCAGCGGTTTCATGTTATGACATGTCTTTGAATCATTGTTTAGTTTATAACATTCAGTGTAATGAGGTTCAGATCGTGGGAAATTTGTATTATAAAGGTGGACTTCGTCTTATAGAAGTTCTCCATCGAGAAAATTTGTGTAATCAAGGTTTATCATTATTGCTTTAAGATGGTCAAATATTTGTCTTATAAAGGTTTTAGCCATTATAATTCAGGCCATAAGAGGGTATTTATCACTGAGTGTTATGAGATATTCACAAGGAATTAACAAAAATTGTGCTATCAAGGAATTCATTGTATTAAGGTTTGTGATATTGAAGTTCCACTGTATTATAAATGAACAAGTAAATGATCAGTCAGTTACGTTTAAAAATTCTAACGTTATTGGATAAAGCCTAACTGAAACTATAAAAAACTATAATTCACGTGAGCCTCTGAGACCAGTGTAGAAGTGATGATCACGTGAAGACAAGTGTGTTACGGAGGATTGGGGAATGAAATGGGTTGAGGCAACCCCTGGAGGTTTTATTAACAAATCTACAACTTTTGAAGATGGCGAGGCACATTTACGGGAGACATCAAGATATGACCACCTCAGCTGAAAGCTCATAATCAAGAAGAAGAAGATCTTACCATTACAGTGTTTGATTCCACTCCAACGGCTAACACTTATCTACTCTCTGACTTGTTTAAACCCAAATTTTGTGCAAATCTGAATATTAAAAACTTTCAACAAAGATATAAGTTGTAAAATATAAATTTATCAATAAGAAAGAACAATTTTAAGCTGCAATTAGAAACAACTTGGTAAACAATTCCCTCCAATATAAAGTACAAGTTAAACTTACCACAAACTATAGTAGCAGTGAAGAAAAAAACAAAAGCCAAAATGTTAATCCAACTCCAAAAACTTTGATCTGAAACATTTAAAAGACTTTAATTTACAAACTTTGTGTATAATTGATAAATTACACTTTTGGTATTATAAGAGAAAACAATATTCAATTTATTTATAAGCAGTAAAGTTAAAGATTGTTCTATCACTTGTCCATGCTACGGATTGTACACTCATCATTGTACTTGACCTTCGTCATTATCTTAAATACTCATCACAGTGTCATACAATGTGAATATGGCTGTAAATTAAATTGGTCATCTGAAATATTTCATTTGGTCTGCTGAGCTCCCCATATTCTTCCGGTTTGGTGAATAACCCAGACATTTATGGTAACTTTCATCATTGCTCAGGAACTCACTATAGTGAGAAAGGGCGTAACAACGCTGAGGACCCTAACTGGATATACATCTTTTTTCATGTAATCTTGAGTTCCTTCCTATCAGGTAAACCTATCCAGATAGACCGAATTACTGACATGAGCTTGGCGAGAGGAAGCCTCTTCAAAACTACTTACAAAGAGTAGAGTTATTTAGAGCAAAGTCTACGGTGAAGTAGTGGATCTACGATCAGTAGACGTCACACTTTGGTTTAAGAGGTCAGAGTAAATAGTACGGTGACACTACTCACAGAAAGATATAAAGATAGTTAAAAGCTTTAAGACTGGCTTCCTCGATGGGTGTTTTTCATCTAATCTTGAGGTAGATCCCTCTATCTTTTCTACCAGATATCTCTTGACCAACTCTTGTTCTTTTCCGATTCTGATGCTATTCATTCTCTAAGGGTTAAACACTACAACTAAGTACACACTTTTAATTATAAATCTACAAATTTTTGTCATTTAGTTTTGGTTTAGGTCCTTCACTTTCATCTTTCCTATGAGTTAACTCACACTTCTTTCCATTTAAACCCTGAAGCTATTACAGTATTCGAAGTCTAGAGGTCTACCTTTCACATACTTTTCTTCAGTTTTTGTATGACCAAGAAAGTGTTTCACCTTTAAACAAGGAAAGAAAATACTGTCAGACTACGAACGACGCGTGATGCAATAGCATCTGTGCATAGTACATTCAATCATAACACGACGATTAACAAAACTCACAATGTTTATAAACAGTTTACCATTGAAATCAAGAAGATTGGTTGATTATTATTCACGCCAATAACAATTTAAATAACCGTCACCTTTTTTCAATAACACCGTATTAAACAAAATTGATCTCAACAAATGGACTATTTTAACTCTTAAAACAGGTTCTTGTGATTATAACAAATCAGGATGCAGTTTACACATACCTTGAGTTTTAGCATCTTGCATAGTAGACAATTGTTTTGATTTTACACCTGTCTCTATTCCGTATTGTCTCCAAATGGCTGAATCTGAAAAATAAAAAAAATTCTGAATACTCAAAATGTATGTGGCCTAGCCAAGGAGCCCACCAAATAAAAACCATAATAAGTATAAATTAGGATGTAATGGGAAGGGATTCTAAATAATAAAATATGAATTGGCACTTGCGATTTTGTTGAGCAGTGCAAGATTACGTAGAAGAGGGGAGAGACGAGGAGTGGAGGGTTGAACCAGCGAGCCGAGCGAGAGTCTGTTCCGAGAGCCGCGAGAAGAAAGACCGCTACGGGACGAGGTCAGTCCATTTTTGGCCATGTGCTAGCTAAATTAAACGGTATGTTTTTCGGCCACTATTAAGGCTTTATCTAGCCGTTATGTCTTTTTTATAAATTATAATTATTTCTGTTCTTCTAATTCGGCGCTCAAATAAAAGGTAACATTTAATTTAACTTGCGTTGCGTGCGTTCATTAGCGTCCTAACCCGACTCCTTGGCCCATCCTGACAAGATTCGGCTAAAGTGTACGCGGTCTCCTGCCAGCCGGAGCTTCCAGCTGGTCAAAAGAAATGGAGACGGTCAGATGTATTTCATATGATTATTAGTTGAAAACATATTTATCACATGCTTCAAGTGCTACTTCCAAGGGAAAATGGGTTAAGATATATTTCCAAAAATCCGTTCATAAGTAGTACATGGCATGTTGCGTGATTTATTGTGCTGGTTCAGCATGCTCACCTCACATGTACAAGGAATTGACACTTTTTGTAAACATTAAAAAAAAATTCTTGTTGTTTATGAAAGAAGTTGTGACGAGTTATAATTAATTACAATTTTTTTTGCAGATATATCCAAATTGAGGTCTCCTAAGTCAATAACGCAGGAGCTAAATGCCCCTTAATCGGATGTCCCATGAAGAGGTCACTATTTTTGAATTAATATGTTGGACATATGAAACACTCTACAAATTTGACACTTTACAGTTATGTTACATAGATATGTAAAAAATTACCATTGAGTTTATTTTTTTTAAATGATCAATAAAAACAAAATGGCGGAATAACAAAATAATTGTACATTTTCACCAAAATGATTTTATTTGTATAACTATTACGAATTGTTGATTTGCTGATAACATGAAACTATCTAAAACTTAATAAAGAAAAATAACAGTAATAGATTATTAATTATCCAAATTTGACCTTTATTCGAATTGATGTCCATCAATAGCTATCCACTGATAGCAATGAAACAAGCGGTTTTAAAATATTATCGAGGTATCAACATTTGTCTTCAATCAGTTTCATTAATTCATCATCTGTTGCTATAGGGTAAGGAAAAGTTTTTTTTTCAAAAACCCCATAGGAAAAAAAATACAAACAGTCAAATCTGGGTATCTTGGAAGCCAGACCATGAAGTTGCTACCATGAAAGTCTTTGGTACTAATCTTTTTCTTCAACTGAAAAATTCACTGTTATCACACATAAACCGACTGAATACAACTACCAAATTGTTTCATTGTTGTGTGCTACCAAAACAAAAGCTGATTGAGGTTTAACAGGAGGTAATCCACATTTTAATTGGATTGCATTATGGGAGGAAGTGGTTCTATCCGGAAGACTGATGGTCTTTTGTTATTCCGCCATTTTGTTTTGATTGACCATAAATAAATGAAACTCAAGGATACTATTTTTAAATATCTATCTAACAAAACTGTACATTGTCATGTTTGTAAAGTGTTCCATATGTTCGGTATATTAATTAAAAAATAGCGACCTCTTCTTCACAACTCAACACAGAGGAACAGAACAGGTTAGACCTATTGAAAGAGGTTGGTTTGTTGACAATTCACTATTTCGTAGTCATCTGCATAGAATGGGGTATCATGTGCCAGACCATCTGTGTAGGAAATCTGTTGAAGCAAAGGAAGACAGCTCAGCACAAATCTGACTCCCCAACTTTAAGCAGATTGTGTCCTTAGGTGTTCTGTGCAATGAAGGACAGATAAGAGATCAGAACAAAATCAGTCTAAATATCTTATAGTTTTCAAAAACGTCTGAGATTGAATTAAAAAGGAATGATCTGTCAATATGGCACAATAAGCTTCATAGCTGAGGGGCTAAATCAGGACTGGAATCCTGTCCGTCCTGGGAAAAAAACTTAATGACTAATTTAACTTTAATTATAAAAACAATAAAAGTACCTCCCTCAGAAGTCTTCAACTCTGGCTGGTTAGGCAGGTTCGTAATCCTTCTACTACTTCCTGGAAACAAATTTAAAATTATTTCTTTTCGTTCATTTATTAGGAGAGAAAACATAAAAATCTTAACAATATAAAAAATATTTAAAAACCAATAAATGGTGTATACATAACCAAGAAGAATGAATTGCTATCTGCGTAAATTGACATTTTACTTGATCACTTATATAAAGTAGAATAGGTTATGTGATAGATTAAAAACGAATGTAGTATTTTATGAAACTAACCATTTTGAGCTGGGGGAAAAAAAAAAAAAAAAAAAGTGATGTCAGTGCAGTGCTTTGCAACATAAAAAAATGGGCCGATTTTTGTCAAATCTCTTTCTATTCCAAAATTTTGAAGGTAGCCAAAAACCAAAATTCATATTTTCTCAAAATCAATTCAAACGATTTTCATCAAAATTTTATTAAAACCAAGTTCCATGGAGCCTAACAAAATGGATTGGTCAGTGACTCCACAAAAATGATAGATCGGGAGTTATCACTAAAAAATCATATCATCCATGTAGCTGCTACAAAATATGTTAGTAGAAAGAGTTGCTGCTACCCAAAGAGTTAATTTATAAAAACAAAATATTTTAAAACAACCAAAGCATTGTTTTTTACCGATACCTCATAACCAGCATGGAAAGATTTCAAAACCTATTTTGCTTAAGTTTTTATAGGTTTCACTTGAGCATAATCTTATATTTAATTTGGTAAGAAATGTTTGTGCCAGTCGCATGTTTCTTTACTATAGGGCCGATTGAAATGATTGAAATGTTAAATTAAACAGTGTTACCTGCAGATTTGCCTAAAATTATTCATTTTTCTTGGAAACACTTATTTTATAATAAATTTATGTTTTAAATAACATGCGTCTTACGGTTAAATAACATGTTTCACAATCAAAATAATTTTAACAGCTGTCGTAATTTTTCAAATAAGTTTTACTTTGTTGCTTTGTATGAGAATTTATAACAGCTGTTTTAAATTATTTTTAGGTTAACTTATATAGTGCTTACTTTATTTGTAAGGATTATATTAGGTTGTGATTGACGGTTACCATTTCGGTTTTATTAATTTCATAAAACTAAACCGTTTACACTGCTTACTGATAATGTGTGACAATTGGGTAAAATTTTTTATCTCACAAAATTAAATGACCTAACTGTATAGAGCTACTTTATTTGTGATTTATTGATTACATCTTGCAAAAGTTAACCATTTATATACCCTATTGTTAATCCTTGATATTGCATCAGAGCTTAGATATTCTCAGTTTTACACAGCAAAAACAAAATGCCAGCTGCAACAAGATAGCGTGGAAACCGTTGAACACTTATTGGTCAACGAGAAAATACCAAGGACAGAAATCGAAGGGCAGTGAATCGTGAAGTAAACCAACATGTTTAGATATTAACATAGATATTGCAGTGTATTGGTGAAATAACCACACAAATGTATTTATTCAAAATCGTTAAAATTCTCAACTGGAAATTACTAGTTTGAATAAAATGATTAGAGCCGATTTTGAGACATCATAATTTTGTGTTTTTTTATTATGGTAGCTGATCCCAAATTTTGAGTTATCAAAACATTTTTTAAAAGTCGTGAGATATTACCAAAATAAGCTCACATATCAAATTTAATTTGCTACCGCAGTGCAGATACGACAGACGAAATAATCCCAAAAGTCAATTTTTGGGGTCAGAAAATCTGAAACAGATAAATCCCAACACAAAACTTTCTCCATACTACATAATATATGACAGAATGTAAAAATGAACATGGCCATCATAAGAAGATTGAAAACAGTTTGTTTGTTTTGTCTTTCAATTTATTAGTTTCTCTCGTGGGTTTCTATTTTACTTTACTTGTTCCAGTTTTTGTTTCCAAGATAGTCCTACGATATCTCGGTCTTTTTCATGTTATTTTTCACTTGATGTTAAAAGTTGATTCACACTCTCGAAATGTTGCATATTAGGTTATTTATACACAAATGGTTGCAATTATCTGAATAAACTCTTATAAAATAACTTTAAAACTGCATTAATGATGACGACTAAGTAACTGAAACATTGTAGTGTTGTATAGAGTTTCTGTAGTGACTGATTACAAATTATGTTCAATATAATAATAATATATTTAGCGTCATTATGTGAATAAAAATACCAGCAAAGCTGTAGTAAACATCTGAGTTGTCACATATACCACAGATAAATACAATGCAATATAACAATACAAATAACATACAAAGGACAATTGAAGGTACTCCTCCATCACCTGCTGATCAAGTTACGATTTTAGTTTGTTTTTAACTTATAAATACAAAAGGTACTGCCTTGTGCAATGAAGGACAGATAGGAGATCAGAACAAAATCAGTCTAAATATTTTATACTTTTCAAAAACACTTGAGATTTAATTAAAAAGGAATGATCTGTCAATATGGCACAATAAGCTTCATAGCTGAGGGGCTAAACCAGGACTGGAATCCTGTCCGTCCTGGGAAAAAAAATTAATGACTAATTTAACTTTAATTATAAAAACAATAAAAGTACCTCCCTCAGAAGTCTTCCACTCTGGCTGGTTAGGCAGGTTCGTAATCCTTCTACTACTTCCTGGAAATAAATTGAAAATTATTTCTTTTCGTTCATTTATTAGGAGAGAAAACATTAAAATCTTAACAATATAAAAAAATATTTAAAAACCAATAAATGGTGTATACATAACCAAGAAGAATGAATTGCTATCTGCGTAAATTGACATATTACTTGATCACTTATATAAAGTAGAATAAGTTATGTAATAGATTAAAAGTGAATGTAGTATTTTATGAAACTAACCATTTTGAGCTGAAAAAAAATTAAAAAAATAAGATGTCAGTGCAGTGCTTTGCATTATCACACACAACTTATAAAATAAGTAAATAATTTCCAATAACTTAGTGCAAAACAATAACGTTATTATACAATACATGCAATAACCCTACGTATTATATAACACTATAAACTCTAGTATGCTGAAATCATACAATGCAAAGAATTTAATATATTGATGCATATAACCGGTACCAGTTAGAGCGAGGGACATCTAGCCTCTGACTAATTTAATATATTGATGCATATAACCGGTACCAGTTAGAGCGAGGGACATCTAGCCTCTGACTAATTTAATATATTGATGCATATAACCGGTACCAGTTAGAGCGAGGGACATCTAGCCCCTGACTAATTTAATATATTGATGCATATAACCGGTACCAGTTAGAGCGAGGGACATCTAGCCTCTGACTAATTGAATATATTGATGCATATAACCGGTACCAGTTTGAGCGAGGGACATCTAGCCTCTGACTAATTTAATATATTGATGCATATAACCGGTACCAGTTAGAGCGAGGGACATCTAGCCTCTGACTAATTTAATATATTGATGCATATAACCGGTACCAGTTAGAGCGAGGGACATCTAGCCTCTGACTAATTTAATATATTGATGCATATAACCGGTACCAGTTAGAGCGAGGGACATCTAGCCTCTGACTAATTTAATATATTGATGCATATAACCGGTACCAGTTAGAGCGAGGGACATCTAGCCTCTGACTAATTTAATATATTGATGCATATAACCGGTACCAGTTAGAGCGAGGGACATCTAGCCTCTGACTAATTTAATATATTGATGCATATAACCGGTACCAGTTAGAGCGAGGGACATCTAGCCTCTGACTAATTTAATATATTGATGCATATAACCGGTACCAGTTAGAGCGAGGGACATCTAGCCTCTGACTAATTTAATATATTGATGCATATAACCGGTACCAGTTAGAGCGAGGGACATCTAGCCTCTGACTAATTTAATATATTGATGCATATAACCGGTACCAGTTAGAGCGAGGGACATCTAGCCTCTGACTAATTTAATATATTGATGCATATAACCGGTACCAGTTAGAGCGAGGGACATCTAGCCTCTGACTAATTTAATATATTGATGCATATAACCGGTACCAGTTAGAGCGAGGGACATCTAGCCTCTGACTAATTTAATATATTGATGCATATAACCGGTACCAGTTAGAGCGAGGGACATCTAGCCTCTGACTAATTTAATATATTGATGCATATAACCGGTACCAGTTAGAGCGAGGGACATCTAGCCTCTGACTAATTTAATATATTGATGCATATAACCGGTACCAGTTAGAGCGAGGGACATCTAGCCTCTGACTAATTTAATATATTGATGCATATAACCGGTACCAGTTAGAGCGAGGGACATCTAGCCTCTGACTAATTTAATATATTGATGCATATAACCGGTACCAGTTAGAGCGAGGGACATCTAGCCTCTGACTAATTTAATATATTGATGCATATAACCGGTACCAGTTAGAGCGAGGGACATCTAGCCTCTGACTAATTTAATATATTGATGCATATAACCGGTACCAGTTAGAGCGAGGGACATCTAGCCTCTGACTAATTTAATATATTGATGCATATAACCGGTACCAGTTAGAGCGAGGGACATCTAGCCTCTGACTAATTTAATATATTGATGCATATAACCGGTACCAGTTAGAGCGAGGGACATCTAGCCTCTGACTAATTTAATATATTGATGCATATAACCGGTACCAGTTAGAGCGAGGGACATCTAGCCTCTGACTAATTTAATATATTGATGCATATAACCGGTACCAGTTAGAGCGAGGGACATCTAGCCTCTGACTAATTTAATATATCAGACGGTAGAAACTCATCCACTGAGTATATAGACCAAAACAGTGAATGATCCAATATTGATCCCTGGGGGACACCTCCAAGATGAGCAGTTTGATCAACAATAGTCTGTATAAACTACTCTTTGTTTTCTACAAGTTAAGTAGGACTGCAACCAATCATTTGTGTTTCTGTGAATACCATAATAATAAAGTTTATGCTCAATCAACTCGTAGACACAATCAAAAGCCTTTGAGAGATCACACATCAGAGATGATATATGCATTTTCCCATCTAATGAGCACGTTGTTGATTCCAATATACTATATATGGCAGATTCTGTAGAGAAGACTTCAAATCCAAATTGACTCTCTGTTAAAATATTAACTTTAAAAATAAACTTCAGTATTCTGCTTAGCATTACTCTTTCAAAATTTTAGACAAAACCTGTGTTAGTATTATAGGACGATATACTAGCGTCATAAAGAATGTAATATCCGTTCACTCATATTTACTGCATAGGTGGACTGGAAATATGTATTCCTGTCCAGACAGTCTCGGTCACGTGTCTACATAGTCTATGCAAGTTCTCATCGAGTTCTATACGCTTGTAATGTTACTATAAGTATTTAAAATAAATAAGAAAATAAAGAATGCTGCTGCAAGCGAAATGAGAGCTGTAATTTTATTTCTTAATACATTGTCAAATCAAGAGAGTTCACAGCGATGAATCATCAGTGTCAAAATTTTTAATGTAGGGAGAATGTTAATAAACAAACAAAAAATTGAGCAAGCGGTCTCTATTCGAAAGGTTGTGGATACTGCAGGACCAAAAAGGACCAATCTTTGTGGACTTTGTACCTCGTGGAGTCACAGTAAATGCTGATACTTATTATGAAACATGTATGCACAAAATACAACCATCATTGTATCTGATCATAACTCCGAAAAAATTTAGAAATAAAATCGTTCATTGCTTTAAATCAAGCTGTAGAGTATTTCGACAAATTCGATTTTCGAATTTAATGCTAAACTTAGGAAAACAAATTATATCCCATTCTCTGCAAAGAATAGAGCAAATTGCAGTGCTATAGATGTCTTTCCAGAGAGTTATCAACTAGTGGAAGTAGAAAGTACAAAATTTGTAGGTAACCGTATAAATGCAATGTCTACAAAATTTAATTCTTTATAATTTATGTTTTAAAAAATAATCATATTATTGTACTTTACCAAGAATACCATATTATGGTCGATTATAAAGTCATGTCCAATATGATTTTGCTATATGGGGAAATGCTTCAAAGGGGTGAATGTTAAACATTTTCAAAATTCAAAAGTACACAGTTCAGGCTATGTTTAGTAAAAAGTCGACACTCTTTCCGTCCTCTTTTCAAAGACTGGATATTTTAACTTTCGCATCAATTTACATATTGAGTGTTTTTATGTATTCTAAGTTTCACAGAGCAACAGAAATCTTGAGTGTCATTACGTATTCTAAGTTTCACACAGAAACAGAAATCTTGAGTGTCATTATGTATTCTAAGTTTCACACAGAAACAGAAATCTTAAGTGTCATTACGTATTCTAAGTTTCACACAGAAACAGAGATCTTGAGTGTCATTACGTATTCTAAGTTTGACACAGAAACAGAGATCTTGAATGTCATTACATATTCTAAGTTCCACACAGAAACAGAAATCTTGAGTGTCATTACGTATTCTAAGTTTCACACAGAAACAGAGATCTTGAGTGTCATTATGTATTCTAAGTTTCACACAGAAACAGATATCTTGAGTGTCATTACGTATTCTAAGTTTCACACAGAAACAGACATCTTGAGTGTCATTATGTATTCTAAGTTTGACACAGAAACAGAGATCTTGAGTGTCATTACATATTCTAAGTTCCACACAGAAACAGAAATCTTGAGTGTCATTACGTATTCTAAGTTTCACACAGAAACAGAGATCTTGAGTGTCATTATGTATTCTAAGTTTCACACAGAAACAGATATCTTGAGTGTCATTACGTATTCTAAGTTTCACACAGAAACAGACATCTTGAGTGTCATTACGTATTCTAAGTTTCACACAGAAACAGACATCTTGAGTGTCATTATGTATTCTAAGTTTCACACAGAAACAGATATCTTGAGTGTCATTACGTATTCTAAGTTTCACACAGAAACAGGCATCTTGGGTGTCATTACGTATTCTAAGTTTCACACAGAAACAGACATCTTGAGTGTCATTATGTATTCTAAGTTTCACACAGAAACAAACCATAGTCAAATACATAGGTATAACACGTGAAAAACACACAATCTAATTATAGGCTTCCTCAAACTTCAAAATCAGCAACAATTTCTGGGGCTGCTCTCTACAACTGTCTTCCACATAAAATCAAAATAATAAAAGAAGTAAAGTCCTTCAAAAAAGAAATAACTACTATATTTAAGAGAGAACATTTTTTTTTTATTCTATAGATGAATTCATGTGACGGCCATCTATTGAATGACAAAGGGGTTTTGGAATATGTATGATATTTTTTTTTGTTTGTGTACTTTTTGTTTAACGCAGTGTAATGTTTAAAGATCTTGACAAGGCCAATATGATGTAAAAAAATTGTCACCTATCTTCTAAATAAATTAAAAAATTGAGACAGGCTTTGGAGGAGAGGATTGTTGTTTAGTGGCATTTTCAGCCTATATAACAATGCACGATCTCTTACCGCTGAGAAAAGAAAACAGTTAATCAACAAATTTTAACAGGACATTTTCGATCAGTTTACAGCTACGACCTGGCTACTGACTATCATCTGTTTACCAAGCTGAAAGACTTTTTATGAGGAATGCATTTTGAAAGTAATGAAAACTTGAAGAAAACAAAGTTTTCAAAATGATTTGGCGGTGGAGGAATCTGACGCGAATATACAAAAACTAGTTGAACAGTACGATAAGTGGGTAACGTGAACTCGGTGACTATATAGAAAAGTAGTTTTAAATTAATTTATGGTAAAAGTTTATTCAAAACCCATTATTGGTTTTTATTTTATCATAAAATGAGTACTTCAATCCAGTCAGTCTTAGTATTTCAGTGAATGCATGCTACGTGTACTATACATTAAATACAAAAAGCGTTCAAATATAAACAGAAATTTTTGCAGATTTTATTTATTAAATACAATGAAATCTGTATTATTACAATATTATTTATTGACTTGTAGACTGTTTTTCAATGCAATACACTTCTTCCAGCAATTAGTAAGTTTGTGACAACATGTTAACCTATTCTGACACACCATCGTTAACCTCCTCATTAGAGTTCAATTTTATTAAGTGAGGGAAACAGGTGAAAGTCTGGTACTGGACATTGTGGAAAATGATGTACAACATTCTACTTGAGTTTCCACGACGTTTCCATCATCAAAGCAACAGTATAAGGGCGAGTATTGTCCTGAATACAACAAACTGAATGGAACTCTCCTCTTGGAACAAATCATTGGCTCTACGTTCTCTTTTTATCATAGAATACTCAGTGATAATTCTATGTTCTGTGAGAAAATCGAGGTAAAGAATTCCTTATGAATTTTGAAAGTGACCAGATTTTCCTAGGTTGAAAATATGGTTCTGATTTTCCGTGACAGACTGTTTTTTTTCTTGTTGTTGTATAAAGACAAAAACCTCTTCGTCATAATTGCCTGAAGAAAAGAACAAAATAAAGACTTCTAGCCCTCGAATAGAGTCAGTTTCAGAAGAGAACAAAAGTTGGTTAATAGAGAAAGATAGGTATCAAACCCAAGATTACATGAAAAAAGTGTAGATTCAGCCAGAATCCCTCAGGATTGCTAAGCTCATACTCACTAAGGGGTCCGTGACTGAGGTGAGCTTGTTTGTTTTGACTCTGATGACTGAAATAGTACACTTAAGTTTGACAGATTTTAGAGTCTAAAAGCTTGACTCCAACATATTCATAATGGTGCAGAAATTGTGTGACTCCAACCAATCCTTTTCCTTAAGGCTCAAAAGACAAGCAATCCATCTGATACTTACCTTGTTAATTTTAAGATTAATATGTTTCCATGCTACCAACACTCACATCAGCTTGTTTTCACTAGTTGATGTTCACTTATCCAATCTTCAATGACTGACTTGCAGAAATCATACTGAGAGAGACATCAGCTCCAAACTGATTTTAAAGTCTCGAATCCAAGACGGAATAATACTTTTCACTTAATGCACTGCTCAACGCTACTGTGAACCTTCTGATCCCCACATGTTGATTACAACTGACTGGAATGAAGGACCAACAAAACTAATGACAAGTTCAAACAAGTATCAGTTTGCCCATTGAACAAGAATAGAGTATGAAAATTCCTGCATATATTTGAACGCAACTCGTAAGAAAAACAATCCACCTACCTTTATTTTTGCTCAATACATAGGAGTGAACAGAATGAATTGGAGTGTGGAAGGTTGCTACACATGAGGTAACAGGAGTTGCAGGTACTATGGTCTTTCCTTTCCTAGTGTTACAACTCAACTACAACAGAAGACACACACAATGCACTTTATACTAGTAGCTAGATGCTGCTTAAATCACAAGTATTTCATTTTTATGTTTACCATCTCATTTAAGTATACACACAAAGTTACAGACAAAGATCTGTCTAATAGAAAAATTTTAATAGTGTTCAAAAGCTGATAACTTTGTAGTTCTTTGATGCAACGGGGAAAAAAAATTGATGGAGTTGCTCTTGAGTCTTGTAAAATATGTTAAATTTTATTGGAAGCTCAAGGAGCCAGTAGGGTGTTTGTTTAAAACCGTTGTTACACAGGTTTTCTGAATTGTGTAATATCACTACTTTCTTGATATCCCATTGGTCCTTACAGGTCTTGTAGATGATAAAAAGTCTTCATTCCCCGCTCATGTCAGTGTTTTGTCATTTACCTTAACTGGTCTGTCTAAAATAATCCTTACTTCAATGTTCTTTCGTCTCTAAAGAGACATCATCAGGCTTCACACTTGTCACAATTATTATAAAACTGTATACAATAAATACATAAACAATTAAACACAATATACAATTTAAAATTCACCAAGTTAGCCACTTTATTCATAACTAATGTAGATTTTGGGCCCGTGTACATCCTACTATCTTATTCTCAATCGAATAATTTTTCTTGCTCAGACAATTAAGCATGTCGTACATTGTATAGGAGGCAACGTTCAATTTGTCATTTAGTAGAATGTCAGGATTTTGTTTATTGTGGGAATAAATTTGAAACTGATGTAGCTAAACAACATTCCAGTAAAGATTAATTTAGGCAGCAAAATTTAAGTAAATACAAAATATATTTAAAAAAACAATCCAAGGCTTGAAACAAATAAATCATGTCAGTGACTCGATTCGAGTGGGTCTGTACATATTTTAAGAGGTTTCTACTCGCTATGATCATGTCAGATGATTCAGTTCTCCTGGTTGTATTAATTGTACGAATAACACATTTCGTTTGGAAGTCAGGGTTTAAAATTACAATTTCGTCAATAAATTCACCATTTGTCATCACAGGGAGGCGTGGTTACCATTAGATGCAGAAGTGAAATCTGTAAATTGTTATCTAATTTAGTGTGTTATAAGTTGAACAACACACAAAATTATTGATTAATACAGCTGACATTTTCTATTTAATTTTTCTGGATTTCAAAAGGGTTCTTATATGAGCACACTAGAGTCCTCTATACCATACTTCATGTTCCTTTTGAGGTCACTATCGTCATAGGACGACTACAGATGGATGGTGCGTTGAAAATCACTTTGTTGGTTTCCTGAGATCACGAAATGTGAAGTTATATATTGGGTAAATAATAAAGAGCAATAAATCTCAAATGAAAGGTATATTATGGTTTAGTCATCTCTCGCAAGGGGTTTACGTAAATATCATATGTTTATGTAAAAACTTTGCACAAACTTTCTCACTCAACCATCCCAAAAACCAACATAAACTATTTATCATCAAAAATATCTGTTGTCAGTTAAAAGAGTTGATGGAAATAAATACAAATCCGATGACCTATCACTTTAGATCCGGCCATGAAATAAGATCTTCCACTAGAACACTTTAGTACAGGCAATAAAACTGGACAATAAGTCTGCAACCAGTATTTTAACAAGACTTTTACTAACAAAACAATTACTATAGTTTATTGCTTCACTTTCTTTAACAACACTTTTAGAAACAAAGTTTAACATTTCTTTTTTTGATGCTAGTTTTTTATACTCCCACTTTGTCGTTGAACTTTAAAATTACAAAAATAAGAACTTTCCGCTCTTCACATCTATCTGTAGAATTTTCAAATTTATTGTCTCTACATTCCAAACAGCTGATTGCTGTTTTCACCAATCTCTTTATTGGATGGTTGAGTTGTCCACTATGATAACTGTTTTTGTATTACTTTCCTACATAGTGTGGTGTAGAGTTTTTCATAAATACATGCATTTTGAGGTACCCTGAGTATTTAAAAAAGTGGATTTTGAAATGATGTCTGTCTGTCGTCTTGTGTCTAAATGTGTGAACCGATTTTAATAAAATTTTGTTAAAATATGGACATATTTTGACCCATTTTTTTGATACTTCAATTTGGGGGTAGTCGTCATAATTTGGAGATGGGGAAAAAATCATAAAATTAAAATTTTCTCCAAATCAGATCTAACAATTTTGATCAATTTTTCCTCATGTACAGCCTCTAAGGACTTAAATAACACGTATTAGTCACAATTTCTCAGAAAATTCTAGTTCGTTAACAGTAAAAAACCGTCATGGAACTATTATAAAAACGCTTAATTTCTCAGAATCTTATCTACTGATTTTGTTTAAATTTTAGCAAAATATGAAGTTTAATGACCCAAACACTGTGTGCAAAATAGCAAGTCCAAGAACAATTGGGAAAACACAAAAATGAAACTTGACACTGCCATTTAAATAAAGTAGTTCGATTTTTATCATGTACGATATAAGCTGATCATGTGTTTATGGTACAAGCGAAGCAAGTTTCGGCCTATATTTAAGTAGTTTTTCATAGATGGTAACCATTGTTACTTCATAGATGGCAACCATTATTACTTCATAGATGGTAACCATTGTTACTTCATAGATGGTAACCATTGTTATTTCATAGATGGTAACCATTGTTACTTCATAGAGGGTAATCATTGTTATTTCATAGAGGGCAACCATTGTTATTTCACAGACGGCAACCATTGTTATTTCATAAAGGGCAACCATTGTTACTTATCACTTTTTGCTTGAAAACATACTGACAATTTGGTTGATGATTAGTTTTGGTTGGTTCTTATTGGGTTATGGTTTGCGGCAAAGTTTTTGCACCTTTTATTTAGTTTTGAGGACGACTTACGCTTTTCATTGCGAAATCCATTAGTATATCCTCTCGTCAGGGTTTGCTCTACACTCTCTCTAGCTTGCATGTCTGGAAACCAAATAAACACAATTTTATTAATGAATGCCTAATAAAAAAAATATTAAATTTTATATATGAATGGTTATAAATACCTTGTTTGTCAAACAATCCTTATTTTTTGTGTGACATGTTTCGTCATTACACAGACGGCATTATCAAGCTACACTTTACAAACACAAGACACTAAATATTAACAACATTGTCGCACAAAAAATAAGGATTGTTTGACAAACAAGGTATTTATAACCATTCATATATTTTATAATAAATATAAATTTGGAAATAAAATATTTGTATAAACATATGAAATTATAATATGTCACAAATAATAACTCAAACATCTTTCAATGACAATGTCGCCATTTTCAATGACCTATGAGCGACAATAATCAGACTAAAGATGGCGACATTTTGAATTAATAAACGTACTATGAGAAATTGTGTTTGAGTTTGTTGTATTTGAATTATACAAACCTTTGACAAAATTAAATTTTTAAAATATTATTATTAGTTAATAAAGTTTTGCTACATTGTAAATTGTGACAAAATTTCCACACTTTGAGAGAGCTTTTGTATTTTTACAAATTTCAGAAAGTTTTTTTTCTCACATCAAAACTAGGAAAAAGTTCTTACAACATTTGTCTGGCATTGCCTAGTTTCCCAGATATCCATTTTGTTTTTTCACAAAACATTTTTAATCTCCAGAACGATTTGACAGATTGAATTGAAACTTGGCATGGTACCTAATAAAGTAAATAAGTATTTTGAAAAAAAAAAAAAAACCAACCTAATCCAATAACACGTTTCAAAATGGCGGTTGCTTAAATTGTTTAAGTTTTGGAGTTTAAAAATTAAAGAAGCCGTCAAACCGTTCTAGAGATAAACATATTTTATATTTGGGAAACTAACCCATTCTGGACATATCTTTCTAGGAGTGTTTTGATGAGGGAAATCACCTCCTGAAGTTTAGAAACACATTTCTTTTTGCAACACCCTGTATATTAAAAGAAACTTTTGCACCTTTGAAGACAACATATTTTACAGATATTCTTTGAATTTTGGCTTTCTGGAGTGGAAGGACAAGGGGGTACGTCTACAAATTACAAATGGGACTTAGGGTCAACGTGAGACAACATTTTAAAGGACCCGGATAAGACAAGAAAAATGACATAAATCTTACCACCGTGCAAATATTCACATTTTGGATTAAATTCCTAAAGATTTGTTTTATTTTTAAAAGTATTCGTCTTGGAGTGTACAATGAAATAAACAATATTTACATGTGTGCATGTCACATTATATTTTTTAATGAGATAAAACTTCAAAAAATAGGGTATTTTTTATAAGAACTAAGCATGGTCCAATTTTAATCAAATAAGTGGGCACATTTTGGGCATATCTCGGGGACGATATTGCAAAATTTTCTATAAATTAAAATTTGTAGGTAGCTATAAATTTTAAAAAAATTAAAAATGTTTTTTTCAAAATTTGCAGAAACGATTTTGATCAAATTACACTCAACTGCAGCTTCTAACGACCCTGACGAAACGTCTTGGTCGCCATCTTTCCAAAAATGCCGGTTCGACGCTAGTCGGTAAAATCCAAAAAATCGCGATTGTTATAAAAACAGCAATTTCTCAAAATCGGTTCTACAGATTTCGTTAGAATTTTTGTGAAATACGAAGATTAACGAATCCGTTTGCAAAACCGCAAGTTGGAAGAATAATTAGGGGGGGGGAACCAAAATGTACTTTGACCGCCATCGTTGAAAGATCGATTTTAATCCCGATTGTAGGATCAGTTTATTCTGCCCAGCAAGGACGTAGAAGGAACCGATGATGTGACCTGCCCTACTTTACTAAGTATATGCGACGACGCACACTAAAGCTGTTTTTAATTATACCGCTATTGACAAATATACAAATTAGTTCGTGTTATACCGGAATTTGTGGCTTGTCCGGAAGTTGTACAGGCTTTGTGTCGCTTTTAAATGTTGGGGAAATCGAGCGAGATATCTGTCACCGAGATAAATATAATGATGAAATGTAGCGGTTTGACAATTTGTTACAAAAGACTAAGGAGTAGTTCAGTCAAAATAGATTTTTAATAAAGAACAAATTAAAGTGTAAACAACGAAATTTGCTTTCAAATATAAAAACATTTCTCTAAAAATGAGTTTTTAAAAGGGAGGAGCTGAAACGGTTAAAACATAGTTGTTGTTTTTTAAAGTACGAATTTTACAAACAACTTTTGAAGATGATTTCCCTTACAATAAGTAGGACATTCATCTTCAGGGTTGATGACGAGTAACTCTGGTTGGATTAACTCGTAGTCATGACTTAGATCCCTCTCAAGTCTCTCTTGACCAACTCTTGTTTTCTTCCGACCTGGACGCTATTAGAGTATTCCAAGGCTAGGAGTCTTTGTTTTAATTTTTTATATACCATAACCAGAAGATTACCGAGAGGTTTTCGCTTTTAAAAAACAAAGAAAGAAAAATACAAAAAAAGGAGGGAGTGAATGAGTTGCAAAATCGATTTCTCTTGAAATATGAATTTTATGTAGGACTACAAGCAGATCTTCTAAATGTAATCACCAAAAGTTGGTTTCTTGCACCATGTAGGAATTGTTATATCTTGTTTAAATAAGGAAGGTGGTTAGGTTAGGTTAGGTTAGGTTAGGTCGTTGTCTGTATGTAAACACGATAGCAGCTACAAAAATCAAAATTGGAACATCAAATTTGGGTGGCGACTTATAACAATAAATACCAAGTTAATGGACGCCTTCAAGGTACTAACCCCACCCTTATCACACAATGTACTACTAGCAGATCTTCTAAATGTAATGCCCAAAAGTTGGTTTCTTGCACCATGTAGGAAATGTTATATCTTGTTTAAATAGGAGGCAGTTAGGTTAGGTTAGGTTAGGTTAGGTCGTTGTCGTCTGTATGTAAACACGATAGCAGCCACAAAAGTAGAAATAGAAACATCAAATTTGGGTTGGCGACGTACAACCAAAAATACCAAGTTAATGGACGCCTTTAAGGTACTAACCCCACCCTTATCACACAATGTACTACTAGCAGATCTTCTAAATGTAATCACTAAAAGTTGGTTTCTTGCACCATGTATGAAATGTTATACTTTGTAAATAGGAGACGGTTAGGTTAGGTTAGGTTAGGTTAGGTCGTTGTTGTCTGTATGTAAACACGATAGCAGCCACAAAAATCAAAATAGGAACAACAAATTTGGGTTGGCGACTTATAACCATAAATACCAAGTTAATGGACGCCTTTAAGGTACTAACCCCACCCTTATCACACAATGTACTACTAGCAGATCCTCTAAATGTAATCACTAAAAGTTGGTTTCTTGCACCATGTATGAAATGTTATACTTTGTAAATAGGAGACGGTTAGGTTAGGTTAGGTTAGGTTAGGTCGTTGTTGTCTGTATGTAAACACGATAGCAGCCACAAAAATCAAAATAGGAACAACAAATTTGGGTTGGCGACTTATAACCATAAATACCAAGTTAATGGACGCCATCAAGGTACTAACCCCACCCTTATCATACAATGTACTACTAGCAGATCTTCTAAATGTAATCACTAAAAGTTGGTTTCTTGCACCATGTATGAAATGTTATACTTTGTTTAAATAGGAGACGGTTAGGTTAGGTTAGGTTAGGTTAAGTTAGATTAGGTTAGTGTGGTTAGGTTAGGTTAAGTTAGGTTAGGTTAGGTTAGGTTGTTGTCGTCTGTAAGTAAACACGATAGCAGCCACAAAAATCAAAATAGGAACATCAAATTTGGGTGGCGATGTACAACCAAAAATACCAAGTTAATGGACGCCATCAAGGTATTAACCCCACCCTTATCACACAATGTACTACAAGCAGATCTTCTAAATGTAATGGTCAAAAGTTGGTTTCTTGCACCGTGGTAGGAAATGTTATATCTTGTTTAAATAGGAGACGGTTAGGTTAGGTTAGGTTAGGTTAGGTTAGGTTAGGTTAGGTTAGGTTGTTGTCGTCTGTAAGTAAACACGATAGCAGCCACAAAAATCAAAATAGGAACATCAAATTTGGGTGGCGACTTATAACCAAAAATACCAAGTTAATGGACGCCATCAAGGTATTAACCCCACCCTTATCATACAATGTACCACAAGCAGATCTTCTAAATGTAATGGTCAAAAGTTGGTTTCTTGCACCGTGGTAGGAAATGTTATATCTTGTTTAAATAGGAGACGGTTAGGTTAGGTTAGGTTAGGTTAGGTTAGGTTAGGTTAGGTTAGGTTAGGTTAGGTTGTTGTCGTCTGTAAGTAAACACGATAGCAGCCACAAAAATCAAAATAGGAACAACAAATCTGTAAAATCGGTTTTTCGGTCAAGATCTGTCATGAAGGTTAAATGCTTTTCAGACTACCCTTAAAATTACTTTGTTCCATTAATTTGTCTAATTCACGCGAAAGACTAACCCTGTAGAGAGGACAGTAGCCTGTAACCTATCTCTTCAAAGAGGACATCGAAGCGACACCAATATACCAATATACAATACAAAATGTAAATGAGCAGATTTGAATAACAATTAGAAGAACTGTTAACAAACAGCTGCGGGTACAACACATTCCCGCTGTATGAGTCATGCCAATATGTGAAAGTATATCTGAGGTCTGCGGGGAGGATCGCACAATCATCCATAGCCACAATCATCTTCGGTAAATATTAGTCAAAAAATTAACAAATATTTATATAGAATGGAGTGTTTTAAATTTATCTCACCAACCGTAAAAAAGCGCGGCCGACGTTTTAATTAAGTGGATATTTTGTTCATAATCCGCACATCGTGTTTAAACAATTTAGGGAGAAGTTAAGTTTGATTAGACTGAGGACTGCCTCAAGGCTCTTTACTTGGACCACCCTTGTTTCTCCACTGTTATACAGCGCGTGTTATACATCGTTAAGAGCCTGAAAGGAACTTTCGTTTGGAAAAAGTAACTGAGAACACGATCAAATTTCAAAATAAATTTTTCGAAAACGAGGCACAAACTTTCTCACTCGCCGAAATTAGACAAAATCAAACTAAAAATAATCCCCAAAGTCCTGTACAGTATCCTCAAGCTAGGAATGTTTCTGGGTTGGAGACGAAAAGAGTGGCGCCCACACTTTGTTTGTTGATTTTACTTTCAGCGGTACAATCCCAATAAAAAAAAATATATACCACAAATTCTTCAGTGTAAACGCCTACCCTACTTTCGTTTCTTTTATCGGTGTAAATAAGAATAAAACGTTTACAAAAGTCTGTCACGAAGTTGTAACTTTAGGAATTAAATGTAGCTAAGCAGTAATTTGTGTAGCTAGTTTTCTTGGAATGGGTTGTACCGAGGGAAGCAAGTAGAAGGGAGGACACACTCCTAGTTTGAGGCTACTGTAGTTGTCAAGCAAAAGAAGTATGGACGCCATGTTTGAAGTAAAATATTTCATTAGAAAATACCTAAGCTTGCTATACTACGTATACGTGAATAAAGGAATGGAGGATTTCGGGTTCTGGATCGGTGCGCGGAGATCGCAGTAGGTGAAACTATAGACAAGTAAAAGTGAGAACAAACTAAAATATTGCCAAATTAGTCAGATTGGGTTATAAGCTTTACATAACCCACACCCAACATGTCTAAATTACCCTCATAGTTGACATCGAAATTTCTAAAATGATCCAAAAACACTTTCTTTTAGTTTTATTACAGTTAAAACTTTTACTTTTAACAAACGGTAGCCATTTTTTATTAGATTTCTTTCTTGTTAAAGATAATAACACACATTTTATTTTTATTTTGTAACATCCACTTTTTATTAGTCTAGCAGACCAATGGTTTCGCCTGTAAACCTTTGGTCGGCTAGACTAATAAAAAGTGGATGTTACAAAATAAAAAAAAATTGTGTTTTATTATCTTTAAACATGGAATTCCTTCGGTCTCAACAGTAATGAAAATTCTTTCTTGTTGTTTAAAGGCGAAAAACCTTTCGGTCAACAACGTCTTATATACAGGGTGATTCCGAACTGCAGGGCAATCTCTCGGGAAATTATTCTATAGCTAAAAATAAGTTCCTATATACATAGTTCTGGAAAACCTTCGTTAGCTAGGGAAAGATTTATTATCCACCGGTAATATGCTGCGGACATATTGAATTTCAGGGGGCGTAAATTACGACGCAAATTTGATGATTCTATACGTTTTGTGATCTGAAAGATTGTAAAAATACGTCACAGAATCGTATCTTCTGTAGTTTATGAGAAATTTATTTTAAAAAACCTCAGAAATGTAGTCGAAAAATTAAAATTCTAAATTAAATGATTTGAAAAAGCCAATAAAAAACAAATACGATGGAAATAGGAACTTTTTTTTTTAAATAATCTTATTTGATTTAATAAAGCCTAAAATAAATAAACATTTATAGATAATAATTTCCGGAATTCAAAATTTTTTTGTTCCTTAATCTATTCTTGGATGTTGTAGACAATTACCAAGAAATTATATTTTTAGGTTTTTGTCAATGACTCGGTTTCTTTTGAGCTACAGAACAAATTTAAAAATCCATTTTGTTTTTCCCTTGAAATAGGAAAACCGTTGCTGTATTCGACATCAAACATTTTAAACGTCCGCCATTTTGAAACTGTACAAAATCTTACAGTATAACAAACACACAGAAAACAATTCTCACAAAAAATACGCCTAAGTATCAGACGCGTTTCAACGACAAGGTCGTCCTCTTCAGTGCTACACGAGCTACACCAATCAAACTATAACTATGTCTATATATAAAACTCTAGGTCAATATGTTATAGTTTGATTGGTGTAACTCGTGTATCACTGAAGAGGACGATCTTGTCGTTGAAACGCGTCTGATACTTGGGGGTATTTTTTGTGAGAATTGTGTTCTGTGTGTTTGTTATACTGTATAATTTTTCTCATAAGTCAAGCTCAACATTTAATGTAGAAAATCTTGGTTTTCTGTTACACTGGTAAAAGATTACATAAATAATGGGAATACGACATCTTCACTCAATATCTTATCTATTACCAAAGATATATATATTTAAATACAAAATGGCCGAAAGCCGGGAAACGAAGCGTTACAGACCTATATAGGAACTTTTTATCTTATTTTTAGCTTTAAAATCATTTCCCGAGAAATTGCCCTGCAGTTCCGAATCACCCTCTATATATACGGTCTGTATATGTTTCAAAATGGCGCCCATTTTTTTTAGTTTGAAATATTTAAATGGTCACCATTTTGAAACGGATAATTGGAACAAGTTGATTTTTTTTTCAAACTAGGGCTCTACATTGATGAGTACCGTAAAAAATTTCAACTCAATCGGTTAAGCCGTTCTAGAGATATAAACTATTTAGTAAAAAAACAAAACAGCGAATAGCTGGTAAAAGAAACATTGCCGGACATAATGTCTGTAGAAACTTTTAACTTTATTTTGACCCATATAACCACCCTCTGAATTATCTCCGCGTATTACAGGAACACCCTGTATATACTGGATGTCACATCTAAAATAACAATATAAATGATGTTGCTTAATTATTGTTTCTATAAGTGATGAATCTGTTGCGGGTATAACACAAGTGTTTCTAAAATTACATAAACTTTCCTTTTTACTGACATTTCTCAGAACATGAAACACTAGGAATTCAAAGAATCAGTATGAAACAAGGAAGCCAAAAACTAAATTAAAACTTTTTCCTAAGACTCTGCCAATCATAAAAGTTCCCTAATAATGAGTACGGTTGTATCAATACCGGGGTAACCTAGCTGGATCTACACCTTTCTTCATCTAGTCTTGGGTTAGATCCCTCTCTTTCTTATCAGGTCTCTCTTGACCAACTCTTGTTCTCTTTCGACACTAACGCTATTAGAGGGTTACGGGCGTTAATTTTACGTTTCTCCTTCCTTTAGATTTCTAAGGACATGACGACAGAGAGGTTTTTCACCTCGAAACAACAACAAAAAGTTTTAATCTTCATCTTATAATCAATATACTGTATATAATAAAGGAAGTCTGGAATGTGCGTGCCGGTAAAACTCAAAAACGAATCCCAGTACAATCAAAGGGGGTATATGGTGCGGTAGTTCTCTATTGCCCATCCGTAAAGAAGGTTTCCGTTTTGTCTCTAAGGGCGTCCATTGAAAGATAAAAGGGCAGAACTTATGACAGAAAAATACAAGGGAAATACAGTATTTATCCCCAGAACACCACTGATATCTACTGAATTACCATTCAAATTAAAGAGACAGCAATTGTAAAATTAATCAGTTAACTTTTGTAAAATAAAAAAGTCAGACCCAATTGTCACACATTAACAATAAGCCAGATAAACCATTAAGTTTTACTAGATGTAAGGGGTAAATCAGAAATAAAGTAAACACTATACAGTATGTACAGTTAAGCAGTTAACTTTTGTAAAATAAAAAAGTCAGACCCAATTGTCACACATTAACAATAAGCCAGATAAACCATCAAGTTTTACTATATGCAAGGGATAAATCAGAAATAAAGTAAACACTATACAGTATGTACAGTTAAACCGTTAACTTTTGTAAAATAAAAAAGTCAGACTCAATTGTCACACATTAACAATAAGCCAGATAAACCATTAAGTTTTACTAGATGTAAGGGATAAATCAGAAATAAAATAAGTACTATACAGTATGTACAGTTAAGCCGTTAACTTTTGTAAAATAAAAAAGTCAGACTCAACTGTCACACATTAACAATAAGCCAGATAAACCATTAAGTTTTACTAGATGTAAGGGATAAATCAGAAATAAAATAAGTACTATACAGTATGTACAGTTAAGCCGTTAACTTTTGTAAAATAAAAAAGTCAGATCCAATTGTCACACATTAACAAAAGCCAGATAAACCATTAAGTTTTACTAGATGTAAGGGATAAATCAGAAATAAAGTCAGTACTATACAGTATGTACAGTTAAAGCGTTAACTTTTGCGAGATAACAACGTCAGACCCAATTGTCACAAATTACTATCATTTTTAGGGTCTTGCACACGATTCATCAATTTTGTGCTAGCAGACGGATTTGCAAATATTTTGAAATCAAGATCATTTTCAACATTTACTAGTGAATAACATAATTACGTTAGAAGTCCCGGGTTAAACCACCAGTATTATATAAAAATCTAATGGTGTCCGTCTGTCTGTGTGTTACTCAATCACGTAAAAACTACTGGACCAATTGAGCTGAAACTGTACGTGGACATTCTTAGAGTCCCTGGTTAACACATAGGACTATTTTTATTTAGAAATTCCATCAGAGCACCGCCCCACTGGCCTTGAAAACTCCCTTAACACTCGATTATCTGTATTCCATTATATACTTGGCTTAATCAGCAGATAGTAAATGTGTTTTTAATCACCTGTAAAAGTCACTTTTAAACACATTTAAACAGTTCATAGCACAATACAATATACGTCAACCCTTTACGAAGGACGGCTACTCTGCTAGTAATTCAATAAAATTTGAACAGAATCGGTAGCTCTGTTTTTGAGAAAAAATATTTTCCAACAGCTCCGTACTCGTTATCAAACGTTTGGTTTACTGATAACACAAGAAGCGGCATTTTTGTAGAGATGTTTTGTTTGGGTCCTTAGATGACTCCACTAACACCTTCCTTTAAATTATCCTTCGAAAAGGATATATAAGCGGCATATTTAAAAATCCGTCCTTCCTAAATATTGACGAAACGAAGTTCCGGCTTTGTAAAAATTCCAATAGCCCACCGTCCAATGTGAAACGCAGCGTGTAGACTTTTTAAATTCATGTCACATCCTTACAATAACAGTCAGTAAATGAGGCCAACGTTTGTCCACAGTCCGCACCCCGTGTTTAAACAATCTAGGGAGAAGTTAAGTTTGTTTAGACTGAGGGACTGCCTCAAGGCTCTCTACTTGGACCACCCTTCTTTCTCCACTGTTGTACAGCGCGTGTTAATTTACATTGTTAGTCGCGCCTGAAAGAAACTGAGAGCATACACGATTATATATTAAAATAAATTATACAAGGCACAAACTTTCTCACTCACCGAAACGAAACAAAAACTAATCTTCGGTAGTTGTCAAGCAAATGACAATGAATTATGGAGGCAGTGATGAAAAAAAAAAATTTAGAAAGATCCTAAAATTGTTTCGTTTTTGTTATAAACAATTCCTCTTTAAATTCCCGCTTTTAAAACATTAGAACTTGGAGCTGTCGCCATGGTGGCACGACAATTACAAAAACATTTTGATCTAGGTACCATAGGAAAGCTGAAATTCCACTGTATAATTTCGTGTTTTAGTTTTTACAATGTTGGCAGAATACTTCGTACGTTTTAAAAAAAAAAAGCTGATATCACAACTGTTGCTTTGTTTTAGGGTAATTCAAAATTTTTAAATGTAAACATAAGGTTGTAAACACGTCTTTTTGTGTGTACTTAAACCACAAACATTTTGATAGCAAGGAAAGGAACCCTAGTCAAAATGGCGGACGAAAAACTTTTTTTTCCCCAAAAATAGTGGGAGTTGTGTGTCTTATTTTCTATTTGTTTATGGCATTAACTGTAAGAAGGAGAAAAAAAGGTACTTTTCCGATGATGTTATACTTTTTATCATAACTTCAACAAATGCGTTATTCTAAATAGTTTACATGTAAACAAAGACAATATTACGGAACTGATTTTACATCTAATAATACAATTTGTATATAGAAATTCAAAAATTTACAAATATGTGTTAATATTTCCTAACTCATGATATACTATTATATTACAGGATTTTTTTTATATAAAAAGTTTCCCAATCATCCATTTTAGTTTAGTCACATTTTTCAACAATACAAAGTTTTCTACTCAAAAGAAATGTTTTTTTTTTGTCTAAACAGTGTTTGACCATAGCTGATTTATCAGCCCTTTTATATTTAAAATGGGTGAATTTAAAAATGTTAATTTTTAACTCTGTTAACTTTATCTTAACAACAGAAACCTATGTTAATATGTATATTGAAACATTTACTTTAAAGAAATGTTATGATAGCGTAGATCCAGCAAGGAACACACGGGATTGTTACACCCGTACTCATTATGAGTGAAACTGGTCACACAATTACTAGGCAATTAAATTATTTCCCTTTATTATTTAAAAGCGAAACATTTCGCTCCCATCATATAAAAAAATAAAACAAATAAAAACTAGAAGAAAAGAACATATAAATAAAGATCAAGCTCTGGAATACTAAAATATCATCAGAGTCCGGAATGAACAAGAGTTGGTCGAGAGAGATCCGATAGGACACGTCTGTCCGTCAAGTATTTGCGTAGCTAAATAATGTTTTTTTTCTAAATATTTAAAAATAAAAAAGTTCCTCCATTATTAATTGTAACTAGAACAGGTTCTTGCAGTTAATAAGTCCGCCACTATAATCTAATTAAAATTGTAGGTTATGGTTGCAGGAGAAAAACATTTAAACTCATCAATGAAATGACAACCATAGCCTCCTGTTTTAATAGTGGACAGTGACCAAACAACTCTGACAAAGCTGTACTAACCGTTTGAAAAACATTTACACGTTGCCGATTTCACTTATTATTTTGTTCTCGTTCTTTAAAAGGGGGGGGGGGGAACCTATCGATGATCATAGTCTTTTAAATATAGGAAAGAAGAGAATTTAAAATAAAAGAGTTTCTGGTCCTCGATTTTAAGTCAAGGTCGGAAAAGGACAAAAGGTGGTCGTGCGAGATGATCTAACCCAAAACTAGATGAAAAAAGGTGTAAAACTAGGGTCTATCTATTCATCACTAAGGACACCCTAACTGGATATACATTTTTTATCTACTCTCTTTCATCATTACTATCAACTCTCCCTTGACCAACTCTTGTTCTCTTCCGACCCTGACGCTATTAGAGTATTCCTGGACTAGTGGTCTTTATTTTATTTCTCTTTTTGTAAGGCAATGAATGACAGAAGGTTTTTAGAAAAAAATCGAGAACAGATTAATTCAAAAATGTTGTTTTTAGAACGATGTCTGCCCTTCTTCCGTGCAGTGCTATAAACCCCTAAAGATATTAATCAAAATGGGGATATTTTATCGATATATATATATATATATATTATTTGAGGGACCCCCCCCCCTAAATTATGGATTTTTCAAAATCAGCTCTCATCTTTTTTTGATACAAGTATTGTAAACGTAGGCCCTACTAGTCACGGTTTTTCTAAAAATATGAATTATATTTAAAAAGCTAAAAAAAATAACAGCCATAATCAGTTCTCCAAGATTACTGAATCCCAACCAATGTCCAAAATAACAAGTAGAAAAATATTACAACTCGGGCAATATTGCCAAACAACAAAATCCTATCTAGACCATCATCATTTTTAATGAAATACGCGAACCAGTTCACTCCTCCATTTAAACACACAGGGCGCTCAAAAACTGTGAAAAAAATTTGGTAAATAGTAAAAAACACAGACAGACACAAGGACAACGAAGCGAGAGAATTTGGGAAACGGTTGTATAGGTTACATCAAAACAAACAAAAAAGTTTATTTGATAATATGCCCTATCTCGCTTTGTTGTCTGTCTGTCTGTGTGTTTTTTACATAATAATAATAATAATTTTAAATAGCATATGAGGTACAATTTTCTGAATTTTGCAGACACTTTTCGCCTAATTGTGTTTTTTTTTTTTTTTTTTAATGTGATTACTTCAACGATTTCAAAATAGCGAACGTTTAAAACCCAATAACTATAGAACTGTACAATTGACTAAAAATGTTTTGAATTTTTGAAACGTTAGGCATTTTGAAATGTTTAAAGTAATAACATTTCAAACAATTACACAAGTAGGCGTTATAACGGTTCTTGAGATATTATTTATGTGAAAAACACACAGACAGACGGACAAAGAAGCGAGAGGCGTAGTGAAACTGCCCCGACATTTTGGGTACTTTTGAAACGACGAAACTGCCCCGCTCTTTAAAGAGGATCAGGAAGGGTCGCCTCGTAAGGCTAGAAATACTTAAATTGCCCCGAGCGCCCAAATAATATTGAAAATTTTATTTTACATGTTACGCTACGGGATCTAACCTAACCTAACCTAACCTAACCTAACCCAATCCAACCTAACCTTACAGGCTTATATGCTTGATTGAGGTAAAATTTAAACACATACTACCGAAATTGCGCTCGGGGCAATTTCAGCATTTCTAGTCTTGCGAGGCGACCCTTCCTAATCATCTTTAATGAGCGAGGCAGTTTCATCATTTCAAACGTACCTAAAATATCGGGGCAGTTTCATAGTCCCCGAAGCGAGATAGGCCACATTGTCAAAATAACTGTTGTTTGTTTTGATGTATACAATAATTTCGCAAATTTTCTGCGTCGTTTTTGAGCACCCTGTACATAAATAAATTTTTCAATAAAGTTTAATCAAAAGCGTCCGACCCGTTTACACTTTTTGAACTCAAAACACTCTTATATCGCTCGCTCACTGCAGATATGTTTTCAGAAATGCACGATCACCGCCTACAATGCAACAACTGCATTTAAGATGCTAATTAAGACTGTTTCATTGCACTTTCAATACAACCTTCATTTGTTTCTTATCTGATAAATTAATTCTGTGATTTTGCTTTTATTCTAGAGAAAGTATTAAGACGATGAAAGAAATCTGTAATGAGATTTTCCCTTTTAAATACTCTTGGTTATACGTTCCGGTGAGACGAGGAACTTCCAATACCCTTTGTAGCGTCAGGATTCGGAAGAGAACAAGAGTTGATCAAGAGACCACGTTAACTAAGGTGATCCAGGTAGGGATTTCCTGAGCGAGCCCCTGAGGATAATTGATAAGGAAACAGAGAAGGCTCACTATAGTATCTTAGCAATCCCGAAGGATACTAACTGGATTTACACTTTTTTCATACAGCCTTGGATTAGATCCTTCTCTTTCATCATTCCTATCCAATCTTTCTTGACCAAATCTTGTTCTCTTCCGACCCTGACACGAGGCTAGGGGTCTCTATATTGAGCTCTTTCCTTCTTCTTTTTAACTTGCCCCAGTATAGGGTTAAGTTTTGTTAATTCCACCTTTGTTTTTTGATGTTCCATTGCGTCGGGAAATTGATAAAAACGACTTTCGACGTTTCTACGTAAGTACAAAAATTAAGATAACTTGAAATTTGGTAAAAGTATAGTGTGTTGATTTAGAACCCTATTGAAAGGGTTAACCGTGTGATAAAAAACCACAAGACTTAGAATCCCGTTGACATACAGGGACAGCAATTTTATATAAAGTCGAAGTCTTTTAAACGGCAGTCGCGTGTCTGCAATTATAACTGTTCTTGGTTTTACTGGACTCTATAATACATAGAAATCAATGAAACTACAATCCATCTTTTAATGTCTATTGAACTGTTTGTCTTACATCTCACAAAAACCGCTTTAAAAACTTACACGCTACGCATTTCTCATTATGCGGTTAAATTAAGTTGACAGAAAACTATAATATATAATTTCGCACTGCAATTTAATTTTAAATCCAAATATTTTCGTTGCAGATTTACAGGTCACGCCGTTTTCAAGTTAGAAGGGAGGAGATGATATCTGACACTTTAAATTTGGTCTAGCGCCAACAAATTAATTTCTTCGTCAAATAAACATACACATTCGTAATCAGAATAACTTCCAGTTATATTTAATACAAAATATTTGTTAAAAAAAAATTTTTTTTACTCAATATTGTTTACCCTTTAACTAACTCAAGGTCATTTTTCTGTTAATACTATATTACTCCTATACACGGAACAATACAAAGAACATGCAAAATTTGAAATATAAAGGATTTATCGTCTTGTCTGTGCAGACTGATTGCGGACTTACAGACAGACGAGCGCGTGAATTATAAGTGTCCTTGGTTTTATCTACAGACCCTAAAAAAAAAATTGAAATTTTCAAAAAGGGCGGACATTTTAAAGAGTTCATATCCCTTGTGTTATTCAACTTATAGCGGAAATAAAGTAGAAACAAACCTGCAGATTTTATTCCATGTAAACCCCACCACTTTAAGATGACAAACAGTGAAGTTATTGTAAAAAATGTAAATTTCCCAAAGTCTTAAGAACATAGGCTTTACAGACTTGTGTTCCTTTTGATAGCTTATTATCTCGCCCAACAAAAGCGCGTTATTAGACAAAAATAATATCGTTAATTTTCGCATATTTGCAACGGTTTAATCAAAATCGGTAGCGGCGATATTAGGGAAATTGTAATTTTATGTTTTGTCGGACTTCAATGAATTTTTGAACATTACACGAGTCTGTAACTCAGTTTATAAATTTAAATAAACAATTTTTAAAATGATTGTTTGAATATCTAAGTTGAACTAAGACCGAGTTAAATACAAAATGAAGTAAAAACGCAAAAAAACACCACATAAACTATCTCATTTATTGACCAAATAAAGCTATTCATCTGTTGAAAACTGAAAAACGTCCACGAGTGCCGCTTCAAGATTTTGTAGATTATTAAACAATACTTCACTTTTAACAATTCAATAACTATTAAAGATGGATTGCATTTTCATTGATTTCTCTTTATTAGGGTCCAAGAACGCTTACAATTTCACGGGCGTGTCTATAAGTCGCAGCCAGTCTACACAGACAAGACCTATATCATTGATTTTAAAAATTAGAATTTTTTTTATAAAGTGATGACAAAACTGCGGTAAAATGTAGGTTAGTTTTCACCATAAAGATTTAATTCTTTTAATATTGATATTATGAACTTGGGATGCTGCTATTGGAAGGATTCTCTTCAAAATAAGTAATTTACAATTTGTTCCGGCCTAATATGAAGGAAAACTACATATTTTTACAAACATTTATTTCGATAAAAAAAGGTCATAACTCAAAAAATACTAGGAATATCAAACTTTTACAAACAAATTCGGATTCTACTCGTCATTCTGCTTCTTTTCACACAGATAACTCAAAACCTTAAATTTTAGTGATTTTTAGGGGAAAAAATCAAGGTTTTTAGAAAAGTAGAAAAATGGCAGTTTATGACAATTAATTTATCCAAAACTATAAGGGATATTTCCAATTTGAAAATACCCAATCAATATTCAAACTTTTGTCTTTACTGACAAAAATATTTGTATCATTCGGATTATTACTGGCTGGGATATAAACGTTTAAAAAGAGAACTGCAAATGGCAAAACAGGAAATGATAAAAACCGACATTTTTTAGTACTTTTAAAATGCAATATCTAGTATATTTCAAACTTTGAATTTATATTCATTGTAATGTGTCCCACAAGAAGGAAAATTATAGGGGTAACAAAAAAACAAAAAAAAAAAAAAAAACAATTGCCACTGCGGTAGTTAAGGGACAAAAACTATCGAGTTGAAATATTTTTATTTTTGAAAATATTACGAGTGGGGGTATCAAATAAAACTAGAAGTTATTCTGATTACGAATATATATGATTAAGGTAAGTGAATATATGTATACAATCTTGTTGAGCAATACTGTGGTGAAATTCACAATAATGATTCGAATTTACCCCTAACCACAATCACTGGAAACTTTAAAATAATACACAATTATTTGTTCTTTATTTATTTTTTCCACTAAATGCCCTGATGTAGCCTACATTTCGATAACATGGTTATCATCATCGGAGGGTCTTGCTTATAAACTAAATCTAAACTAACTTCTAAACTAACTAATGGAAAAAAAGAGGGGGAAAAAAACAGTGAATGTGGTTTTAGGGGTAGATTCGAATCATTATTGTGAATTTATGTATGTTTAAAGTGCGACAAGGTAAGTCAATATGCAAATAAAGTGGGTAAATATGGAGATACCGTGCATAACCAAAGTTATTTGTACTTTGTTTATTTCCTTATTTATTTATGCTATACCAATTTTAATTTAAACACATTACCAGCGCCTAATGTCTGTAAACCATGTAAATCAGCAACATTCATTTCTATAGTTTTTTTGGATAAAAAACGCATTTCTTTGACTAATTTTTCATAGAGAACAACATTTTATGGCGAAGTGAAAAAAATGGGGTTGAAATTTCAAAAAATAATATCCAAAAAATAGAACAAAAAATTTCACGAAAATATAATATTTTCGTTGTCTGCCAAACAAATTTGAAAAAACAAAATAAATAAGATATGTTCAAAATAAAAACAAACACCAAATTTGATTCAATACGCCCCCAAACCGGACGCCACACATCGTTCCAAAAAAACACTTATTAAACTTAAAAACAAACAAAAGAACAGTATTTTTAAAAAATGAGAAAGTAAAAATATTCGAGTTAAACTGTCAAAAAGTTTACAAAAGAAAGGATTTCTAATATCCGACCTTGAAACAATTAACAAAAACTCAAAAAAAACAAAAGCGACAAAACAGTAGACGGTAGGGAAAGTGGGCGGGTGAAGCTATATATACACTGGCGTTGTACCGGTCCCTGTTAGACTGTCATCATGAGTCGTCAATACGGGCGTTTGGTCTTGCTTCTTCTATTTGTCACTTGCACTAGTTGTGAGGAGACGGACAGAACGGCCAAGGACTTCGGTTATAAACCTTCATCCTACTCCAGTTACTATCCTGCGACGGAAGATACTGCGGCCAACACTTGGAGTGTTTCACCTCTGGAGGACGCCAAAATATCATGGTCGTCGGCAAACTACCCGGAGAAATATGTTGTCAACAGCTACCCAAGTAAGTTTCTCAAATAACACGTTCAGATTGTAAAACTTTCCTGGACAATATTTAAAAACCGCAACTTTTCATTCCAGTTAGAAATAATTGGAAAGAATAGTAGCAACAATGAAGTTTTTGTGAAGGTTTTCGAGGGGTACAGAGTGGCCAAACTTTGAATTTGAATTGTTTCGAAAATTTGTACTAATTAAGTTACGGAATAAACTATTTATTTTACAACGCATAATCGTTGGTCAATATTTTTCTACGTGTAAAATAATTTCCATTGTATTTATTTTAAAGCAACAACTGCTGTTATGAAATTGTTTAATATATACAGGGTGTTCTGAAAATATCGTGACAAACTTTAAGTGGTGGTTTTATTGGTTAAAATAATGAAAAAAGTTCCTATAAACATGTGTCAGGAAACGTTCATCTGTCGGGAATTTAAAAAAAAAAATTTAATAGTTATAGCTTAGGAAATTATTAAGATTTCAAGCCAAAATTTGGTATATCAGTACATAAAGAAAGAAAACTTATAAATTGTCGAAATAGTGACGGTTTGAAATTATTAATGTTGGATATCTCTAAAACCATTTATCTTTACACGAATTCTGCTGCTATTTTGAATGTATGAGATAAAAACTGTAATCCTTTGCATATAAAATGTCTATACCAAATTACGATATGAAATGTTAATATTTTCAATTTTTTTTAAACACAAAAATGACCGATAAGGTAATTAGATATCTCTAAAACCATAAACTTTACAAAAACGCTCATTTTAAATTTTTTAGATAAACTGGTAATACTTTGCATATAAAATGTCTATAACAAATTAGGATTTGAAATCTTAATAATTTCAATTTTTTTTTTAAACACAAAAATGACCGATAAGGTACTTAGATATCTCTAAAACCATAAACTTTAGAAAAACGCTCATTTTGAAATTTTTAGATAAACTGGTAATACTTTGCATATAAAATGTCTATAACAAATTAGGATTTGAAATCTTAATAATTTCAATTTTTTTTTTAAACACAAAAATGACCGATAAAGTACTTAGATATCTTTAAAACCATAAACTTTACAAAAACGCTTATTTTGAAATTTTTAGATAAACTGGTAATACTTTGCATATAAAATGTCTATACCAAATTACGATTTGAAATCTTAATAATTTCTATTTTTTTTTTAACACAAAAATGACCGATAAGGTACTTAGATATCTTTAAAACCATAAACTTTACAAAACGCTTATTTTGAAATTTTTAGATAAACTGGTAATACTTTGCATATAAAATGTCTATACCAAATTACGATATGAAATCTTAATAATTTCAATTTTTTTTAAACACAAAAATGACCGATAAGGTACTTAGATATCTCTAAAACCATAAACTTTACAAAAACGCTCATTTTGAAATTTTTAGATAAACTGGTAAACCTTTAAATAAAAAAAGTGTTTACTAAATTTAGATTCAAAATCTTTATAATTTCAAAAGCTATAATTTTTTTATTTTTTAATACAAAATGAACGATAAGGTACTTATATATCTTTACAATAAAACAATTAACTTTACACAAAAACTATTTTGAAAATTTTAGATAAGAAGGTAATCCTTTAAATAAAAAAAAACTAGGCCTAACCTAAAATTGTCAAAATAATTTAATTTTTCATGCTGATGAACCCAATCAACTGTTTTATCTGTTATTTTATGAAAATGGTTGCTATGGTAATTTCAATTATTTATAATATTAGTCCAGACTAGGCCTAACTTAAAATTATCAGAATAATTAAATTAGCAATGGTGATGAACTCAATCAGCTATTTTATCTGTTATTTTATACAAATGGTTGCTATGGTAATTCCAATTTATTTATAATATTAGTCCAGACTAGGCCTAACCTAAAATTATCAGAATAATTAAATGAACGATGGTGATGAACTAATCAGCTATTTTATCTGTTATTTTATCAAAATGGTTGCTATGGTAATTTCAATTATTTATAATATTAGTCCAGACTAGGCCTAACCTAAAATTATCAGAATAATTAAATTAGCGATGGTGATGAACTCAATCAGCTGTTTGGTCTGTTATTTTATACAATGGTTGCTATGGTAATAAAGCACGTGTAAATCCTACTTCAATATTTTCTATGATTTTACTTAATTTTGTTACAATATCTCGCCGTTGTACACAACTTTGTATAATATTAAAGATGTTTTAAATAAAAAAAGACAATTATCTTTGCTTTCTTTCTGAAAAAAACTCACAATTCAGTAACAATAATATAGATTGTTTCAATCTATAGTTTAGAAAAAAATAAATGTTTTAAGACAAAAATTTCTTGATCAAGGACACTTTACTAGACGGTTTAAAAAAAATCTATATTAAAACTGTTTTAATCGGCGTTTTTGTACGCAGATCTCCTAAAAAAACTATTAATTTGTATAACTTCGTAAACTATTGATAAATATTATAAAAAGTTAACATTGCGGGACGGTAGACAGAAGTGAAAACTTTAAACTTTCAATAAATGTAATAAAAATATTATTTATATGTAATCGTTATTTTTTAAATTATTTAATACATATTTAAGTTAAAAACCATGTAATAAAGAGGCAATAATTGGAGAGTGTTCATACTGTACGTGTATTTATAATATAAATTTAGGACCATGTGAATTCTGTATAAACAAAAATTAAATGAATTCTTTATTAAATTAAATATTACTAAAAAATATTTACATTTGAATAATTATTTCTTACAGTGCTAATTACAATAATAAATTATTCTTGTATTTCGGAAGTAGTAATATTATTTGCATTATCATTAAATTCTAAAAATGAAACGATTGGTTAGTGATAACAAATTTCTTCTTCTTTTAACAAAGTTTTGTAAGTATGTATGGCTGAGAGAAAGTTAGTGCAATATTTTTGTGAGTGTGAGAAAGTATTTACATAGGCCTACGTAGATACGTGTATATAGTGGAGCGTGATGGGACAATCTATCGTGACGCGTTACAGATTTTGATGACGTCAAATAGAGTTTTTTCACCGTACAATGTGTATAGTACTATAATGTGAGAAAAGAAGTTATCACTTGAATAACCGCAGAATAAAACATTACGTCAACTTTTTCACCCCCCCCCCCCATTCCCAAAACTAATCTAAATCGAAGTGGACGATGAGAAATAACGTCTTTTAAACATTCTCACGACTGATTTTCGGTTTGTCACCAATAACTCACGAACCAGAGTTTTTTGAAAAATGGCGTCCAGTACGTTTTATTTGGGTCCTTAGAGGCTACACTTGAGCAAAATTTCATCAAAATCGTTTGATTCAATTTTGAGATAATAGTAATTTTGTGTTTTCCTTACGGAAAACCTAACAAAACCTAACCTAACCTAACCTACTTAACCTAACCTAACCTAACCTAACCTAACCTAACCTAACCTAACCTAACCTAACCACAAATTTAAGTTATCGCAAACATCCACAAGCTTAGTGCGTAGAGCGCTGTACAGACAAAATATTTACAAAATCACTATTTTTGGAAACAGAGTATCGTAAAATAGATACAGCGCACACAAAAATGGATTTATTTCGACCCATCAAGTAATGTATTCTACCTTGTTTGAAACTTCTTGATTCTTTATACATATATAATATACTATTGTTTACCCTGTTTCTTTATAACAATTCTTAAAAATTATTTCCCCCCATAAATGTAGCTACGACCACATCCATCCCTATAGGGGGGGGGGAGTTCTTTAGTGAATATATTCAGGCATTGCTGAATTAAATATAAGATTATAGAAATAAATTTATTATTATTTAAATTCTCTTTGACATTAAACTTTCATAAAGAAAACATCGATGTTGCAAAACATAATTTTTTAAAGAAATGTTTCAAAATGATTACATATAATTTTATTTTGATTTGAAATTTTAAATCTAACTAGAGAGTTGTACTTTTAAGTTTTAACAGTAACAAAGCCTCCAATTAGAGGGCACAGACACTTATACAGAATGCGTGTTTATCACCGCAACTACATGAGAACTAAACGTGAACTTAACAATAAGGAAACCAACATTGATTCCTATAAACGAGCACTAAGAATGTCAGCCGGTGAATGAACGCTTCAAATCAATTTACAACAGTTTAAATTTAAAATATTAACAGAACAAAATATTACTCAAAACAATGTTTTAAATAATAATAAAGGAATTGCCATTTTAAAATATATACAATACAGACTCTAGAAATGTTTAATAATTAAAAATAAAAATAAAAATCAGTTTTACAAATATTCCCATTTAAATTATAAAAATAAAAGGTTTTTTTTTTTTTTTTCATTTTCGCATTATACCGGATGTTTCAGACCACATGGACACTATCTGTAGCGCCTAAACGAAACCAGATAAAAATTTCCTTCCAATTAGAACCCCCCTTTTTCGACCCCAAAGAATTCAGGAAAAATATTTTCGACGCTCCTCAATGACCCAAAAGGGCACTTTTGGGGGGCAGGGTGGTGTTTTTGGAAAATTTTCAAATAGAAACATAGGTCGTTTCTATGAAAAGATAACAAATTGTTTTACTCCAAAATGTTCAGAAAAGAGAGACCTTTAAAATGAGGTATCACACGACCTATGTTTCTATTTGAAAATTTTAGTGTCCATGTGGCCTGAAACACCCTGTATACATCAAAAAGAACAAAAAATGTCAAATAACATACAGTAGAATTCCGCTTCATTATTCGTCTATCCGCCATTTTGTTATTATACATTATAACTCCAGTAATAGATAAGATATTGAGTTCAGATTTGGTGTAAGCATTTTGTATGATACGTTTTACAAGTGTACCAAAACACAAAAACTTAATTTTTATTATTTTCAAGATGGCTGCCGTTATTATTATTTTTTAAATTAACGGATTTGGGGATATTTAGACGTTAAAAGTTTTGATATGATTCCTTGAGTCAAAATGAATCAAAAGTTCCTATGTGGACATAAAATGCTTAGTTTTCTGATTGTCCATCATTTTGGTTTTTAACATAAAACATTATATTTTTGGAAATAAATTAGATATGGAGTCAAAATTTGGTATAGATGTTTTTTTTTGTTATGTACCAAAAACCAGGAATTTGTTTTACATGTTTTCAAAATGGTGACAAAAACCATTAACTTTCCAAAAATTCTACTATTAAAACGCTGTTTTGTTTCGGCTATAAATATCTTATCCACAAGGTCTAATACATCCAATAATAATTACAAACTGGTGTAAACCAGTAAAGCAGACAATTCCCAGAAAAGTTCAATGAAAGAAAATCGGCAAAATCTACAAAAACCGCCAACAATCGTTTTCGAACAATCTAGAGTAAAAATTGTAATAACACTACCGTTATTTTTATTTGTTCTGTAGACTGAGGAATAACAGAGTTATTGATAGAAAACAAATTCATAATACTGTATTCTGGTAATTGTCTGGAACATCCCTTGACTTACACCAGCTTTTTATTATTAATAAATGTATTAAACTCTGTTCACATTCATAATAACCCTGTTTGTAAAGGTAAAATCATGATGGAATACAAAAAAAAATCAATTACAATTGTAAACTACTACAAGTTTACCACCTACTGGATCCCTGTGTTTGAAATTAGTCAATAAGAAAATTCGTTGCTATGGCAACAATGAGAAAACTCGTTGCTATGACAACAATGAGAAAACTCGTTTCTATGACAACAATGAGAAAACTCGTTTCTATGACAACAATGAGAAAACTCGTTGCTATGACAACAATGAGAAAATTCGTTGCTATGACAACAATAAGAAACTCGTTGCTACGGCAACAATGAAAATAACAGCTGATGTTTTAATAAATCCCAATTATATCTGAAAATAACGAAACCACAATTATTTAAAGTTGCAACCGACTTTTTAAAAGACCCTGTTCTGTATATCACCTCACACAAGTGGACAAGCTTCACTAAACACCCAAAATATTAAAGTGAAGGTCTAGAAATGTCAACAGCAGGAACTTTGTCATTATGTGCTAATGAAGCTATTCATTTCATCGAGACAGTGTCTGGGATGTAAAACGATACCGTCTGAGGTTTTATGCTCGATTTAGTCTCCGTCCAACCTTTACTGGAGGAAAATTTATTTGCCCAATTAGGCCAAGCAGGACAATAAATGGTGCGAAAACGTAAACTTTCACACGCCCCTCACCAAAACCAAATAAAACTAACAAATAATGTCAATCAAAAAATGTACCATGGACACATTCTTTAAACAATCTTATACAGGGTGTTCGAAAAATGTGGGGCAATAATTTACGTAGTGATTCCTTGGGTCAAAGTAAGCAATAACGTTTATATAGACATATTATGTCATATCTCGTTATGTCCTAAAACTAACAAATATCATAAAATCACAAATTATCAATACGTAAATATTATTTTATTTTCAAACATGTACAAAATGAACACTTTTAAAGAAACACAACTTTTGTGATTTTATTTGTTACAGTTTTAACATTGTTTAAATGGAGAAAACTGTAGGTATAGCAAGGAAGAAATTAATTTGTTTGTTTGTTATTCTTCGTCCAAAATAAGCTTAATAAGATATCGTTGGAATCTCCATAAAATTTACTACATTTTATGTATCTTGTAATGTTTTTGTAAAATTAACGGTTTTCGTGAAATTTGCCGTCAAATATTTAAAATAGCCGCCATTTTGAAACGGTTAAAGATTTTTTTATTCATATTTTGCACAAAGATAGCGGCAAATAAGATGAACATTTCTGCAGAATCTCAACGCTGTAACTCAAACCGTTAAGGAGTTATGAATTATTTTGTAAAACACACATACAGACAGACAGACGCTAAACGAAACGAGATAGGACATATGTCTATATAAACTTTGTTGCTTATTTTGATCCAAGGAATCACTACGTAAATTATTGCCCCACATTTTTCGAACACCCTGTATACAGATTTGTTATTCATTCTAAAAAACATTTTGTAAAAATCGTTTTCGAGCAATTCTAATTGACTTTATTTTTTTTTTTTAATATTGGTTCTACTGTAAATTGCTGTACAGTTATAGACAACTACCAACAAAATAAATTTTTATTTTTTAGCATATAATTCGGTTATCTTTTGAGCTAAGGAAAAATTTTAAAAAACCGTTTTGTTTGTCATTAAGAAAGGAACTTTTTTGTTTCCTAAAATATTTTGTAAAGTCAGCAGTTTTAAAGATATTTGACATTAAACATTTTTTAAATATACAAAAGAAAGTTCTGGTTTTTTTTTGTACAGGTGAAAAGGTTACGTAACAAATATGTACACCAAATTTATTTGAGATCAATATCTTTGCTATTGCCAAAGTGTTATTAAGTGTTTAGTAAAAGAAAACAAAATGGTGGATAATTCGAAAACTAAGCATTTCCGGACTTTTTTCTTCTTATTTTCACCTGGTGGAATACGAGACAATATTTTCTAGACATTCTGTACAATTCAGCAGAGCCTAAACAACTCCTTAGCCCCCACACTCACCCTACAGAGGTCTCATCGGAGAGCTTAGGGCGTGATATTAATACTACTGTATTCAGGATGTCCCACTTAAGAGGTCGCTTTTTTGAACTAATATCCCGGACTTGTGGAACACTCTACAAACTTGACACTTTACAGTTAAGTTACATAGATATGTAAAAAAAAAAAAAAAAAAAAAAAAAATACCAACAAGTTTCATTATTTTACTATAATAAATCAAAACAAAATGGCGGAATAATAAAAAGACCATTAATCTTCTGGATAGAACCACTTCCTCCTACAATGCAATGCAATTAAATCGATCAGCTGTTAAAACACAACATTAAACAATAATTATGAACAGACTTAATTGTTATTATCTCTATTTCGAACCTACTTTCAATATTGGACAATTTTGAGTATTGTAGACAACTACCAAGAAATTATGTTTTCAGTTTTTGTCGATAATTCGATTATTAAATCGAAGAAGAAAAATTAAAGCAACCGAACGGATGATGAACCTTGACCGCCTTCATTATAAGCACGATTTACGCTGAAGCAAGTTTTGAGCGATATTTAAATATACAGGGTGTTTCAAGAAGAAAGGTACATGCTTTGTAAACTGATTCTAGAGCTAAAGTGAATTTTTCTTAAAAGTGAATTTTGGATTTTCGTGAAATACGGTGGTCCAATACTTTTTCTAACCTGAAAAATTGTAAAAAAATAGGTCTTAGGTATCTCTTGTAGTTTTTGAGATAATTATTTCAAAACCTCAAAATATGTAGTCGAAAACACAATGCGAAAAATTCAATCAATGTGAATAAAGCAAATATTTGTTTAAAAAACTAAAAGGAATTAATTAAATAGCCTTATTTGATTCTTAAGGCCTAAAATAAAAAAAGATTTGGAGATAAAAATATTGGAGTTCAAAAATGTTTTAATTTTAGTCTATTCCTGGATGTTGTAGACAATTACCAAAAAATTTAATTGTTGTTAAATTGATTATCCTTTGATCTATAGAAAAATTTTAAAAATCATTTTGTTTGTAGTTAAGAGAGAAAATAGTATATTACATCACTAGGATCAAAAGTGAAGCTTTTCGATACAAGCTAAAGTTTAACTTGAAATGAGCGAGGAACGAAAAGCTTCTTTTGGTCCAAGCGATGAACTATATTTTTCGTTATACTGCAAACAATATAAAAAAAAAACAATTTCACTAAAACTAAAAATGTTACAACCTATTTACCTTCAAATCTATAGTAACAGCTGTTTTAACGGTTATTTACAATCGAGAGTATCGGTTGTTTTTGTAGATGCTTTACAATCGTTAATTAATTCGTATAAACGAAGTAACAGCTTATGACCTCGACCTCAGCTGATGCTTTTAGGTTAGGACTAAAAAGAACAACTTTAACATCTAAATGCATGTATTGAAAACAGCTGTTTTTGAAGCAGTATGGTGAAAAATATTTTGTAGATTTTTTCATAAAACGAACGTATTTTGTAAAATGTAACTCTGTAAACTACCGCCATTTTGAAAATTTACACAGTTTTGTTTCGTGAAATCTTAATAATTTTAAAAGATATATATATTTTTTAAATCACACAAAATGGCCGACAGTTGGACAACGAAACGTTCCCAGACCCATTGTTTTCTTACATTTAGAATCTGTTTACCATACATAAATTGCAAACATACAAATATATAAGCACTATTTACTTGACCCACACATGTACCTGTCTTCTTTAGAATTGAAAGGTTTCTGAACTCAAAAGTCACATATAAGTTATGCAAAGAGACCAGTTAATTCTGTATGCAAGGACAGTTTGTAGAGAAATATTATGACAAAACCTTGTGTTTCTCTACTTGTATTGAATGAATGAAACCAATCCATTTCTCGTCCATGGTGACATAGTTCTTATGTCCTTCTTTGACTGTAGAACGAAACATTGTTGTATGGAATGTATTATTTATCCTATATGTTGGGCAGTACCGCATATCCCAGCATCTTACTTGGCGTAGAAAAGGTGAATTGATACATCAATGGAAACCACTTGACTGGGGCTATCTACAGGGGGTGTGCCGAAACTCAGGTTCCATATACAGTGTGTTCCGAAAAAATTAAAAAATCGTATTTATCTACATGTGTGCCGAAATTCAGGTTCCATATACAGTGTTCCGAAAAAATCAAAAAAAATCGTATTTATCTACAGAATGTGCCGAAATTCAGGTTCCATATACAAAGTGTTCCGGAAAAAAAAAATCGTATTTATCTACAGGATGTGCCGAAATTCAGGTTCCATACACAGAGTGTTCCGAAAAAATAAAGAAATCGTATTCCCCCCCCCCTCTTTGTGAAGCGAGTTCTCACAGGATGTTTTAAATTCACATGTTTATAAATTCCTGAATAAAATTAGCGTGAGTTCATCATTTCGGAATTTCCTATCTACAGGGTGTGCCAAAACTCAGGTTCCAACTACAGGGTGTTCCGAAAAGATATAAAACGTATTTCCCCCACTTTTTTTTAATGTAAGCAGAGCAATGTTTTATCCAAACAATTATCCTTTTATTTTGTTGAAAACAGAATCTTTTTTTTTAAACTAAGTTATAAGGAATCAAATTTCACAGGCTCGTTTCATTATTACTCGCCCATACCACAAGAAAAACATTTACGTGACGTGACTTTTTGGAAAGCTGTTTACATTTGCTGTCTGATAATGTAACTAAATATTATTTTTCTATACAGGGTGTTAAAAAAAATTTTTTTAAGACAATTTTTTTTTCCGTTTATTAATAACATTGTAAACAAATTAGTCTAAAGGTTGTACCCGTTCTAATGCATTATTCTCTAAAACTGCGACCGCCAATTTGAATTTGTTCGGGCTGAAAATTACAAATTTAAAGGCTATAAGTTCGTCAAATTTCAAGTTTCTAGCTCATCTAGAAATAGGTTAGAATTATAATAAATAAGAGAGTGAGTGAGTCGCACAAGGGGTTGTATATACAGGGTGTTAAATAAGTCACGGGACAGCACTACCATTACTACAAAGCTTTGCACATTGTTAATGGACACCAAAACCTATTTTAGTACGTATTCAATGGACCGCAAGGAGTAAGTAGGAAATCTTAAATGAGAGCATAGGTCGAGGCCTTTATGAGTAGAACACAATGCCGCAAACCCGACCTCAAAAGGTTCACCCTAGCTAAAATAGCGTATTTCCCAAGATTGCCCTGCACATCCTAATCACAATGTATAACAAAATATTGGTCAAAAACGAGTACAGTAGTTGTTATTGAAATACTGATAAAGATTTCAGGTTTCTGAGATATTAAGCTGTATATTAGGGGTTAGGTTAGGTTAGGTTAAGTTATGTTAGGTTAGGTTAGGTTAGGTTAAGTTACAGTGATAAAGAAATAGGTTTTATGAAATATTAAGTTGTATATTAGGGGTTAGGTTAGGTTATGTTAGGTTAAGTTATGTTAGTTTAGGTTAAGTTATATTGATAAATAATTAGGTTTTATGAAATATTAAGTTGTATGTTAGGGGTTAGTGGTTAGGTTAGGTAAGGTTAGGTTATACTGCTATAGAATTCAGTTTTCTAAACATTAATCTGTATGTTGCAGACTCGATATCAGAGAACTGCGGTTCAGGACTACCCACAGCAATGAACGAACTCATACACACAGGCAAGTTTGGCGTTAAAGCCGGCCTTGCTGCCATCATCGCTGCACTGATAGCCAAGCTACCGATACTTCTCGTCATCAAAGCACTCATCTTTAAACTGATCGTAGTACCTTTCGGTTTCCTCGCCTTCGCTCTGCCCGTTCTACTTCCTATGTTGTACATGATGATCCCGGGTATGATGAACATGATGGGGATGGGCACTACGACAACGACGGCAGCTCCACCACCAGCAGCGGCAGCAGCAGGCAACAGGAGTTTAGCTAGCAGTAGGGAGTTCAAGACGAAACCTGACTTGGATCAAGTGATGAGATCACTACTGAGTTCCCATAAATGTTTGGAGCAGATAGCCTGTAAACTCGGGGCTAGAGATACCAATTCAAATTACAAAAAACCTATTACTTGGTAAGTTAATTCACACTAACACTATAGTCTTTTTAGTCTCTCACACATACAGGGTCTAACCTAACCTAACCAAAAAACCTATTACTTGGTAAGTCAATTCACATTAACATTATAGTCTTTTTAGTCTCTCACACATACAGGGTCTAACCTAACTTAACTTAACCTAACCTAACCAAAAAACCTATTACTTGATAAGTCAATTCACACTAACATTATAGTCTTTTTAGTCTCTCACAAATACAGGATCTAACTTAACTTAACCTAACCTAGCCTAACCAATAAACCTATTACTTGGTAAGTCAATTCACACTAACATTATAGTCTTTTTAGTCTCTCACACATACAGGTCTAACCTAACATAACCTAACCTAACCAAAAAGCCCTATTGGTAAGTCAATTCACACTAACATTATAGTCTTTTAGGTCTCTCACACATACAGGTCTAACCTAACCTAACCTAACCAAAAAACCTATTACTTGGTAAGTCAATTCACACTAACATTATAGTCTTTTTAGTCTCTCACACATACAGGTCTAACCTAACCTAACCTAACCTAACCTAACCTAACCTAACCAAAAAACCTATTACTTGGTAAGTCAATTCACACTAACATTATAGTCTTTTTAGTCTCTCACACATACAGGGTCTAACCTAACTTAACTTAACCTAACCTAACCAAAAAACCTATTACTTGGTAAGTCAATTCACACTAACATTATAGTCTTTTTAGGTCTCTCACACATACAGGGTCTAACCTAACTTAACTTAACCTAACCTAACCAAAAAACCTATTACTTGGTAAGTCAATTCACACTAACATTATAGTCTCTCACATATTTTAATCTTTCAAAAATAAGTTAAAACTTTAATTGATTATGGTTTCGTTATTTATTGTCCAATCCCTGAGAATTATATGCAGATATAATAAAATTGGGATTCATAAAACATCAGCTGTTATTTTTATTGTTGCCATAGCAAAGAATTTTCTCATTGTTGACTAATTTCAAACGGGAATCCAGTAGGTGGTAAACTTGTAGCAGTTTACAATTAATTGTTTTTTATTCCATCATGACTGTACCTTTACAAACACGTGCATTGGATTCAGTGTTATTATGAATGTGAACGCAGTTTATCAGCCGGGTTAAGAAAGTTTCCTACTGGCAACGGTTTGAGGGACGGTGCAGTGTAGTCGCGTATAAAAAGCTTAGTAAGTTTGAAACCACCGGGTCCGTTGGAGACATCAAGAGGCCCAGGAAGACCTTCAATCGTAAGAACTGAAAGAAACAATTATTTCAAAACGTAGCTGAGATAAATGTCTACAGGTTAAGAAATGCCGCGCATAGCGTAGAGGAAAGACTGCTTCTCCAGGAAGAGAATGGCGGCCGCTTCGAACACCTGTCTTAATAACCCTAACAAGTAAGAATTTGGCTTAATTTTAAGTTTTCTGATTGAATTCCGTTTAATTCCAAAGGAATTTATGTTACTTTATTTTGTTCTGTTAAAAAAAAACAGATAAACTGCAGTCAATTGAAGTTTTAACTTACTTTTGTACGATCCGGTATTTAGGAGAAGAATAAGAACAAAAAATTGATGCCGATATTTTTGTATATATATATATATATATATATATATATATCCATTTTGAGGTCCCTTGAAATAAATTTTTTTTTTTTTTTTAATGTTGACTTCAGCCCAAACGGATGAAGCTATTTCTTATAGAATTACAAATGCGGCTGTACTTTTAAGAGACTGTTTTGTTGTGCCCCCCCAGACTTTCGACTACCTGTGTAGCAAGATTGATTGCAAAACCATCAGGACCTCTCCAACACCTGTCTTTGTCAATTTGGGCAGGATTTGTGACGACTTCCTCAGCAATACTACACTTTTGTTTCGGCAAACCGTTACACTCGGCGCTGTCACTAATTGCTAAAGCTTTGTATAAGATCTGGGTTAACCTGTCGAGTCGGTCGGGTGATTGATATTTTTCGGTGAAAAGGTTCTTTTAGTTTTTACCAGTCTTGTATAAATTAAACACGACGCCTTTTGTTGTGAGGTTTAAAGCGTTGCCAACCTGTAGAAAAGGGAAAATAAAATGTCCCCACAAAGTCGTGACGACACTTTCACCCGGAGCCGCGTGTGTTCTGTTGGGAATTAGAATGATTTAAAGTTTTTAATTTAAACTGAGATTAGTTTACACAGTGCGACTTTACACTTTGTTATTCTTGAGTGTTTTACACGCGGGTTTGGTTTGGTTTCAACGAAATCGGTATAGTTGATTTTAAGAAATGACGTATTTTATAAACAGCTCTGGCTTGTACCCCCATTTTTTACTACCCTAACTAGGCTTATTGTTTACAGTGGTTATCGTATAATATCTTGAAGGGGATCTTTATAAATTTGTTCATCGAGTACCGTAATTACATATTTGTTCCGCCAAATGTACTACCATAAGTACGAGTCGAAAAGTGGACGTCTGGTTCAACGCTTCCTTGTGTTCCGTCTCTCTGTCGACGACCACATTGACTCCACTAATTCCGAATGGTTTACAGTTCAAATTAAAGTGTCAGATATCTACCCCCCCCCCTCCCAATTAAACCCATGACCTTCAAAACTGAAAAACGAAATCATGTATTATAGTTTTTTGTGTGACGAATGCAATTTAATTTAACCACGCAATGAGAAATGCAACTTTTAAAAGTAGTTTTTGTGAGATGTGAGAAAAACAATTAAAAGATTGATTGCATTTTCAAGGTAAAACCAATGACAGTTAAATTTCACGCGCGTACAATTTAAACTGCCGCTCAATTGACTTGGACTTTATAAGTCCCTAAGTCCTGTGGTTTTAGTACACGCTTGGTCCTTCCCATTGGAAGTTTTGTTTAAATGATTCGAGATACGTTTAGACGAGTAGTATTGGGTTACATCTCTCTCTCTTTCTCTTCTCTCTCCCTCCCTCCCTCCCCCTCTCTCTCTCTCTCTCTCTCTCTCTCTCTCTCTCTCTCTCTCTCTCTCTCTCCCTCCCTCCCCTCCCTCCCTCCCTCCCTCCCTCTCTCTCTCTCTCTCTCTCTCTTCTCTCTCTCTCTCTCTCTCTCTCTCTCGCTCTCTCTCTCGCTCCCTCCCTCTCTCTCTCTCTCTCTCTCTCTCTCTCTCTCGCTCTCCCTCCCTCCCTCCCTCTCTCTCTCTCTCTCTCTCTCTCTCTCTCTCTCTCGCTCTCCCTCTCTCTCTCTCTCTCTCCCTCTCTCTCTCTCTCTCTCTCTCTCTCTCTCTCTCTCCCTCTCTCTCTCTCTCTCTCTCTCTCTCTCTCTCTCTCTCTCTCTCTCTCTCTCTCTCTCTCTCTCTCTCTCTCTCTCTCTCTCTCTCTCATCAGGTCTCTCTTCATCAACTCTTCTCTTTTGACGTTATTCGATAGCTAGGGCTCATAATTTCATTATTTTTTTCTTTCTATTTTTGAAACCAATGACGACTGATAGGTTTTTCACCGTTGAAAAAACGCCCCATCATGGTACATACCCAGCCCCGTCGTAAAATCCAATACAAGCGGAATCTCTAAATATTTTGACAAAAAGTTGGTTTAGGTTTCTAGGAAAAGTTAAATTATATCAACAGTTCATAAGGTCTTGTCCAGTTTGTTTAAAACAGTTGTTGCACAGGTTTTCTAAACTTGTTAATCTGAACTAGTACTTCCTTGATCCTGTGTGTTATCTAGGTTCGTGTCGGTGATGCAGCCTTCCTTCGTTGAGACGTCACACTTAAAACCATCGTCATTTGTAATGTCGCAGCATTACATCCAGAATTGATATCTACAAATTTGTATCTTAAATAAATTAAGAATATGATTTCAATGAAACTTTAGGACAAAAGATGCTTCTTTTGAATATTTTACAACCATTTTAAGGAGACTGTAAACGTCTATCCCAACTCAATGTTACTCAATTTTTTCTGCGTGTATATAAACTCTTTTATTAGTAAAAGGACTTTTCAATGTAACAAGTCTAAGTATTTTATTATGTTTTTTTTTGCTATCAACTAGTGATGTGTGAATTCGAATTAAAATACTCGGTGAGTCCGAATATTAAAATCCTCGGAGCATTCCGAGTATTAAAATCCTCGGTTTCGTATTAAAATATTCAGACGAAATCCTCGTAACAAGGAACAAGGAGGAGGTAATGTGCGAGTATGAATTCGAAATAAAATCCTCGGACAACGATATTCGTTAGTGTTGTGTCAATTCCAAACAAAATACTCGGTGTTTCTACTTTGGTTATATTAGTTTCTAAGCTGATTTTTCACTACACATTAATTAAACATTACGATTTTGAGTTAAAATCATTTAGATTGGGTAACAAGTTCAATTTAAAATGATAATATTAATTTATTTCCACATTAACAAAAAGTAAATTAAATTATTATTTAATTGTTATTATTTATATTTAAATAAATATTAATAGGTTACCATCTTGATAAAAAATGTAGTAAATTAACTTATTTTAAATAACAACTAAATTATTAATGTTGGTAATAATTGTACTAACGTTAAATTACTGAATTTGTGTCGAGGCAGGATAACATTTAATTACGTATTACAAGTGTCAATCACATATTGTTTAAAAAAAAATAATACTTGGTGGATCAGTCTAACAGATAGAACGCAAAAATGTAGGTTTATCTAAAACGATCTGATTGGTAAAGCTGAGTTCAAATCCGATGCGCAAAATCATTCTGCGCAGATACTCGATTTCGAAATAATAATACGAGTATTGAAATCATTTGAAACCGAGTAATGCGAGTATCCATTTCACCCGAGTATCAACATTCTACATTAAAATATTTGTTTTCTTGAATATTAAATGGAATTTTCGCCAAATCTCACGGTACATACTAGATAATAGTGCAATAAAAACATCATACAAATTTCAAAAAAGATTGCCCGAAAAAAGTGTCATATAATTTGAAAAACATACAGTTTCGCAAAAAATCAATAAAATTCCCAACCTGGAGTACTGGTCTTAATTACTGTGTGGAGGTCCAGTAATGTCCTCCACTGTATGATGGGTTGTCAGGAATTAAAAAATATATAATTAATGGAGTTCAAGAAATAAATATTAATAAAACAAAGAGCTAAGCAGAGAGAAATAAAGGGAAATAACCTGAATGAAATTAGTTGCAAATTAATGCAATCACACTATTGGGAAGAGCGGATTTCTCCCTTTGTCTTTTGAAGATTTTCCACCTATCCTGCGAAATTAAAAAAAAAAAATAATAATAATAATAAAATATTGGCTATCGGCTTAAGTGCAAGTTGACGAGATTGGTTTTATAAAAAACTAGTGGTTTAACCCAACTTCGCCCGGGACTTCTAACATATTATGTTATAAATGTGAATATGATCTTGATTTCAAAATATTCGCAAACCCGTCTGCTAGCACCTAATTGAAGAATCATGCGCAAGACCCTAAAAATGATAGTAATGAGTTAAATAAAGTTATTTTTACAAAGTAGAAATTTACTCAGTTAACTGTACCTTTTTTCAAGAGGATCCGGGGCTATAGGATTGTGTGGTAGTTGGAATATAAGGAGATAAACCTCAAAATATAAGAAGTAAAAGCTTTTTATTGAAAACATTCTAACTATTTATAATACTTGTTTATAAACAACATTTTTCATTTTGTTATCTGGGGTATATGTATATATACAAATTTTTCGGATTTCCTACTCGAGAGCAAGCTACGTATAATTGACCGTGAGAAAAGCAGGAATCTTTGAGACTTTAAAGTTTGTCCCTAGTATTTGTTAATAGTAAAACTATAGGCTAGTTTGATTGGAAAGGTAATTCAGTCGATATCAGTGGTATTTTGGGGATAAATACTGTATTTCCCTTAAAATAAGTTCGGCCCTTTTATCTTCCAATGGACGCCCTTAGAGACAAAACGGAAACCTTCTTTACGGATGGGCAATAGAGGACTATCACACCATATACCCCCTTTGATTGTACCGGGATTCGTTTTTGAGTTTTACCGGCACGCACATTCCAGACTTTCTTTTATTATATATATTGATTACACAGAAAATACCAATTTTGCAAGTCCTTATTTTTTTCAGTTAAAATAAAACCATATAATCGATGCATTATGTTTAAAACGAACCAAACAAACAAAAAATGATTTTAAAATTGCATCTAGTCTAATAATTTGGCCATCATCTGTATATTACCCAATGTAAAATCACTATTCACTAAACACTCATATGATTTATTTGTAAAACGTGATTCATTCAGTACCAACCATAAAAAAAATAATACAAAGAGAAATAAAATCCGTTCTGAATGAGGAAACATAGCCTAATACTAAATACTGCAGAGTGAATCTTGGGAATCTATGCAACACATATGGAAAAATTTTTTTTTCTATTTGGAAAAAAGTGAAGTATTTAGTATCACTGTAGAGATAATAATAATAAAAATTAATAACATAGAAAAAATATAATTATTTGAAAAACAATAATTTTTTTTTCCACGTCCCGATTCCCTTTAATTTTCTAGTCAAAATATTTGACATAGAAAAATAACATAAGAAATATAACCTTGTAGAATGTCGTAAACATTTTTTAAAAGCATTTCTGTAAAATCTTTTTTATATCAGAATTTAAACTGGATCTTTACCTTGTTTCACTTAGTCTTTGCTTAGATCTTTTTATATCTAGAGTGTAAAAACGAGGGTCGGGCGACTCAAAATTTGACGGCGTTAATAATTCAAATATTTTGTATTTCGTAGAGGTAGGCCGGTCCTTGAGGAGACGCAAGGAAAGTTCCGTTTCCTGACTAAACAGAAACCCAAGCTGGAGACAATATACATCCAATTGTTGTATTATTATATGTACAGCGTGTTAAATAAGTCCCGGGACGGCTTAACCATTACAGATAGAGCTACAAAGTTTTGCACATTGTTAATTGACACCAAAACCTATTTTAGTACGTATTCAGTGGACTGCTACCTTTCCAGGGGGACGGCCTACAAGGAGTAAGTAGGAAATCTTAAATGAGAGCATAAGTCTAGTTGTACATCGAATTAAAGGTCTTTATGTGTAGAACACAATGCCGTAAACCCGTCATCAAAAGGTTCACCCTAGCTAAAATAGGGTGGCTTTAGAGTTCATATTACTGTAACTACAACGTCAGGTATGTTGAAAACAGCTTAATAATGTTTACTAAGTAGAGGTTATGAAATGAAAACTTTGCAAACTGGGTTAAAAAAACTATTTTTTTAGACTGCTCACTGGCTCTTTACCTCCAATGGGGGACGCTCCTCAAAGAGTCAAAAGGAAATCTAAAAGCATACTAACAAAAACCTGTAATTTGACGTAGATATCAATCTACAATCTACATCAAATTACAGGTTTTTGTTAGTAGAGTACAATGCCGCAAATAACAACTACCTAAAGGAAGTATGTTTCCTGTTTGCGGGAATACCCACTATCAGTCACAAACAAATTTATCTTTTATCCCTCTCATGGTTAATCCATTTTCCTTGTTCGATTTAATATAAAATTTTAACTTACGTTATTTTAGCTATGGTAAACCTTTTGATGACGGGTTTACGGCATTGTGTTCTACACATAAAGACCTTTAATTCGATGTACAACTAGACTTATGCTCTCATTTAAGATTTCCTAGTTACTCCTTGTAGGCCGTCCCCCCTGGAAAGGTAGCAGTCCACTGAATACCTACTAAAATAGGTTTTGGTGTCCACTAACAATGTGCAAAACTTTGTAGCTCTATCTGTAATGGTTAAACAAATATTAAGCCGTCCCGGGACTTATTTAACACCCTGTATAGTAACCCAACAGATTAACGGTGATTCCTGTAACCACTAATCTAATCTATATGTTTATTTATCAGAAACTCCGTTTCCTCTCGATACTTGGCTTCTCCCTACCGGCTGGCTCTCGCTCCGTTCCTCATTCTCTTCCGACAGAGACACTATTAAAGTATTCATGGGCGAGAGGTCTTTATTTTAATCTTCTTTTATATATAATGCAACAATGATCGAGAGGTTTTCGCCTTTAAAGCCCCATAGTCTAAAGTGAATAAAAAAGAAAGAAAATACCCAAAATATCAGTTCGGTAAAAACAGAAAATGAATCATGGACTATGTATTTGAGGAAATATATATATTTAAATAAACGTTTAAACTTCTTTTTCTTGTGTAATAAACAGATCACAGCCTAAACATATTGGAATATTTTTTTTGACAGCTGCCAAAAAAAAATTGTTTTCCAATTATTCTGAAACATTTATATATATATATATATATATATATTTTTTTTATTTTACACAAAATTATCAAATACAGTAAAATTTGAACGAAATCATTTGAAAATAATAAAGATAAAGTGGAAGATAATCAAGTTGGAGGTTTGTAAAGTTAAAAATCTGATGAAAGAGAACACAATAAAATTAAAAATATTATTACTACAAGTATAGTATTAAAAATTAGGAGAATTAAAAAAATAATGCAGTTCGTAAAATATTAATGAAATCTGTAGATCCTATTTTGAGAAATGCTTATTTTACAACAACCAGTTTTTTTACCGATAAACTAACATACCGGCTTTTTAGAGAGACGACAAACAACGTGTTTTGTTTGGTTTCCTAGCAAAATTAGAAAAATTCGATGAAAATCATTGTGTAGCCAAATAAGTTCCTATAATTGAGACGATATGCAATCTGCCGCACATTGTTGTTAGAAGGTTAGTCGCGCTAAGGAATGAAGGCGAACATTTTCAATATCACACAATAGAGTATTGTAATTATTCACACTTATCATTCCAGATGTCGCGTCATATCAATTTGGGACATTTAGATCAATGCCCTTCCTATTACTTTTTATCTGTCCGACATTTTAAAACTAAGCATTTTTTAAAAATATGAACCGTGTGACATGATTGGATGCTGAATTCCGCTACAGAATAGACTTGTTTGCGTTCCGAAAGGCTACACAAGAGTAAAGTTTGAAGACACTCTTCGTGTAGAGTTCCTACAATTGGGAAGATATGCAATGTGTCGTACACTGTTGTTGGAAGGTGAATCGCGCGAAGGAATGAAGGTGAACATTTTCAGTATCACAAAAGCAAATTGTAATACACACTTACCATTCCAGATGTCCCGTCATATCAATTTGAAAAATACAAAAAGTTGATCAAACCTCTTCCTATTTATTTTTTACAATGCTTAAAAAAAATAGTCCAACATTTTAAACTTATTCAAGTCGACTATATCAAAAACCGTTATTTTGGCAAAAGGCAAAAAAAATCCTTTATTCAACAACAATTATTGGCTTTTTATACATTCCTTAGTTTAAAAAATAACTGAGTTATCGACAAAAAATTGAAACTTTAATTCTCGGTAATTGTCTAAAACACCAAAGATTAGTATAGAACCAAAATGTTTTGAATTCTGCAAATTTTAATTCTCCAAATCTTTCTGTAGCATAAAGGACAACTGAATCATCGACACATTAAATAATAATAATAATAATATGTAATAACTAATAAAAACGTTTGTGTTTTGTAGTAACCCGTAAAAAGGGTGTAGGCCTACAGTGTACAGGAATCCTTAACACTCAAGTAAATGTGATATCCCTATAATTACGAGATGTGGTACTGAGTCGCCGACACAATGAATGAAGACATTAATATATATATACAGGGTGTTCCAAAACTTCAGAAGATCATTCCTCTCATCGAATACAATTAAAAAAATTAAAAATATTGGAAATATGAAAAAGAGAGATCTTAATCCTGTGAAAATTGAAAGAGAGAGATAGGGGGGTAATCCTGTGAAAATTGAAAGAGAGAGGTCTAATCCTGTGAAATTTGAAAGAGAGAGAGAGCGGGGGTAATCCTGTGAAAATTGAAAGAGAGAGAGAGGGGAAGAGATAATCCTGTGAAAATTGAAAGAGAGAGAGAGGGGGGTAATCCTGTTAAAATTGAAAGAGATAGGTCTAATCCTGTGAAAATTGAAAGAGAGAGAGAGGGGGTAATCCTGTGAAAATTGAAAGAGAGAGGTCTAATCCTGTGAAAATTGAAAGAGAGAGAGAGGGGGGGTAATCCTGTGAAAATTGAAAGAGAGAGGTCTAATCCTGTGAAAATTGAAAGAGAGAGAGGGGGTAATCCTGTGAAAATTGAAAGAGAGAGGTCTAATCCTGTGAAAATTGAAAGAGAGAGAGGGGGGGTAATCCTGTGAAAATTGAAAGAGAGAGGTCTAATCCTGTGAAAATTGAATGAGAGAGGTCTAATCCTGTGAAAATTGAAAGAGAGAGAGAGAAAGGGGGGGGTTATCCTGTAAAAATTGAAAGAGAGAAATCTAATCCTGGGGAAAATGAAACAAAGAGATCTAATCCAAGGAAAGATGAAAGAGAGAGAGAGATCTATAATCTACTACGAAAAATGAAACAAAGAGGTCTAATCTTGGGAAAGATGAAAGAGAGAGAGAGAGAGAGAGAGAGAGAGAGAGAGAGAGAGAGAGAGAGAGAGAGAGAGAGAGAGAGAGAGAGAGAGAGAGAGAGAGAGAGAGAGAGAGAGAGAGAGAGAGAGAGAGAGAGAGAGAGAGAGAGAGAGAGAGAGAGAGAGAGAGAGAGAGAGAGAGAGAGAGATCTAATCCTACAAAAATGAGGGAGAGATCCTGTGAAAGATGAAAGAAAAATATAATACCAGGAAAAATAAAATAAAGAGATATAATCCTAGGAAAAATGAAAAAGAAAAATTTAATCCTAGGATAAATGAAAGAGAGAGATCTAATCCTAGGAAAGATGAAAGAGAGAGATCTAATCCAAGATTATATGACAAATTAATGTATAGATGCAGCTAGGTGAGGGTTAGAGTTTCTATACATATGTACAAGTTAGGCACAGTTTACTGCCCATGAAATCGTCTTTTCTATAACTGCGGTCGAGGTACCATTGTCTTGTGACTCCCCAATTGTATTGTATTCTAGGACACATTGGTCACGCAGCACACAATAGATGTGGTCAAAGTGCATGTTGTTATTTTACCCTCCCGGTCCATTAACTGTCACTTCACCTAAAACTGAATCGAAAGGTCATCTCGGTTCCTTGCTTTCCAGGAGTAATACAAAGGGCGCTATTAGAAAACTGATATAACTTCCCAATGTGATAATGGTACTGGGATGTCAGGATCATTTTATCTTTGCTACACTATTGACCTGGTGAAAAACTCTAAATGGAGAAACTTCCTTAATTGTTTTTATGGTAATTAAAAATCCGTCTTGAAAACTTTAAAAATGGCCGCCATTAACCAATATGGCGACAAAATAAAAACTTTCTTATGAAACCCCTACATTTTATGATGTTTTTTGATTTTACACAAAGACTTAGGAGTATAGGCTTTTTAAAGTTTAAAAAAATTGACGTGCGATGCATTTTCGATGATCGATTTTTCGTACTTCACATAGTTGAATTAAGTTAAAAATTTAGTAAAACTTAGAATAATTTGGAAGTCTAAACACAAACGAAGGACTAAACGTAAAATAATTTGTAGGACAGATAAGACTAACTAAATTAGGAATACAGATTAGATTAGATTTTGTATGGACAGGAGACGGGCTTACCTTGGAAAGTGGTCCTAATAGTACACAAGTAAGAAAACACACACACAAAAAAACACTTCAGAATTTTAGTGTTTTGTGTGTGTGTGTTTTCTTACTTGTGTACTATTAGGCAATACCAAGGACCACTTTCCAAGGTTAGCCCGTCTCCTGTCCATACAAAATCTAATCTAATCTAATAGGCTATTCGCCCTATTAAATTCTAACCTAAATTGGGAATACGACAGACGCAGAAAAATCGTATGGTATGAAAAACAGACCAGCCGTTATTAGGCCTGTATTGTTCAGTTCACAACAGATAGTTTCCTAACTTTAAAAGAAACAGACGTTTATTTGTGTGTATCTAAAAAAGAAAACAGTTCATTAAAGTTTATACGTTTTGTATACAGCTAGTATTACTAATTAAATATTATTTGAAGTAAAAAAATATACGACCTAGACTGGGAATTGAACCAGAACCTTTGGATTCACGCCCCAATGTTCTACCAACTGAGCTATCCTTAGTTGCTTCCCAGCATAGGGCGTACACTTCTCACTTGATTTTACTTTTTCTGCAATTTTCTAATTATCAAATTAATTACCTCGTTACAAACGACAATGAAATTGATTTTTCTTTGCACCCCTTACGTATATATTTATTGACTTTATCGCTTATATACCAGCCCTAGTATTACTAATTAAATAATATTCCAAGGGAAAAATATACGACCCAAACTGGGAATTGAACTTTGGCTTTATGATGTTAAACCATCTCAATACTGTTACAGGTTATTGAAGACACTTCAGTCGATGGTACCGTCCGAGAACACACCCCTCAAGGAGAAACTCCACACCTATAGACAAGCTTACATCCTGGGTGCTAACAACAAGGAAGACATCTGTGACCAGAGATTGTTCCCTTGTGATATCCCACAACTGTGGGTCAAACAGAACCGTAAGACTTTCAAACTGGTCTAACCTTCACTGTCTACTGTTATTTATTTATTATTTATATTGTATTTATTGATTTTATATTAAATTATTGTTGTAATTAAAACACGTTTTGATTTTTTATTTTTATCTCAATCCTTGGAGACTGGAGATCGGTTGTCACAATGTACTTGATATTTATACTAGCCAGTAACTGATACAACAAAGTATTGATACTGCCCAGTAGCTGGTAAAACGTAACACTGACATTGATTGGCCAGTCTCTCACAAAACATGATACTGACATTGGCTGGTAGCTGATATAACATGATACTAGTCAATCCAGTACCTGTTACAACAAAATATTGATACTGGCCGCTATCAGATACATAATGATACTGATACTCGGGAGTACTTGAGACATGATATTGAAACTGACCAATACCCGTTACAACATGATACTGATACTTCCGGTACCAGTTACATCATCATAATGATAATGGTTGGTATCTAATACAACAAGATAATCATACTAGACGATCCCTATTAAATATAATACTGATATCGGGCCGGTACCTGTTACACGATAACACTCATACTGGTCATTATCTGTTACAATATACATGTTACAAGTTGATACTGATACTAGCCGGTACCTGTTACAACAAGATAATCATACTAGACGGTGTCCCTGTTAAACATGATAATCTAATACATGATACTGATATTTGCCGGTACCTGTTACAACATGATACTGATACTACCCGGTACTTGATACAACAATATTTCTTTATCAGGTATAGCCACCCCAATTACACAGACATGTCACACACATAAACTTTCTCGATCAAAGATTCCCAAAATAATTCAAAACCAACCACAACTATTGATCTACAGTTATTGTCAGTCAAACAGTGAAAAATGACCCATGGGCGCAGTCTTTGATATATTTAAATAAAGCCTAAATATGGGATTGATTCATGTTTGTCTCATAAACGCGTCTTCAACGTAAATATTTTTTAAATTTAAATCAAGCTTTTAATAACGACAGTGAAGGTTCAGTTTTTTGTTTACTTGCGAATGTGCGCACGGCTTTGAGTTATTAATCTTTACATTTCGCTAAAAGCTGAACGAAATCTGTAGAGTAGGTTTTGAGAAAATACATATAACAGCCGATTATTTTGTTTTTTTTAACAGATTTAGTTGTTTATTTTATTATTAAGCGTATAAGATTGTCAGTTTTTTCCCTTTTTTTTGCTGTTAAAATGATGTATAAAAGAGGGTCAAATAAATTTTCATTTTTTTTTCAGATAAAACAAAAAACGGCATATTTTGAAAATCATATCTCAGGAATTCACTTAGACCGTTTCTATTTTGTATCGGGTGGGGGAGGTTAGTCGAGCATTCAGACTTTTTAGCTTGTCGACCTCTCGCTTATCATTACCTTAAACAGAACACAAAATAAAGACCCCTAGCCCAGGAACACTCTAATAGCGACATCTAATGTGTCTTTGATAGGAAAGATCAGAGGGATCTAACCCACTATCAGTTGTCAAGTGTGTACTTAGCCGTAGAGCCTTCAAGATTGAGGTCAAATAGAACTAAATAAGCCATCCTCACGACGGCTCCATCATTACTGTAGACTTGAATAGCCACGTAGTAAGCGGCTTAACGATATCTTGTCAATAGAACACAACTTCATTAGTCAAACAATTACACACCCACACACAAAACAAATATTTGTTACAATACTGCAAGCTTGATGGAAGATATCATACAATGCAGTACAAGTAGATCCTATGTAATCCCAAAAAGTTGGTCTCTTGGAGATTTAAGGAAATGTTAAATTGTATTGGTAGATCAAAGAGTCTTATGCAGTTTCTTGTTACTAAACATCGTAATTCTATATATTACTACTTCCTTCCATACCTGGTAGATATGTATACATTAAAACATTTCCACTCGCTTCTCTCGTGCCACTATTATTAGATATAGTACGTTAGTACCCTTAGACTAGGAGTATGTCTGGTGTAAGGGGTGTGTCCTCCCTTCTACGGTACAACCCAGTCCAAGAAAACTAGATACACAAATTACTGCTTCTACATTTAATTCCTAAAGTTACAACTTCTTGACAGACTTTTGTAAACGTTTTATTCTTATTTACACCGATAAAAGAAACGAAAGTAGGGTACGCGTTTACACAGAAGCATTTGAGGTATATATATATATATATATATATATATTTTTTTTTTTTTTTTTTTATTGGTGTTGTACCGCTGAAATTAAACGCAACGAAGTGTGGGGCCTCCTCTTTTCCTGTCCACCCCAGACACATTCCTACCTTGAAGATAATGTACATCCGATATTCGGGGAAAACACTGAAGTGTAACAGAATAGCATTTGTTTCTGTTGATAATTCAGTAAGCAGTACACAAACTGTCAATGTTGGAGTTCCACAGGGTTCAATGTTGGGTCCTATTTTATTTAAATCATATTTTCTTGTGACGTCAGGGATTCCAATAACTTCGCTATTTATCATCGCAGAGAAATGATCTCGATACCTGTAAATCTAATTTAGTCAAAGTTCAATAACACACGAGATATGAATTAAACGTTATTTTTAAAAGGCGACCATTTTGACTTTTTAAATTCTATTTTTCTGAATTTTAATAGGTTTTTCGCGCACACTATATTCTCCCGTATTAAATGTTCCTATATTAACTTGTATAGATGTTACCATGCCAACGTACAGACGGACTTCAAGGTCATGACACGTGAAGATCACTCAAAACACTGAACGATATTATATCGACGATTGAGAAACTTACTGTAAGAAAACAACTTAAGCTAATAACGTCGGAGTAGAAAAATAACAAGAGTTGGTCAAAAGAGACCAGATAGGAAAAATGAAAGAAAGAGATCTAACCCAATAATACATTAAAAAAATATAGATCGGGCCAGAGTCTCTCAGGGTTACTAGGCCATCCACACCATCAAGAGCAGTGGAGGATTTTAAAATTTCAATGTCTCAATCAGATTGTTAAGAACTGAGAACAACTAGTGACTGCTCGAATGGATAATCAGAAAACAATTACTAAAAATGACTAACAAAATCTAATTTTGTATTTATATAAAATCAAATACTAAATAGGCCCTAATATGCTAATAAATATAAAATATTTACTACTAAAGTGATATTTTTGACTGACAGGGCCGAACTGATATTTTTGAATGACAGCTGTTGAACTGATATTTTTCGAACTGATATTTTTGACAGACAGCTGCCGAACTGATATTTTTGACTAACAGCTGCTGAACTGATATTTTTGACTGACAGCTGCAGAACTGATATTTTTGAATGACAGCTGCTGAACTGATATTTTTGACTGACAGCTGCAGAACTGATATTTTTGAATGACAGCTGCTGAACTGATATTTTTGACTAACAACTGCTGAACTGATATTTTTGACTAACAACTGCTGAACTGATATTTTTGACTGACAGCTGCCGAACTGATATTTTTGACTGACAGCTGCCGAACTGATATTTTTGACTGACAGCTGCAGAACTGATATTTTTGACTGACAGCTGCCGAACTGATATTTTTGACTGACAGCTGCAGAACTGATATTTTTGACTGACAGCAGCAGGACTGATATTTTTGACTGACAGCAGCAGGACTGATATTTTTGAATGACAGCTGCTGAACTGATATTTTTGAGTGACAGCTGTGGAACTGATATTTTTGACTGACAGCTGTGGAACTGATATTTTTGACTGACAGCTGCCGAACTGATATTTTTGACTGACAGCTGCAGAACTGATATTTTTGACTGACAGCTGCTGAACTGATATTTTGACTGACAGCTGTAGAACTGATATTTTTGACTGACAGCAGCAGGACTGATATTTTTGACTGACAACTGCTGAACTGATGTTTTTGACTGACAGCAGCAGGACTGATATTTTTGACTGACAGCTGCAGAACTCTGAGTGACAGCTCTAAATAAAGTTTAACGATTTAATCAAACTGGGCTCAAGCGTAGTAAAAACCCAAAAAAGACGTTTTGGTCGCCATCTTTCAAAAAATACCAGTTCGGTAGCTATTAGCAAAAACCTTTGGTGTGTTATAAAATACGTAATTTCTGAAAACCGGCTGTACCGATTTCGTTCAAACTTTAGTGAAATGTGAAGAATAATCACTCAAACCCGTACTCAAACTAGCTAGTTACATAATATGAACGTTCTTGACTAAATGATAAAAACAATCTTAATTTCAATTACAATTGACACGTTTCAGCACAAAATAAAGCCCTATTTAAATATATAAATATTTTTTTCCTCAACGGTGGCACCCGTGGTTCATTTCCACTTTTTGACCGACAACTACCGAACTGTTATTTTTGGTGAGGAAGAGTTTTTTTTAGATGGGCGTGTGGGAAAATTAGTACAATTTTGTACGGTACATTTTAAAACCGCGTGTTACTTGAACAATTTAAACCAATTTTGTTTTCTATAAAATCCAAATATCAGAATGTTGCCGAGCGATATTGTATATATTAGAAAGCCCTACATATTGTGTGTTCACATTTTACTGTTTTTTTTTTGTCGCCAAATCTCGATTAGTTTAATTTCACATACACTGACTCCGGGAAAGGAAACTGTTGAGATGTGTTGAATGTGTCCAGGTCAACAAGTGCATATCAAGGACAGCTGTTCCGGAGCCAATCGTGAGTCAGTCGGTTTGTTGTTCTACTGATGAAAGGAAAATCAAGTTCAAACGCACGGGGGAAAGCGAGTTTTCACAACCGTAGGTAGGTGTGTTCACTTTCACATATACGTAGTACAACAAACCTTGCGATGTGATCTGTTTTGAGATCACTTGTCTTCATTAAAATCGTTTTTGGAAGTGTATGAGCAGCGCCCAAAAGTTCGGTCAGATTTTCTTCTTTATTTCCTTGTTGTTTAAAGGCGAAACACTTTTCTGCCATCATTATAAAAAAGAACATTAAAAACTCCTAACAGTGTTACCAAATGGAGGGAAATTTCCCAAATTGAGGGAAAAATAGACCTCAGCTTTTATTAGAGGGGGAAAGGGGGGAAAAAACTGTAAAAGGAATGCAGAGGATAAGCAAATATTTTATTTGATACTGAACATCTCACTACTACTCTAATTAATAACACTGACTCAATGGTTCGACACGAAATGAGTTACAACTGCTAATTTGAATGATTTTCTTAACACTGAAACACTTAAAATAACTTTAATAACTATCTACACTGAAATCATACATAGCCTACGCTTACGCCTAACCACTCACAGCTGTGGAAAATCCCAACCTGATATTTTCTAACCGTTTAGTAAGGTAATTGTTAAATTGACAATGACTGCTACCCTTAAGCCATTAGGTGAAGAGAACAAGTTGATCACCGGACATTCGACTACAAGGGTATTTCTTAGAGCGCACTCCAAGCTTCTGAAGCGGTCCTCCGATAGTCTTGGATATGCTTGTCCAGCATAACCCTACTCTAAGGTACGCGAATGGAAAGTACCTTCGGAAAAGGAAGATTCAAAGGGCGATGGCTTTGCCTAAACAAAGTTATGTCACTCACTGGACAAGGTCACTTCAGGAAACATCTGCCAACACTCCGGATCATCAGAGTAACGATCCCATTTGTAGGCTATGTAAACAGTCTAAAGAGACTGTTAAATATATCACCCTATAATGTGAAAACACATATTCGGGCTTCTCAACCAGATGATGATTCTGATGCTAGTATCGGGCGAATAGATATAATAATAATAATTTATTTTATTTCTCATGTGCAAGATTATAGGCCCTACACTATAACAAATACAAAATTCACAATAACACATACCACAACAAATAAAAATATAATACAATACTCTAAATAGCTTATTTAACAGAAAATTTTTTTTTTTAAACTGACACAAACAAAATTGCACAAGAGAAATGTAGGAGGTCCTAAGGAAAAGCCTATATTGGACCCTCCATCATAATGAAAATAATTACCAAGCAGAAATTGAAGATATCCTTATACTAAAAACAAAATATTCTTAGAAGTAATTGTGATTAGTTATCACACAAATAAAACAATATCAAAAAAATCATCATACATAACATAACTTTACAGTCTGAAGCATCAAAAAGCAAAACAACAGGCTAGTAAAAGATTATAACTTTGTAAGGAACAAGAGACACAATAAACTAAACTTCATCTACTACATTCACACACACACATCACAATATACATATGCTAAAACCAATTTTTTAATTTATCTCTAAATAAAAAACTCTTTAACAATTTTAAAAACATTTTTAAAGATTTCATTTCCCTGATTTTATGTGGTATCATATAAAAAAACTTTGGTGCAGCATAGAGATAGAATTTTATTGTCTGTACGCTGTTTTACGAGGTAGTGGTATCCTATGATTACATTTAGATCTCTCAGAATAGGTTTATCATCTATATGTTTCACCTTATTGTTCCCGCTCCTAATAAAAAACATTCTTAAAACTTTAAATACATACAAAGAACGGAAGGGCAAAAAATTTGCTTTTTAAAATAACTGAAAAGAATACAGTATAACAAACACACAGAACACAATACTCATAAAAAATACGACTAAGTATCAGACGCGTTTCAACGACAAGGTCGTCCTCTTCAGTGATACACCAGCTACACCAACCAAACCACAACACCTTACTATATACCTTACTATATGCATTAACCTTACTATATGCTTTTGTTGGACAATAATAGGCTTTACAGTTTCAAAATATATTGAAGGCATTGGCTTCCGTTGCTAGTAGGTTCTTACCGTACTCTTGAGTCCTCATTCCACAATAAACTAACCCAAGACTACATGAAAAAGACACAGATACATTAAGGACCCCTCGCGTATGCCTGCCCTGTACTCACTGTAATTGAAGGTTAACAAACATTTCACTTGTATTCTTTCTACCAATGAGTAGTGTCCCCGTGTACAGTAGGTGCGCTATTAATCACGGTATCCTTGTTAGTACATTACACATCGTGATTGAATGTATCGAAACATCCACTAAGTTCACCCGTGTACAGTAGGTGCGCTATTAATTACTGTATCCTTGTTAGTGCATTACACATCGTGATTGAATGTATCGAAACATCCACTAAGTTCACCCGTGTACAGTAGGTGCGCTATTAATTACGTAATCCTTGTTAGTGCATTACACATCGTGATTGAATGTATCGAAACATCCACTAAGTTCACCCGTGTACAGTAGGTGCGCTATTAATTACGGTATCCTTGTTAGTACATTACACATCGTGATTGAATGTATCGAAACATCCACTAAGTTCACCCGTGTACAGTAGGTGCGCTATTAATTACTGTATCCTTGTTAGTGCATTACACATCGTGATTGAATGTATCGAAACATCCACTAAGTTCACCCGTGTACAGTAGGTGCGCTATTAATTACGGTATCCTAGTTTGTACATTACACATCGTGATTGAATGTATCGAAACATCCACTAAGTTCACCCGTGTACAGTAGGTGCGCTATTAATTACGTAATCCTTGTTAGTGCATTACACATCGTGATTGAATGTATCGAAACATCCACTAAGTTCACCCGTGTACAGTAGGTGCGCTATTAATTACGTAATCCTTGTTAGTACATTACACATCGTGATTGAATGTATCGAAACATCCACTAAGTTCACCCGTGTACAGTAGGTGCGCTATTAATCACGGTATCCTTGTTAGTGCATTACACATCGTGATTGAATGTATCAAAACATCCACTAAGTTCACCCGTGTACAGTAGGTGCGCTATTAATTACGGTATCCTTGTTTGTACATTACACATCGTGATTGAATGTATCGAAACATCCACTAAGTTCACCCGTGTACAGTAGGTGCGCTATTAATTACTGTATCCTTGTTAGTGCATTACACATCGTGATTGAATGTATCAAAACATCCACTAAGTTCACCCGTGTACAGTAGGTGCGCTATTAATTACTGTATCCTTGTTAGTGCATTACACATCGTGATTGAATGTATCGAAACATCCACTAAGTTCACCCGTGTACAGTAGGTGCGCTATTAATCACGGTACCCTTGTTTGTACATTACACATCGTGATTGAATGTATCAAAACATCCACTAAGTTCACCCGTGTACAGTAGGTGCGCTATTAATTACGTAATCCTTGTTAGTGCATTACACATCGTGATTGAATGTATCGAAACATCCACTAAGTTCACCCGTGTACAGTAGGTGCGCTATTAATTACGTAATCCTTGTTAGTACATTACACATCGTGATTGAATGTATCGAAACATCCACTAAGTTCACCCGTGTACAGTAGGTGCGCTATTAATTACGTAATCCTTGTTTGTACATTACACATCGTGATTGCATGTATCGAAACATCCACTAAGTTCACCCGTGTACAGTAGGTGCGCTATTAATTACGGTATCCTTGTTTGTACATTACACATCGTGATTGAATGTATCGAAACATCCACTAAGTTCACCCGTGTACAGTAGGTGCGCTATTAATTACGTAATCCTTGTTAGTGCATTACACATCGTGATTGAATGTATCGAAACATCCACTAAGTTCACCCGTGTACAGTAGGTGCGCTATTAATTACGTAATCCTTGTTAGTGCATTACACATCGTGATTGAATGTATCGAAACATCCACTAAGTTCACCCGTGTACAGTAGGTGCGCTATTAATCACGGTATCCTTGTTAGTACATTACACATCGTGATTGAATGTATCGAAACATCCACTAAGTTCACCCGTGTACAGTAGGTGCGCTATTAATCACGGTATCCTTGTTAGTGCATTACACATCGTGATTGAATGTATCAAAACATCCACTAAGTTCACCCGTGTACAGTAGGTGCGCTATTAATTACTGTATCCTTGTTAGTGCATTACACATCGTGATTGAATGTATCAAAACATCCACTAAGTTCACCCGTGTACAGTAGGTGCGCTATTAATCACGGTATCCTTGTTAGTACATTACACATCGTGATTGAATGTATCGAAACATCCACTAAGTTCACCTGTGTACAGTAGGTGCGCTATTAATTACGGTATCCTTGTTTGTACATTACACATCGTGATTGAATGTATCAAAACATCCACTAAGTTCACCCGTGTACAGTAGGTGCGCTATTAATTACTGTATCCTTGTTAGTGCATTACACATCGTGATTGAATGTATCGAAACATCCACTAAGTTCACCCGTGTACAGTAGGTGCGCTATTAATTACTGTATCCTTGTTAGTGCATTACACATCGTGATTGCATGTATCGAAACATCCACTAAGTTCACCCGTGTACAGTAGGTGCGCTATTAATTACGGTATCCTTGTTTGTACATTACACATCGTGATTGAATGTATCGAAACATCCACTAAGTTCACCCGTGTACAGTAGGTGCGCTATTAATTACGTAATCCTTGTTAGTGCATTACACATCGTGATTGAATGTATCGAAACATCCACTAAGTTCACCCGTGTACAGTAGGTGCGCTATTAATTACGTAATCCTTGTTAGTGCATTACACATCGTGATTGAATGTATCGAAACATCCACTAAGTTCACCCGTGTACAGTAGGTGCGCTATTAATTACGTAATCCTTGTTAGTACATTACACATCGTGATTGAATGTATCAAAACATCCACTAAGTTCACCCGTGTACAGTAGGTGCGCTATTAATCACGGTATCCTTGTTAGTACATTACACATCGTGATTGAATGTATCAAAACATCCACTAAGTTCACCCGTGTACAGTAGGTGCGCTATTAATCACGGTATCCTTGTTAGTACATTACACATCGTGATTGAATGTATCGAAACATCCACTAAGTTCACCCGTGTACAGTAGGTGCGCTATTAATTACTGTATCCTTGTTAGTGCATTACACATCGTGATTGAATGTATCAAAACATCCACTAAGTTCACCCGTGTACAGTAGGTGCGCTATTAATCACGGTATCCTTGTTAGTGCATTACACATCGTGATTGAATGTATCAAAACATCCACTAAGTTCACCCGTGTACAGTAGGTGCGCTATTAATTACGTAATCCTTGTTAGTGCATTACACATCGTGATTGAATGTATCGAAACATCCACTAAGTTCACCCGTGTACAGTAGGTGCGCTATTAATTACTGTATCCTTGTTAGTACATTACACATCGTGATTGAATGTATCGAAACATCCACTAAGTTCACCCGTGTACAGTAGGTGCGCTATTAATCACGGTATCCTTGTTAGTACATTACACATCGTGATTGAATGTATCAAAACATCCACTAAGTTCACCCGTGTACAGTAGGTGCGCTATTAATCACGGTATCCTTGTTAGTACATTACACATCGTGATTGAATGTATCAAAACATCCACTAAGTTCACCCGTGTACAGTAGGTGCGCTATTAATCACGGTATCCTTGTTAGTGCATTACACATCGTGATTGAATGTATCAAAACATCCACTAAGTTCACCCGTGTACAGTAGGTGCGCTATTAATTACGTAATCCTTGTTAGTGCATTACACATCGTGATTGAATGTATCGAAACATCCACTAAGTTCACCCGTGTACAGTAGGTGCGCTATTAATTACTGTATCCTTGTTAGTGCATTACACATCGTGATTGAATGTATCGAAACATCCACTAAGTTCACCCGTGTACAGTAGGTGCGCTATTAATCACGGTATCCTTGTTAGTGCATTACACATCGTGATTGAATGTATCAAAACATCCACTAAGTTCACCCGTGTACAGTAGGTGCGCTATTAATTACGTAATCCTTGTTAGTGCATTACACATCGTGATTGAATGTATCAAAACATCCACTAAGTTCACCCGTGTACAGTAGGTGCGCTATTAATTACGTAATCCTTGTTAGTGCATTACACATCGTGATTGAATGTATCGAAACATCCACTAAGTTCACCCGTGTACAGTAGGTGCGCTATTAATTACGTAATCCTTGTTAGTGCATTACACATCGTGATTGAATGTATCGAAACATCCACTAAGTTCACCCGTGTACAGTAGGTGCGCTATTAATTACGTAATCCTTGTTAGTACATTACACATCGTGATTGAATGTATCAAAACATCCACTAAGTTCACCCGTGTACAGTAGGTGCGCTATTAATCACGGTATCCTTGTTAGTACATTACACATCGTGATTGAATGTATCAAAACATCCACTAAGTTCACCCGTGTACAGTAGGTGCGCTATTAATCACGGTATCCTTGTTAGTACATTACACATCGTGATTGAATGTATCGAAACATCCACTAAGTTCACCCGTGTACAGTAGGTGCGCTATTAATTACTGTATCCTTGTTAGTGCATTACACATCGTGATTGAATGTATCGAAACATCCACTAAGTTCACCCGTGTACAGTAGGTGCGCTATTAATCACGGTATCCTTGTTAGTGCATTACACATCGTGATTGAATGTATCAAAACATCCACTAAGTTCACCCGTGTACAGTAGGTGCGCTATTAATCACGGTATCCTTGTTAGTGCATTACACATCGTGATTGAATGTATCGAAACATCCACTAAGTTCACCCGTGTACAGTAGGTGCGCTATTAATCACGGTATCCTTGTTAGTGCATTACACATCGTGATTGAATGTATCAAAACATCCACTAAGTTCACCCGTGTACAGTAGGTGCGCTATTAATCACGGTATCCTTGTTAGTGCATTACACATCGTGATTGAATGTATCGAAACATCCACTAAGTTCACCCGTGTACAGTAGGTGCGCTATTAATTACGGTATCCTTGTTAGTGCATTACACATCGTGATTGAATGTATCGAAACATCCACTAAGTTCACCCGTGTACAGTAGGTGCGCTATTAATTACGTAATCCTTGTTAGTACATTACACATCGTGATTGAATGTATCAAAACATCCACTAAGTTCACCCGTGTACAGTAGGTGCGCTATTAATCACGGTATCCTTGTTAGTACATTACACATCGTGATTGAATGTATCGAAACATCCACTAAGTTCACCCGTGTACAGTAGGTGCGCTATTAATTACTGTATCCTTGTTAGTGCATTACACATCGTGATTGAATGTATCGAAACATCCACTAAGTTCACCCGTGTACAGTAGGTGCGCTATTAATCACGGTATCCTTGTTAGTACATTACACATCGTGATTGAATGTATCAAAACATCCACTAAGTTCACCCGTGTACAGTAGGTGCGCTATTAATCACGGTATCCTTGTTAGTGCATTACACATCGTGATTGAATGTATCGAAACATCCACTAAGTTCACCCGTGTACAGTAGGTGCGCTATTAATCACGGTATCCTTGTTAGTACATTACACATCGTGATTGAATGTATCAAAACATCCACTAAGTTCACCCGTGTACAGTAGGTGCGCTATTAATTACGTAATCCTTGCTAGTACATTACACATCGTGATTGAATGTATCAAAACATCCACTAAGTTCACCCGTGTACAGTAGGTGCGCTATTAATCACGGTATCCTTGTTAGTGCATTACACATCGTGATTGAATGTATCGAAACATCCACTAAGTTCACCCGTGTACAGTAGGTGCGCTATTAATCACGGTATCCTTGTTAGTGCATTACACATCGTGATTGAATGTATCAAAACATCCACTAAGTTCACCCGTGTACAGTAGGTGCGCTATTAATTACGTAATCCTTGTTTCTGCATTACACATCGTGATTGAATGTATCGAAACATCCACTAAGTTCACCCGTGTACAGTAGGTGCGCTATTAATTACGTAATCCTTGTTAGTACATTACACATCGTGATTGAATGTATCGAAACATCCACTAAGTTCACCCGTGTACAGTAGGTGCGCTATTAATTACGTAATCCTTGTTAGTACATTACACATCGTGATTGCATGTATCGAAACATCCACTAAGTTCACCCGTGTACAGTAGGTGCGCTATTAATCACGGTATCCTTGTTTGTACATTACACATCGTGATTGAATGTATCAAAACATCCACTAAGTTCACCCGTGTACAGTAGGTGCGCTATTAATCACGTAATCCTTGTTAGTACATTACACATCGTGATTGAATGTATCGAAACATCCACTAAGTTCTACCGTGTACAGTAGGTGCGCTATTAATTACGTAATCCTTGTTAGTACATTACACATCGTGATTGAATGTATCGAAACATCCACTAAGTTCACCCGTGTACAGTAGGTGCGCTATTAATTACGTAATCCTTGTTAGTACATTACACATCGTGATTGAATGTATCGAAACATCCACTAAGTTCACCCGTGTACAGTAGGTGCGCTATTAATCACGGTATCCTTGTTAGTACATTACACATCGTGATTGAATGTATCGAAACATCCACTAAGTTCACCCGTGTACAGTAGGTGCGCTATTATTTACGTAATCCTTGTTAGTGCATTACACATCGTGATTGAATGTATCGAAACATCCACTAAGTTCACCCGTGTACAGTAGGTGCGCTATTAATTACGTAATCCTTGTTAGTACATTACACATCGTGATTGAATGTATCAAAACATCCACTAAGTTCACCCGTGTACAGTAGGTGCGCTATTAATCACGTAATCCTTGTTAGTACATTACACATCGTGATTGAATGTATCGAAACATCCACTAAGTTCACCCGTGTACAGTAGGTACGCTATTAATTACGTAATCCTTGTTAGTGCATTACACATCGTGATTGAATGTGTAGAAACATCCACTAAGTTCACCCGTGTACAGTAGGTGCGCTATTAATTACGTAATCCTTGTTAGTACATTACACATCGTGATTGAATGTATCGAAACATCCACTAAGTTCACCCGTGTACAGTAGGTACGCTATTAATTACGGAATCCTTGTTAGTACATTACACATCGTGATTGAATATATCAAAACATCCACTAAGTTCACCCGTGTACAGTAGGTACGCTATTAATCACGTAATCCTTGTTAGTACATTACACATCGTGATTGAATGTATCGAAACATCCACTAAGTTCACCCGTGTACAGTAGGTACGCTATTAATCACGTAATCCTTGTTAGTACATTACACATCGTGATTGAATATATCAAAACATCCACTAAGTTCACCCGTGTACAGTAGGTACGCTATTAATTACGTAATCCTTGCTAGTACATTACACATCGTGATTGAATGTATCGAAACATCCACTAAGTTCACCCGTGTACAGTAGGTGCGCTATTAATTACGTAATCCTTGCTAGTACATTACACATCGTGATTGAATGTATCGAAACATCCACTAAGTTCACCCGTGTACAGTAGGTACGCTATTAATTACGGAATCCTTGTTAGTACATTACACATCGTGATTGAATATATCAAAACATCCACTAAGTTCACCCGTGTACAGTAGGTACGCTATTAATCACGTAATCCTTGTTAGTACATTACACATCGTGATTGAATGTATCGAAACATCCACTAAGTTCACCCGTGTACAGTAGGTACGCTATTAATTACGGAATCCTTGTTAGTACATTACACATCGTGATTGAATGTATCGAAACATCCACTAAGTTCACCCGTGTACAGTAGGTGCGCTATTAATCACGTAATCCTTGTTAGTACATTACACATCGTGATTGAATGTATCAAAACATCCACTAAGTTCACCCGTGTACAGTAGGTGCGCTATTAATCACGTAATCCTTGTTAGTACATTACACATCGTGATTGAATGTATCGAAACATCCACTAAGTTCACCCGTGTACAGTAGGTGCGCTATTAATTACGTAATCCTTGTTAGTACATTACACATCGTGATTGAATGTATCAAAACATCCACTAAGTTCACCCGTGTACAGTAGGTGCGCTATTAATCACGGTATCCTTGTTAGTACATTACACATCGTGATTGAATGTATCGAAACATCCACTAAGTTCACCCGTGTACAGTAGGTGCGCTATTATTTACGTAATCCTTGTTAGTGCATTACACATCGTGATTGAATGTATCGAAACATCCACTAAGTTCACCCGTGTACAGTAGGTGCGCTATTATTTACGTAATCCTTGTTAGTGCATTACACATCGTGATTGAATGTATCGAAACATCCACTAAGTTCACCCGTGTACAGTAGGTGCGCTATTATTTACGTAATCCTTGTTAGTGCATTACACATCGTGATTGAATGTATCGAAACATCCACTAAGTTCACCCGTGTACAGTAGGTGCGCTATTAATTACGTAATCCTTGTTAGTACATTACACATCGTGATTGAATGTATCAAAACATCCACTAAGTTCACCCGTGTACAGTAGGTGCGCTATTAATCACGTAATCCTTGTTAGTACATTACACATCGTGATTGAATGTATCGAAACATCCACTAAGTTCACCCGTGTACAGTAGGTACGCTATTAATTACGTAATCCTTGTTAGTGCATTACACATCGTGATTGAATGTGTAGAAACATCCACTAAGTTCACCCGTGTACAGTAGGTGCGCTATTAATCACGGTATCCTTGTTAGTGCATTACACATCGTGATTGAATGTATCGAAACATCCACTAAGTCCACCCGTGTACAGTAGGTGCGCTATTAATCACGTAATCCTTGTTAGTACATTACACATCGTGATTGAATGTATCGAAACATCCACTAAGTCCACCCGTGTACAGTAGGTGCGCTATTAATCACGGTATCCTTGTTAGTGCATTACACATCGTGATTGAATGTATCGAAACATCCACTAAGTTCACCCGTGTACAGTAGGTGCGCTATTAATTACGGTATCCTTGTTAGTACATTACACATCGTGATTGAATGTATCGAAACATCAACTAAGTTCACCCGTGTACAGTAGGTGCGCTATTAATTACGTAATCCTTGTTTGTACATTACACATCGTGATTGAATGTATCGAAACATCAACTAAGTTCACCCGTGTACAGTAGGTGCGCTATTAATTACGTAATCCTTGTTAGTACATTACACATCGTGATTGAATGTATCGAAACATCAACTAAGTTCACCCGTGTACAGTAGGTGCGCTATTAATTACGTAATCCTTGTTTGTACATTACACATCGTGATTGAATGTATCGAAACATCCACTAAGTTCACCCGTGTACAGTAGGTGCGCTATTAATTACGTAATCCTTGCTAGTACATTACACATCGTGATTGAATGTATCGAAACATCCACTAAGTTCACCCGTGTACAGTAGGTGCGCTATTAATTACGTAATCCTTGTTAGTACATTACACATCGTGATTGAATGTATCAAAACATCCACTAAGTTCACCCGTGTACAGTAGGTGCGCTATTAATCACGTAATCCTTGTTAGTACATTACACATCGTGATTGAATGTATCGAAACATCCACTAAGTTCACCCGTGTACAGTAGGTACGCTATTAATTACGTAATCCTTGTTAGTGCATTACACATCGTGATTGAATGTGTAGAAACATCCACTAAGTTCACCCGTGTACAGTAGGTGCGCTATTAATTACGTAATCCTTGCTAGTACATTACACATCGTGATTGAATGTATCGAAACATCCACTAAGTTCACCCGTGTACAGTAGGTACGCTATTAATTACGGAATCCTTGTTAGTACATTACACATCGTGATTGAATATATCAAAACATTCACTAAGTTCACCCGTGTACAGTAGGTACGCTATTAATCACGTAATCCTTGTTAGTACATTACACATCGTGATTGAATGTATCGAAACATCCACTAAGTTCACCCGTGTACAGTAGGTACGCTATTAATCACGTAATCCTTGTTAGTACATTACACATCGTGATTGAATATATCAAAACATCCACTAAGTTCACCCGTGTACAGTAGGTACGCTATTAATTACGTAATCCTTGCTAGTACATTACACATCGTGATTGAATGTATCGAAACATCCACTAAGTTCACCCGTGTACAGTAGGTGCGCTATTAATTACGTAATCCTTGCTAGTACATTACACATCGTGATTGAATGTATCGAAACATCCACTAAGTTCACCCGTGTACAGTAGGTACGCTATTAATTACGGAATCCTTGTTAGTACATTACACATCGTGATTGAATATATCAAAACATCCACTAAGTTCACCCGTGTACAGTAGGTACGCTATTAATCACGTAATCCTTGTTAGTACATTACACATCGTGATTGAATGTATCGAAACATCCACTAAGTTCACCCGTGTACAGTAGGTACGCTATTAATTACGGAATCCTTGTTAGTACATTACACATCGTGATTGAATGTATCGAAACATCCACTAAGTTCACCCGTGTACAGTAGGTGCGCTATTAATCACGTAATCCTTGTTAGTACATTACACATCGTGATTGAATGTATCAAAACATCCACTAAGTTCACCCGTGTACAGTAGGTGCGCTATTAATCACGTAATCCTTTTTAGTACATTACACATCGTGATTGAATGTATCGAAACATCCACTAAGTTCACCCGTGTACAGTAGGTGCGCTATTAATTACGTAATCCTTGTTAGTACATTACACATCGTGATTGAATGTATCAAAACATCCACTAAGTTCACCCGTGTACAGTAGGTGCGCTATTAATCACGGTATCCTTGTTAGTACATTACACATCGTGATTGAATGTATCGAAACATCCACTAAGTTCACCCGTGTACAGTAGGTGCGCTATTATTTACGTAATCCTTGTTAGTGCATTACACATCGTGATTGAATGTATCGAAACATCCACTAAGTTCACCCGTGTACAGTAGGTGCGCTATTATTTACGTAATCCTTGTTAGTGCATTACACATCGTGATTGAATGTATCGAAACATCCACTAAGTTCACCCGTGTACAGTAGGTGCGCTATTATTTACGTAATCCTTGTTAGTGCATTACACATCGTGATTGAATGTATCGAAACATCCACTAAGTTCACCCGTGTACAGTAGGTGCGCTATTAATTACGTAATCCTTGTTAGTACATTACACATCGTGATTGAATGTATCAAAACATCCACTAAGTTCACCCGTGTACAGTAGGTGCGCTATTAATCACGTAATCCTTGTTAGTACATTACACATCGTGATTGAATGTATCGAAACATCCACTAAGTTCACCCGTGTACAGTAGGTACGCTATTAATTACGTAATCCTTGTTAGTGCATTACACATCGTGATTGAATGTGTAGAAACATCCACTAAGTTCACCCGTGTACAGTAGGTGCGCTATTAATCACGGTATCCTTGTTAGTGCATTACACATCGTGATTGAATGTATCGAAACATCCACTAAGTCCACCCGTGTACAGTAGGTGCGCTATTAATCACGTAATCCTTGTTAGTACATTACACATCGTGATTGAATGTATCGAAACATCCACTAAGTCCACCCGTGTACAGTAGGTGCGCTATTAATCACGGTATCCTTGTTAGTGCATTACACATCGTGATTGAATGTATCGAAACATCCACTAAGTTCACCCGTGTACAGTAGGTGCGCTATTAATTACGGTATCCTTGTTAGTACATTACACATCGTGATTGAATGTATCGAAACATCAACTAAGTTCACCCGTGTACAGTAGGTGCGCTATTAATTACGTAATCCTTGTTTGTACATTACACATCGTGATTGAATGTATCGAAACATCAACTAAGTTCACCCGTGTACAGTAGGTGCGCTATTAATTACGTAATCCTTGTTAGTACATTACACATCGTGATTGAATGTATCGAAACATCAACTAAGTTCACCCGTGTACAGTAGGTGCGCTATTAATTACGTAATCCTTGTTTGTACATTACACATCGTGATTGAATGTATCGAAACATCCACTAAGTTCACCCGTGTACAGTAGGTGCGCTATTAATTACGTAATCCTTGCTAGTACATTACACATCGTGATTGAATGTATCGAAACATCCACTAAGTTCACCCGTGTACAGTTGGTGCGCTATTAATTACGTAATCCTTGTTAGTACATTACACATCGTGATTGAATGTATCGAAACATCCACTAAGTTCACCCGTGTACAGTTGGTGCGCTATTAATTACGTAATCCTTGTTAGTGCATTACACATCGTGATTGAATGTATCAAAACATCCACTAAGTTCACCCGTGTACAGTACGTGCGCTATTAATCACGGTATCCTTGTTAGTACATTACACATCGTGATTGAATGTATCAAAACATCCACTAAGTTCACCCGTGTACAGTACGTGCGCTATTAATCACGGTATCCTTGTTAGTACATTACACATCGTGATTGAATGTATCGAAACATCCACTAAGTTCACCCGTGTACAGTAGGTGCGCTATTAATCACGGTATCCTTGTTAGTACATTACACATCGTGATTGAATGTATCAAAACATCCACTAAGTTCACCCGTGTACAGTAGGTGCGCTATTAATCACGTAATCCTTGTTAGTACATTACACATCGTGATTGAATGTATCGAAACATCCACTAAGTTCACCCGTGTACAGTAGGAGCGCTATTAATCACGTAATCCTTGTTAGTACATTACACATCGTGATTGAATGTATCAAAACATCCACTAAGTTCACCCGTGTACAGTAGGTGCGCTATTAATTACGTAATCCTTGTTAGTACATTACACATCGTGATTGAATGTATCGAAACATCCACTAAGTTCACCCGTGTGCAGTAGGTGCGCTATTAATTACGTAATCCTTGTTTGTACATTACACATCGTGATTGAATGTATCAAAACATCCACTAAGTTCACCCGTGTACAGTAGGTGCGCTATTAATTACGGTATCCTTGTTAGTACATTACACATCGTGATTGAATGTATCAAAACATAAACTAAGTTCACCCGTGTACAGTAGGTGCGCTATTAATCACGGTATCCTTGTTAGTACATTACACATCGTGATTGAATGTATCAAAACATCCACTAAGTCCACCCGTGTACAGTAGGTGCGCTATTAATTACGTAATCCTTGCTAGTACATTACACATCGTGATTTAATGTATCGAAACATCCACTAAGTTCACCCGTGTACAGTAGGTGCGCTATTAATTACGTAATCCTTGTTAGTACATTACACATCGTGATTGAATGTATCGAAACATCCACTAAGTCCACCCGTGTACAGTAGGTGCGCTATTAATTACGTAATCCTTGTTAGTGCATTACACATCGTGATTGAATGTATCAAAACATCCACTAAGTTCACCCGTGTACAGTAGGTGCGCTATTAATTACGTAATCCTTGTTAGTACATTACACATCGTGATTGAATGTATCGAAACATCCACTAAGTTCACCCGTGTACAGTAGGTGCGCTATTAATTACGTAATCCTTGTTAGTACATTACACATCGTGATTGAATGTATCGAAACATCCACTAAGTTCACCCGTGTACAGTAGGTGCGCTATTAATTACGTAATCCTTGTTTGTACATTACACATCGTGATTGAATGTATCAAAACATCCACTAAGTTCACCCGTGTACAGTAGGTGCGCTATTAATCACGGTATCCTTGTTAGTACATTACACATCGTGATTGAATGTATCAAAACATCCACTAAGTTCACCCGTGTACAGTAGGTGCGCTATTAATTACGTAATCCTTGTTAGTACATTACACATCGTGATTGAATGTATCGAAACATCCACTAAGTTCACCCGTGTCCAGTAGGTGCGCTATTAATCACGGTATCCTTGTTTGTACATTACACATCGTGATTGAATGTATCGAAACATCCACTAAGTTCACCCGTGTACAGTAGGTGCGCTATTAATTACGTAATCCTTGTTAGTACATTACACATCGTGATTGAATGTATCGAAACATCCACTAAGTTCAACCGTGTACAGTAGGTGCGCTATTAATTACGTAATCCTTGCTAGTACATTACACATCGTGATTGAATGTATCGAAACATCCACTAAGTTCACCCGTGTACAGTAGGTGCGCTATTAATTACGTAATCCTTGCTAGTACATTACACATCGTGATTGAATGTATCGAAACATCCACTAAGTTCACCCGTGTACAGTAGGTGCGCTATTAATTACGTAATCCTTGTTTGTACATTACACATCGTGATTGAATGTATCGAAACATCCACTAAGTTCACCCGTGTACAGTAGGTGCGCTATTAATTACGTAATCCTTGCTAGTACATTACACATCGTGATTGAATGTATCGAAACATCCACTAAGTTCACCCGTGTACAGTTGGTGCGCTATTAATTACGTAATCCTTGTTAGTACATTACACATCGTGATTGAATGTATCGAAACATCCACTAAGTTCACCCGTGTACAGTAGGTGCGCTATTAATTACGTAATCCTTGCTAGTACATTACACATCGTGATTGAATGTATCGAAACATCAACTAAGTTCACCCGTGTACAGTAGGTGCGCTATTAATTACGTAATCCTTGTTTGTACATTACACATCGTGATTGAATGTATCGAAACATCCACTAAGTTCACCCGTGTACAGTAGGTGCGCTATTAATTACGTAATCCTTGCTAGTACATTACACATCGTGATTGAATGTATCGAAACATCCACTAAGTTCACCCGTGTACAGTAGGTGCGCTATTAATTACGTAATCCTTGCTAGTACATTACACATCGTGATTGAATGTATCGAAACATCAACTAAGTTCACCCGTGTACAGTAGGTGCGCTATTAATTACGTAATCCTTGTTTGTACATTACACATCGTGATTGAATGTATCGAAACATCCACTAAGTTCACCCGTGTACAGTAGGTGCGCTATTAATTACGTAATCCTTGCTAGTACATTACACATCGTGATTGAATGTATCGAAACATCCACTAAGTTCACCCGTGTACAGTTGGTGCGCTATTAATTACGTAATCCTTGTTAGTACATTACACATCGTGATTGAATGTATCGAAACATCCACTAAGTTCACCCGTGTACAGTTGGTGCGCTATTAATTACGTAATCCTTGTTAGTGCATTACACATCGTGATTGAATGTATCAAAACATCCACTAAGTTCACCCGTGTACAGTACGTGCGCTATTAATCACGGTATCCTTGTTAGTACATTACACATCGTGATTGAATGTATCAAAACATCCACTAAGTTCACCCGTGTACAGTACGTGCGCTATTAATCACGGTATCCTTGTTAGTACATTACACATCGTGATTGAATGTATCGAAACATCCACTAAGTTCACCCGTGTACAGTAGGTGCGCTATTAATCACGGTATCCTTGTTTGTACATTACACATCGTGATTGAATGTATCGAAACATCCACTAAGTTCACCCGTGTACAGTAGGTGCGCTATTAATCACGGTATCCTTGTTAGTACATTACACATCGTGATTGAATGTATCAAAACATCCACTAAGTTCACCCGTGTACAGTAGGTGCGCTATTAATCACGTAATCCTTGTTAGTACATTACACATCGTGATTGAATGTATCGAAACATCCACTAAGTTCACCCGTGTACAGTAGGAGCGCTATTAATCACGTAATCCTTGTTAGTACATTACACATCGTGATTGAATGTATCAAAACATCCACTAAGTTCACCCGTGTACAGTAGGTGCGCTATTAATTACGTAATCCTTGTTAGTACATTACACATCGTGATTGAATGTATCGAAACATCCACTAAGTTCACCCGTGTGCAGTAGGTGCGCTATTAATTACGTAATCCTTGTTTGTACATTACACATCGTGATTGAATGTATCAAAACATCCACTAAGTTCACCCGTGTACAGTAGGTGCGCTATTAATTACGGTATCCTTGTTAGTACATTACACATCGTGATTGAATGTATCAAAACATAAACTAAGTTCACCCGTGTACAGTAGGTGCGCTATTAATCACGGTATCCTTGTTAGTACATTACACATCGTGATTGAATGTATCAAAACATCCACTAAGTCCACCCGTGTACAGTAGGTGCGCTATTAATTACGTAATCCTTGCTAGTACATTACACATCGTGATTGAATGTATCGAAACATCCACTAAGTTCACCCGTGTACAGTAGGTGCGCTATTAATTACGTAATCCTTGTTAGTACATTACACATCGTGATTGAATGTATCGAAACATCCACTAAGTCCACCCGTGTACAGTAGGTGCGCTATTAATTACGTAATCCTTGTTAGTGCATTACACATCGTGATTGAATGTATCAAAACATCCACTAAGTTCACCCGTGTACAGTAGGTGCGCTATTAATTACGTAATCCTTGTTAGTACATTACACATCGTGATTGAATGTATCGAAACATCCACTAAGTTCACCCGTGTACAGTAGGTGCGCTATTAATTACGTAATCCTTGTTAGTACATTACACATCGTGATTGAATGTATCGAAACATCCACTAAGTTCACCCGTGTACAGTAGGTGCGCTATTAATTACGTAATCCTTGTTTGTACATTACACATCGTGATTGAATGTATCAAAACATCCACTAAGTTCACCCGTGTACAGTAGGTGCGCTATTAATCACGGTATCCTTGTTAGTACATTACACATCGTGATTGAATGTATCAAAACATCCACTAAGTTCACCCGTGTACAGTAGGTGCGCTATTAATTACGTAATCCTTGTTAGTACATTACACATCGTGATTGAATGTATCGAAACATCCACTAAGTTCACCCGTGTACAGTAGGTGCGCTATTAATTACGTAATCCTTGTTTGTACATTACACATCGTGATTGAATGTATCAAAACATCCACTAAGTTCACCCGTGTACAGTAGGTGCGCTATTAATTACGTAATCCTTGCTAGTACATTACACATCGTGATTGAATGTATCAAAACATCCACTAAGTTCACCCGTGTACAGTAGGTGCGCTATTAATTACGTAATCCTTGTTAGTACATTACACATCGTGATTGAATGTATCGAAACATCCACTAAGTTCACCCGTGTACAGTAGGTGCGCTATTAATTACGTAATCCTTGCTAGTACATTACACATCGTGATTGAATGTATCAAAACATCCACTAAGTTCACCCGTGTACAGTAGGTGCGCTATTAATTACGAAATCCTTGTTTGTACATTACACATCGTGATTGAATGTATCAAAACATCCACTAAGTTCACCCGTGTACAGTAGGTGCGCTATTAATTACGTAATCCTTGTTTGTACATTACACATCGTGATTGAATGTATCGAAACATCCACTAAGTTCACCCGTGTACAGTAGGTGCGCTATTAATTACGGTATCCTTGTTAGTACATTACACATCGTGATTGCATGTATCGAAACATCCACTAAGTTCACCTGTGTACAGTAGGTGCGCTATTAATTACGGTATCCTTGTTTGTACATTACACATCGTGATTGAATGTATCAAAACATCCACTAAGTTCACCCGTGTACAGTAGGTGCGCTATTAATCACGGTATCCTTGTTAGTACATTACACATCGTGATTGCATGTATCGAAACATCCACTAAGTTCACCCGTGTACAGTAGGTGCGCTATTAATTACGGTATCCTTGTTAGTACATTACACATCGTGATTGAATGTATCGAAACATCCACTAAGTTCACCCGTGTACAGTAGGTGCGCTATTAATTACGTAATCCTTGTTAGTACATTACACATCGTGATTGAATGTATCGAAACATCCACTAAGTTCACCCGTGTACAGTAGGTGCGCTATTAATTACGGTATCCTTGTTAGTACATTACACATCGTGATTGCATGTATCGAAACATCCACTAAGTTCACCCGTGTACAGTAGGTGCGCTATTAATTACGGTATCCTTGTTAGTACATTACACATCGTGATTGCATGTATCGAAACATCCACTAAGTTCACCCGTGTACAGTAGGTGCGCTATTAATCACGGTATCCTTGTTAGTACATTACACATCGTGATTGAATGTATCGAAACATCCACTAAGTTCACCCGTGTACAGTAGGTGCGCTATTAATCACGGTATCCTTGTTAGTACATTACACATCGTGATTGCATGTATCGAAACATCCACTAAGTTCACCCGTGTACAGTAGGTGCGCTATTAATTACGGTATCCTTGTTAGTACATTACACATCGTGATTGAATGTATCGAAACATCCACTAAGTTCACCCGTGTACAGTAGGTGCGCTATTAATCACGGTATCCTTGTTAGTACATTACACATCGTGATTGAATGTATCGAAACATCCACTAAGTTCACCCGTGTACAGTAGGTGCGCTATTAATTACGGTATCCTTGTTAGTACATTACACATCGTGATTGCATGTATCGAAACATCCACTAAGTTCACCCGTGTACAGTAGGTGCGCTATTAATTACGGTATCCTTGTTAGTACATTACACATCGTGATTGCATGTATCGAAACATCCACTAAGTTCACCCGTGTACAGTAGGTGCGCTATTAATTACGGTATCCTTGTTAGTACATTACACATCGTGATTGCATGTATCGAAACATCCACTAAGTTCACCCGTGTACAGTAGGTGCGCTATTAATTACGGTATCCTTGTTAGTACATTACACATCGTGATTGCATGTATCGAAACATCCACTAAGTTCACCCGTGTACAGTAGGTGCGCTATTAATCACGGTATCCTTGTTAGTGCATTACACATCGTGATTGAATGTATCAAAACATCCACTAAGTTCACCCGTGTACAGTTGGTGCGCTATTAATTACGTAATCCTTGTTAGTACATTACACATCGTGATTGAATGTATCGAAACATCCACTAAGTTCACCCGTGTACAGTAGGTGCGCTATTAATTACGGTATCCTTGTTAGTACATTACACATCGTGATTGCATGTATCGAAACATCCACTAAGTTCACCCGTGTACAGTAGGTGCGCTATTAATTACGGTATCCGTGTTAGTGCATTACACATCGTGATTGAATGTATCGAAACATCCACTAAGTTCACCCGTGTACAGTAGGTGCGCTATTAATTACGGTATCCTTGTTAGTACATTACACATCGTGATTGAATGTATCGAAACATCCACTAAGTTCACCCGTGTACAGTAGGTGCGCTATTAATTACGGTATCCTTGTTAGTACATTACACATCGTGATTGAATGTATCAAAACATCCACTAAGTTCACCCGTGTACAGTAGGTGCGCTATTAATTACGGTATCCTTGTTAGTACATTACACATCGTGATTGAATGTATCGAAACATCCACTAAGTTCACCCGTGTACAGTAGGTGCGCTATTAATTACGGTATCCTTGTTAGTACATTACACATCGTGATTGAATGTATCGAAACATCCACTAAGTTCACCCGTGTACAGTAGGTGCGCTATTAATTACGGTATCCTTGTTAGTACATTACACATCGTGATTGCATGTATCGAAACATCCACTAAGTTCACCCGTGTACAGTAGGTGCGCTATTAATTACGGTATCCTTGTTAGTACATTACACATCGTGATTGCATGTATCGAAACATCCACTAAGTTCACCCGTGTACAGTAGGTGCGCTATTAATTACGGTATCCTTGTTAGTACATTACACATCGTGATTGCATGTATCGAAACATCCACTAAGTTCACCCGTGTACAGTAGGTGCGCTATTAATTACGGTATCCTTGTTTGTACATTACACATCGTGATTGAATGTATCAAAACATCCACTAAGTTCACCCGTGTACAGTAGGTGCGCTATTAATCACGGTATCCTTGTTAGTACATTACACATCGTGATTGAATGTATCGAAACATCCACTAAGTTCACCCGTGTACAGTAGGTGCGCTATTAATTACGGTATCCTTGTTAGTACATTACACATCGTGATTGCATGTATCGAAACATCCACTAAGTTCACCTGTGTACAGTAGGTGCGCTATTAATTACGGTATCCTTGTTTGTACATTACACATCGTGATTGAATGTATCAAAACATCCACTAAGTTCACCCGTGTACAGTAGGTGCGCTATTAATCACGGTATCCTTGTTAGTACATTACACATCGTGATTGCATGTATCGAAACATCCACTAAGTTCACCCGTGTACAGTAGGTGCGCTATTAATTACGGTATCCTTGTTAGTACATTACACATCGTGATTGCATGTATCGAAACATCCACTAAGTTCACCCGTGTACAGTAGGTGCGCTATTAATTACGGTATCCTTGTTTGTACATTACACATCGTGATTGAATGTATCAAAACATCCACTAAGTTCACCCGTGTACAGTAGGTGCGCTATTAATTACGGTATCCTTGTTTGTACATTACACATCGTGATTGAATGTATCAAAACATCCACTAAGTTCACCCGTGTACAGTAGGTGCGCTATTAATCACGGTATCCTTGTTTGTACATTACACATCGTGATTGAATGTATCAAAACATCCACTAAGTTCACCCGTGTACAGTAGGTGCGCTATTAATTACGGTATCCTTGTTAGTACATTACACATCGTGATTGCATGTATCGAAACATCCACTAAGTTCACCCGTGTACAGTAGGTGCGCTATTAATTACGGTATCCTTGTTTGTACATTACACATCGTGATTGAATGTATCAAAACATCCACTAAGTTCACCCGTGTACAGTAGGTGCGCTATTAATTACGGTATCCTTGTTTGTACATTACACATCGTGATTGAATGTATCAAAACATCCACTAAGTTCACCCGTGTACAGTAGGTGCGCTATTAATTACGGTATCCTTGTTAGTACATTACACATCGTGATTGAATGTATCAAAACATCCACTAAGTTCACCCGTGTACAGTAGGTGCGCTATTAATCACGGTATCCTTGTTTGTACATTACACATCGTGATTGAATGTATCAAAACATCCACTAAGTTCACCCGTGTACAGTAGGTGCGCTATTAATTACGGTATCCTTGTTTGTACATTACACATCGTGATTGAATGTATCAAAACATCCACTAAGTTCACCCGTGTACAGTAGGTGCGCTATTAATCACGGTATCCTTGTTTGTACATTACACATCGTGATTGAATGTATCAAAACATCCACTAAGTTCACCCGTGTACAGTAGGTGCGCTATTAATCACGGTATCCTTGTTTGTACATTACACATCGTGATTGAATGTATCAAAACATCCACTAAGTTCACCCGTGTACAGTAGGTGCGCTATTAATTACGGTATCCTTGTTTGTACATTACACAGCGTGATTGAATGTATCAAAACATCCACTAAGTTCACCCGTGTACAGTAGGTGCGCTATTAATCACGGTATCCTTGTTTGTACATTACACATCGTGATTGAATGTATCAAAACATCCACTAAGTTCACCCGTGTACAGTAGGTGCGCTATTAATTACGGTATCCTTGTTAGTACATTACACATCGTGATTGCATGTATCGAAACATCCACTAAGTTCACCCGTGTACAGTAGGTGCGCTATTAATTACGGTATCCTTGTTTGTACATTACACATCGTGATTGAATGTATCAAAACATCCACTAAGTTCACCCGTGTACAGTAGGTGCGCTATTAATCACGGTATCCTTGTTTGTACATTACACATCGTGATTGAATGTATCAAAACATCCACTAAGTTCACCCGTGTACAGTAGGTGCGCTATTAATTACGGTATCCTTGTTAGTACATTACACATCGTGATTGCATGTATCGAAACATCCACTAAGTTCACCCGTGTACAGTAGGTGCGCTATTAATTACGGTATCCTTGTTTGTACATTACACATCGTGATTGAATGTATCAAAACATCCACTAAGTTCACCCGTGTACAGTAGGTGCGCTATTAATTACGGTATCCTTGTTTGTACATTACACATCGTGATTGAATGTATCGAAACATCCACTAAGTTCACCCGTGTACAGTAGGTGCGCTATTAATTACGGTATCCTTGTTAGTACATTACACATCGTGATTGCATGTATCGAAACATCCACTAAGTTCACCCGTGTACAGTAGGTGCGCTATTAATTACGGTATCCGTGTTAGTGCATTACACATCGTGATTGCATGTATCGAAACATCCACTAAGTTCACCCGTGTACAGTAGGTGCGCTATTAATTACGGTATCCTTGTTAGTACATTACACATCGTGATTGCATGTATCGAAACATCCACTAAGTTCACCCGTGTACAGTAGGTGCGCTATTAATTACGGTATCCTTGTTTGTACATTACACATCGTGATTGAATGTATCAAAACATCCACTAAGTTCACCCGTGTACAGTAGGTGCGCTATTAATTACGGTATCCTTGTTTGTACATTACACATCGTGATTGAATGTATCAAAACATCCACTAAGTTCACCCGTGTACAGTAGGTGCGCTATTAATCACGGTATCCTTGTTAGTACATTACACATCGTGATTGAATGTATCAAAACATCCACTAAGTTCACCCGTGTACAGTAGGTGCGCTATTAATTACGGTATCCTTGTTAGTACATTACACATCGTGATTGCATGTATCGAAACATCCACTAAGTTCACCCGTGTACAGTAGGTGCGCTATTAATTACGGTATCCTTGTTAGTACATTACACATCGTGATTGCATGTATCGAAACATCCACTAAGTTCACCCGTGTACAGTAGGTGCGCTATTAATCACGGTATCCTTGTTAGTGCATTACACATCGTGATTGAATGTATCAAAACATCCACTAAGTTCACCCGTGTACAGTTGGTGCGCTATTAATTACGTAATCCTTGTTAGTACATTACACATCGTGATTGAATGTATCGAAACATCCACTAAGTTCACCCGTGTACAGTAGGTGCGCTATTAATTACGGTATCCTTGTTAGTACATTACACATCGTGATTGAATGTATCGAAACATCCACTAAGTTCACCCGTGTACAGTAGGTGCGCTATTAATTACGGTATCCTTGTTAGTACATTACACATCGTGATTGAATGTATCGAAACATCCACTAAGTTCACCCGTGTACAGTAGGTGCGCTATTAATTACGGAATCCTTGTTAGTACATTACACATCGTGATTGAATGTATCGAAACATCCACTAAGTTCACCCGTGTACAGTAGGTGCGCTATTAATTACGGAATCCTTGTTAGTACATTACACATCGTGATTGAATGTATCGAAACATCCACTAAGTTCACCCGTGTACAGTAGGTGCGCTATTAATTACGGTATCCTTGTTAGTACATTACACATCGTGATTGAATGTATCGAAACATCCACTAAGTTCACCCGTGTACAGTAGGTGCGCTATTAATTACGGTATCCGTGTTAGTGCATTACACATCGTGATTGAATGTATCGAAACATCCACTAAGTTCACCCGTGTACAGTAGGTGCGCTATTAATTACGGTATCCGTGTTAGTGCATTACACATCATGATTGAATGTATCGAAACATCCACTAAGTTCACCCGTGTACAGTAAGTGCGCTATTAATTACGGTATCCTTGTTAGTACATTACACATCGTGATTGAATGTATCAAAACATCCACTAAGTTCACCCGTGTACAGTAGGTGCGCTATTAATTACGGTATCCTTGTTAGTACATTACACATCGTGATTGAATGTATCGAAACATCCACTAAGTTCACCCGTGTACAGTAGGTGCGCTATTAATTACGGTATCCTTGTTAGTACATTACACATCGTGATTGAATGTATCGAAACATCCACTAAGTTCACCCGTGTACAGTAGGTGCGCTATTAATTACGGTATCCTTGTTAGTACATTACACATCGTGATTGAATGTATCGAAACATCTACTAAGTTCACCCGTGTACAGTAGGTGCGCTATTAATTACGGTATCCTTGTTAGTACATTACACATCGTGATTGAATGTATCGAAACATCCACTAAGTTCACCCGTGTACAGTAGGTGCGCTATTAATTACGTAATCCTTGTTAGTACATTACACATCGTGATTGAATGTATCGAAACATCCACTAAGTTCACCCGTGTACAGTAGGTGCGCTATTAATTACGGTATCCTTGTTAGTACATTACACATCGTGATTGCATGTATCGAAACATCCACTAAGTTCACCCGTGTACAGTAGGTGCGCTATTAATTACGGTATCCTTGTTAGTACATTACACATCGTGATTGCATGTATCGAAACATCCACTAAGTTCACCCGTGTACAGTAGGTGCGCTATTAATTACGGTATCCTTGTTTGTACATTACACATCGTGATTGAATGTATCAAAACATCCACTAAGTTCACCCGTGTACAGTAGGTGCGCTATTAATCACGGTATCCTTGTTAGTACATTACACATCGTGATTGAATGTATCGAAACATCCACTAAGTTCACCCGTGTACAGTAGGTGCGCTATTAATTACGGTATCCTTGTTAGTACATTACACATCGTGATTGCATGTATCGAAACATCCACTAAGTTCACCCGTGTACAGTAGGTGCGCTATTAATTACGGTATCCTTGTTTGTACATTACACATCGTGATTGAATGTATCAAAACATCCACTAAGTTCACCCGTGTACAGTAGGTGCGCTATTAATCACGGTATCCTTGTTAGTACATTACACATCGTGATTGAATGTATCGAAACATCCACTAAGTTCACCCGTGTACAGTAGGTGCGCTATTAATTACGGTATCCTTGTTAGTACATTACACATCGTGATTGCATGTATCGAAACATCCACTAAGTTCACCCGTGTACAGTAGGTGCGCTATTAATTACGGTATCCTTGTTTGTACATTACACATCGTGATTGAATGTATCAAAACATCCACTAAGTTCACCCGTGTACAGTAGGTGCGCTATTAATCACGGTATCCTTGTTAGTACATTACACATCGTGATTGCATGTATCGAAACATCCACTAAGTTCACCCGTGTACAGTAGGTGCGCTATTAATTACGGTATCCTTGTTAGTACATTACACATCGTGATTGCATGTATCGAAACATCCACTAAGTTCACCCGTGTACAGTAGGTGCGCTATTAATTACGGTATCCTTGTTAGTACATTACACATCGTGATTGCATGTATCGAAACATCCACTGAGTTCACCCGTGTACAGTAGGTGCGCTATTAATTACGGTATCCTTGTTTGTACATTACACATCGTGATTGAATGTATCGAAACATCCACTAAGTTCACCCGTGTACAGTAGGTGCGCTATTAATCACGGTATCCTTGTTAGTACATTACACATCGTGATTGCATGTATCGAAACATCCACTAAGTTCACCCGTGTACAGTAGGTGCGCTATTAATTACGGTATCCTTGTTAGTACATTACACATCGTGATTGCATGTATCGAAACATCCACTAAGTTCACCCGTGTACAGTAGGTGCGCTATTAATTACGGTATCCTTGTTTGTACATTACACATCGTGATTGAATGTATCAAAACATCCACTAAGTTCACCCGTGTACAGTAGGTGCGCTATTAATTACGGTATCCTTGTTTGTACATTACACATCGTGATTGAATGTATCAAAACATCCACTAAGTTCACCCGTGTACAGTAGGTGCGCTATTAATCACGGTATCCTTGTTAGTACATTACACATCGTGATTGCATGTATCGAAACATCCACTAAGTTCACCCGTGTACAGTAGGTGCGCTATTAATTACGTAATCCTTGTTAGTACATTACACATCGTGATTGCATGTATCGAAACATCCACTAAGTTCACCCGTGTACAGTAGGTGCGCTATTAATTACGGTATCCTTGTTAGTACATTACACATCGTGATTGCATGTATCGAAACATCCACTAAGTTCACCCGTGTACAGTAGGTGCGCTATTAATCACGGTATCCTTGTTAGTACATTACACATCGTGATTGAATGTATCGAAACATCCACTAAGTTCACCCGTGTACAGTAGGTGCGCTATTAATCACGGTATCCTTGTTAGTACATTACACATCGTGATTGAATGTATCGAAACATCCACTAAGTTCACCCGTGTACAGTAGGTGCGCTATTAATTACGTAATCCTTGTTAGTACATTACACATCGTGATTGCATGTATCGAAACATCCACTAAGTTCACCCGTGTACAGTAGGTGCGCTATTAATCACGGTATCCGTGTTAGTGCATTACACATCGTGATTGAATGTATCGAAACATCCACTAAGTTCACCCGTGTACAGTAGGTGCGCTATTAATTACGTAATCCTTGTTAGTACATTACACATCGTGATTGCATGTATCGAAACATCCACTAAGTTCACCCGTGTACAGTAGGTGCGCTATTAATTACGGTATCCTTGTTTGTACATTACACATCGTGATTGAATGTATCAAAACATCCACTAAGTTCACCCGTGTACAGTAGGTGCGCTATTAATCACGGTATCCTTGTTAGTACATTACACATCGTGATTGAATGTATCGAAACATCCACTAAGTTCACCCGTGTACAGTAGGTGCGCTATTAATCACGGTATCCTTGTTAGTACATTACACATCGTGATTGCATGTATCGAAACATCCACTAAGTTCACCCGTGTACAGTAGGTGCGCTATTAATTACGGTATCCTTGTTAGTACATTACACATCGTGATTGCATGTATCGAAACATCCACTAAGTTCACCCGTGTACAGTAGGTGCGCTATTAATTACGGTATCCTTGTTAGTACATTACACATCGTGATTGAATGTATCGAAACATCCACTAAGTTCACCCGTGTACAGTAGGTGCGCTATTAATTACGTAATCCTTGTTAGTACATTACACATCGTGATTGCATGTATCGAAACATCCACTAAGTTCACCCGTGTACAGTAGGTGCGCTATTAATTACGGTATCCTTGTTTGTACATTACACATCGTGATTGAATGTATCAAAACATCCACTAAGTTCACCCGTGTACAGTAGGTGCGCTATTAATCACGGTATCCTTGTTAGTACATTACACATCGTGATTGAATGTATCGAAACATCCACTAAGTTCACCCGTGTACAGTAGGTGCGCTATTAATCACGGTATCCTTGTTAGTACATTACACATCGTGATTGCATGTATCGAAACATCCACTAAGTTCACCCGTGTACAGTAGGTGCGCTATTAATTACGGTATCCTTGTTAGTACATTACACATCGTGATTGCATGTATCGAAACATCCACTAAGTTCACCCGTGTACAGTAGGTGCGCTATTAATTACGGTATCCTTGTTAGTACATTACACATCGTGATTGAATGTATCGAAACATCCACTAAGTTCACCCGTGTACAGTAGGTGCGCTATTAATTACGTAATCCTTGTTAGTACATTACACATCGTGATTGAATGTATCGAAACATCCACTAAGTTCACCCGTGTACAGTAGGTGCGCTATTAATTACGGTATCCTTGTTAGTACATTACACATCGTGATTGAATGTATCGAAACATCCACTAAGTTCACCCGTGTACAGTAGGTGCGCTATTAATTACGTAATCCTTGTTAGTACATTACACATCGTGATTGAATGTATCGAAACATCCACTAAGTTCACCCGTGTACAGTAGGTGCGCTATTAATTACGGTATCCGTGTTAGTGCATTACACATCGTGATTGAATGTATCGAAACATCCACTAAGTTCACCCGTGTACAGTAGGTGCGCTATTAATTACGGTATCCTTGTTAGTACATTACACATCGTGATTGCATGTATCGAAACATTCACTAAGTTCACCCGTGTACAGTAGGTGCGCTATTAATTACGTAATCCTTGTTAGTACATTACACATCGTGATTGCATGTATCGAAACATCCACTAAGTTCACCCGTGTACAGTAGGTGCGCTATTAATTACGGTATCCGTGTTAGTGCATTACACATCGTGATTGAATGTATCGAAACATCCACTAAGTTCACCCGTGTACAGTAGGTGCGCTATTAATTACGGTATCCGTGTTAGTGCATTACACATCGTGATTGAATGTATCGAAACATCCACTAAGTTCACCCGTGTACAGTAGGTGCGCTATTAATTACGGTATCCTTGTTAGTACATTACACATCGTGATTGAATGTATCGAAACATCCACTAAGTTCACCCGTGTACAGTAGGTGCGCTATTAATTACGGTATCCTTGTTAGTACATTACACATCGTGATTGCATGTATCGAAACATCCACTAAGTTCACCCGTGTACAGTAGGTGCGCTATTAATTACGGTATCCGTGTTAGTGCATTACACATCGTGATTGAATGTATCGAAACATCCACTAAGTTCACCCGTGTACAGTAGGTGCGCTATTAATTACGGTATCCGTGTTAGTGCATTACACATCGTGATTGAATGTATCGAAACATCCACTAAGTTCACCCGTGTACAGTAGGTGCGCTATTAATTACGGTATCCGTGTTAGTGCATTACACATCGTGATTGAATGTATCGAAACATCCACTAAGTTCACCCGTGTACAGTAGGTGCGCTATTAATTACGGTATCCGTGTTAGTGCATTACACATCGTGATTGAATGTATCGAAACATCCACTAAGTTCACCCGTGTACAGTAGGTGCGCTATTAATTACGGTATCCGTGTTAGTGCATTACACATCGTGATTGAATGTATCGAAACATCCACTAAGTTCACCCGTGTACAGTAGGTGCGCTATTAATTACGGTATCCGTGTTAGTGCATTACACATCGTGATTGAATGTATCAAAACATCCACTAAGTTCACCCGTGTACAGTAGGTGCGCTATTAATTACGTAATCCTTGTTAGTACATTACACATCGTGATTGAATGTATCGAAACATCCACTAAATCGATTCTTTGCTCTAAATCATCCTACTCGTTGCAAATCGAAAGACCCAGTTAAACATTGTCCGTTTCGACCTTTACATTGTCAAATATCGTCCACCGGAAATGGTGAACCCTACCAACTCGGTAGGAAACAAGACTCCTAATAGCTCCAACACCTGACCTTCATCTCATTGTACAAACAAATATCTCAGGAGGTGTTGGATATTTTCTAAACTAGGCTAATTATCTGACCCGGACAATACGCCCTAACTTTCTCATTTGTACACAAAATAAAAGTAGATATTACAACTTAACGCGAGGGATCACTTTTTACAATATTTAAAATCGCATCTAATGAAGATCAAAATTTAATTTAAACGCATTAAAATATGTCTATTAATCCATTAATCTAGTGGAGAGTAGGACGCGCGGTGATGGCGATTGTCGGCGGCGTGTGGGAAAAAATTGGTCGCTTACACAACTTATCACAATGTAAACAATAAAGTACAAATTATGTTTTATAGTATTATTATTATATTGTGGTCCTTTGTTTCATTAAAATCGAAAAGTACATATTTTTCGATAAAGATATACCAGTGTTATTTATTCACACTTATTAGTCACTCATTTTGTAGCCAACATTGTTGATTTTGGACTCTATTAAAGTAAATTATACATTGTTTGGTCTCATTTTTCTTGTAATTACGTGTAGAATAAAAATATATTATATTTTATTTTCCAAAAATAAATTAAATTGTAGTTTTATAAATTCAAGCACAGTTCATACGGGTGGCTGGGGGGGGTAGGTCACCGGACACCCTAATCCTCTGCGCTTGGGTGAGTGAAGCGACCCTTCGTTCAGCCGTATTCCCAGTTTGATACTAATATAGTTAAAATAAATTAGTTGAGTTGCTCAAGGACCTTGACCCAGCTGACAAAATAAAGTGACGCTATTGGTCACTCATTATATTTAACAAATGGTGTATTTAATGTTGTGTGAACAAACAGGTCTAGACTTGGGTGACAAGACTCTTTAGATTTGCATCATTTACTATATAGTACATTACAGTAGTTAGAACAAAGCTCCAGAGATGTTCACAGGGTGGAACGTAACTTCGGGAGGTCCTGTAGGTTAATGAAAGAGGCAGGACTACGGATTCGCTTTGTTGTCTGTCTGTCTGTCTGTGTGGGTAGTAAAATTTAAATAGATATAATTTATTTTACGTGATATTTTTACAAAACCAGACCGTACAGGTGAAAAACAGGCGAAGAGTCAATCCAAAATACATTAATACAAATCATTTTCATTACTCTAACCACAAACTTGCAAGTGAAAGAAAATACAATATCTATTCCAAATTAGAACAAACGTGTCAATATGTAAACGATTCAAAATTGATTTTTCCAAAAAATTCAAAAGAAAAAACTCCCGAGATAGAAATTGTCATCCAAATAGTCTTAAACGCTTGTGTTGTCATTTTAATTTAATTTCAAATTTGTGGTATCTAAGTCGCTGTTTTAAATGACATAACTTTTAATTACCTCATTTGATCTGTCACGTAACTTCTTGATCGAGATTCTACATGTTTCGGAACCGTAACTCCATCATCAGGAGTAAATCACACTGTAGAGATCTTCGAACATTAAAACAAATTATACACTACACAATAATTTCACATATCAGTGTACATGTCTTACATATCAGTGTTTTTTTATACAGTATAAGTGTAATTATACTGAACATCAAGTTCAGTCAAAAACAGATGTCGACTAACCTAACCTAACCTATATACTTCGTACACTAGGCAAGTAAAAATTAAAAAAGCCCCAGCTTGTTAAAATCTGTGAAGCTAAACCAAGAGCTGCAGAGAAGAAAATGCTACGATCTGTATTGGGGAAACTCTCTACCATAATGGATTGAGTCTGTTCAGGGAAATACCTCTGGAAACACCCCTCTGGGTTGTATTTGTAAGAACCTATTCTACATCTTTTCTTCATGTAGCATTGGGTTAGATGCTCTTTTGACCAAACGTTGTTCATTTCCGACCTGACGTATTCGAAGGCTAGGCGATGATGACCGCGAGGTTTGTTGTAACTCTTTGAGTAGCAACGCCCTTCCTGATGAATGTCCTTGATATAACAATACCAGATGTAGGGATCACGTTTGATGTGTACACGCATAGCTCGGCAGAACGGAACAATTTGCCAACCAATACTCACACGATGCTGGCAATATATACAGGGTGTTTCTATTTCCTAATAAACGTGTTTCCTAAAATGTTTGGTTTTCAAATTAGCCGCCATTTTGTCTTTTTTATTTTAAATTTTACGATGTGTCAAATTAAACAATGTAACCTCCAGATTTGCCGAAAATTATTCATTTCAATTAGAAACACTTATTTTGTAATACAATTATCATTTAAATAACATGTTTCACAACAAAAATAATTTCAAAACAGCTGCTATAAACTCTCAAATACGTTTTGTTTTGTTAGAGAATTTATAACAAATTTTTAAATTATTTTTAGGTTAACTTATATAGTGCTTACTTAATTTCTGCATATTTACGGTGAGTTGCGATTTATTACTTACATCTCGCGGAATTAACTGTTTAAATAATCAAATGCGTTTGATTTTGTTGTTTACTTTGAAAATTTATAACAGCTGTTTTAAATTATTTCTAGGTTACCTACATAGTGGGTACTTTATTTGTACGCAACACGTGTTGTGATCGACTGCTTACATCTCGCGGAATTAAATGGTTTATATGGCTTATTGTTAAAGTGCGACAGCTTTGCGATCGATTGCTCACCTCGCGAAATTAAATGGTATATATGGCTTATTGTTAACGTGCGACAGCTTTGCGATCGATTGCTTAAATCTCGCGGAATTAAATAGTTTATATGGCTTATTGTTAACGCTCGACAGCTTTGCGATTGATTGCTTATTTCTCGCGGAATTAAATGGTTTATATGGCTTATTGTTAACGTGTGACAGCTTTGCGATCGATTGCCAACATCTCGCGGAATTAAATGGTATATATGGCTTATTGTTAACGTGCGACAGCTTTGCGATCGACTGCTTAAATCTCGCGGAATTAAATGGTTTATATGGTTTATTGTTAACGTGCGACAGCTTTGCGATCGATTGCTAACATCTCGCGGAATTGAATGGTTTATATGGCTTATTGTTACGTGACACAGCTTTGCGATCGATTGCTTACATCTCGCGGAATTGAATGGTTTATATGGCTTATTGTAGACATGCGACAGCTTAGCGATTGATTGCTTACATCTCGCGGAATTAAATGGTTTATATGGCTTATTGTTAACGTGCGACAGCTTTGCGATCGATTGCTAACATCTCGCGGAATTAAATGGTTTATATGGCTTATTGTTAACGTGCGACAGCTTTGCGATCGATTGCTAACATCTCGCGGAATTAAATGGTTTATATGGCTTATTGTTAACGTGCGACAGCTTAGATTACACGGTGTAAAACAAAATGCCGGCCGTAGGAAGATCGGGCGGAGAGCATCCACTTACTAATCGACGAGAAAATGCCAATGACGGAAAACGAAAAGCAGTGATGAAGCGACTAGTAAACCAGTAGATTCAACCTTTTGATGCCAAGAGCTGGACATTATTTGATATTAGCAATCCGTATTTCGATGTAGATGATCTTACAATGCTTTGATGTTTCATTGTGAGATTGGCAGAACGTCACCGATAAATATTCCTCAGATACATCCAGACTTAGAAAATCTAATCACAGATACCTCCTGGTGTAGGCGCTTACTGTTCCAGTACACACGATGACCTCAACATAAGGGACCGGTGTTCTGCCAGCCTTCGGTTATACATAACAGATACCTCCTGGTGTGGGCGCTTACTGTTCCAGTACACACGATGACCTCAACATAAGGGACCGGTGTTCTGCCAGCCTTCGGTTATACATAACAGATACCTCCTGGTGTGGGCGCTTACTGTTCCAGTACACACGATGACCTCAACATAAGGGACCGGTGTTCTGCCAGCCTTCGGTTAAACATAACAGATACCTCCTGGTGTGGGCGCTTACTGTTCCAGTACACACGATGACCTCAACATAAGGGACCGGTGTTCTGCCAGCCTTCGGTTATACATAACAGATACAGACGAACCCAATAATCATAGATTGACATCACTTCAAGTTCTGAAAGACTGCGAAAACCCATACATCAGGTCATAAAGAAATACCGGAAGTGGAAGAAGAGGGTTAAATAATTCTTAACTATCAACTAGCAATAGAAAAATTAAATTGTCAGCCATACTGGAAAATGGCGACGATTTTTTTCCAAAATTTTAGATACCATATAAAAACAGGGAAAGTTCCTCATTTAAAGGTTTACCGTTTGTCACAGTTTTAGAGATCATATTGGCGGCCATTTTGAAACGAGTAATAGTATTAATTGTTATTGTAGTTTTAGTCATGTACCCACGAATAGTCAGTTATATAATTGCGCGTGGGAAGTGGCGTACAATGATATTTTCACACTGAAATAAACTTTTCTACTTAGAATAACTGTATGTTTGAGACAGGATAGCAAAGATTATACTAGTGTCACGTTCTCTTGCGTTCAACCTTTGTTTTTCTGTTACTGTCGCTATTTCTATACGTTTATTGTTCCAGATGGTCTTCTTAATCTGTATCCTCTACCACTCCGCCATTCATCCAGGAATCTTCTTCACATGTACATCGTATAGAAGAAGTTATAATTAAATAATTATTTCAAGTGAGAAAAAAAAATACGACCTAGACTGGGAATCGAACCCAAGACTTTGGTTTTACGCGGCAATGCTCTACCAACTGAGCTATCCTAGTCGCTTCCCAGTATAAAGCGTACACTTCTTACGCTTTAATTTAAATTCCCAGCCTAGTTCGTATATTTTTTAACTTGAAATAATTAATAAAACTAACTGGTAAAATAATGTATAAGCCATACGTAAAGGCTTCAAACCGAGTGTTTCAGTGTCGTTTGTAACGAGGCAATTGATTTTGTTATAACCTTGAGTGCAGCAAAAACATTATTTAATGCTAGCTTAGTGAAAATATTACAAGGGTTGTAACCGACAATAAACACCGTAAATCAGATTAATTTCAATGTCTTTTTAAGGAGGTAGTTGATTTAATAACTCAAAAATTGAATTAAGGGTGTAACTCTATACTGGTAAACTCAGGGCCGGATTTCCCGATAGGCCCGGGCCTATGGGCGCAAGCTCCCAGGGGCGCCCGGCCGAGGAAAAAAAAAATATTAAAAAAAATATCTAGAAATAAAAATAAATATCCATAACTTAACATATTTTTTGAATTGATTACAAAAAAAATCATTCTGATTTTGAAGTTCATTGGAACAAATAATTGTTGGTAAAGTTAAACTATTAAATTTTTTAATAAAGGCTTTTGGGGAAGTAACTTTAACCAGACTAGGGGGGCGCCAAAATGTTAAATCCGGCCCTAGGTAAACTACTAAGGATAGCTCAGTTGGTAAAGCCGAAGATACCGGATTCGATTCTCAATCTAGGTATACATTTTTTACTTGAAATAATTATAGATATAGTTATATACGAATTACAGTTTCTTAGTTATTTTAACACTATGTTCAGGGAAATTTTATTTTTTTGCAAAAATTTACTCAGTTACTTTAGAACCTCTAAAGTTTTTAAAAATCCTAATAGTGGCCACCCTGTATAATAAAATCCAAGATAATCATTAAGATTAACATAACACATTTTTTTTTTTTAATATTCTGACTCGAAATGTAGAATGGTTGTTAATCTTCACAATTTATCACTTCCGAGTTTTATAAACATCCATTGATAATTCCCTAAACATATTGACAATAATTGAGGTTATGTGAACAACTCGCCGAATATACCAATCAACTTCACCCCCCCCCCCCCCAATCCTTATATTGTACTTTAGTAATGAACCAATATGTGCACGATTTAACTTCTTTAAAGAGCGATAGAAACGTGGATTTTTTTTTAATATCACGAGGCAAACACCGAGAGAATAGTGTTATACACAATTAAACCTGTGTAACAACTGTTTTAAACAAACTGTACCCCTCGATCTACCAATACAATTTAACATTTCCTATTAGACATAACATTTAGCTGCTTGTATTTACATTGTATAAAAGAGCTGGGTAAGTACCATGATGGCGTCCATTACATTGTTTCCAATTTCACATGGTAGCTTTCTATACAGCCCGTGAGAAATTTAAATGAATCCTAATTCAAAATTTTACAAAACAAATCACATTCCCCCCCCCACCACTTGTAAACTTTGCCCAAATAAATTCCGTTAGCCTAGAAAATTTTCATGGAAATTAGTGGAAATAATTTTAAGAGCGAGTTCAGCAAATCATCCAAGCGGTTTGGAATCAGAGCGCAATAGGAGGAGGAGGAGGAGGAGGAGGGAGAGGGGAAATAGATAAAACTAAGGAGCAAATACACTACAATGTGACAGTCCAGTGTCTTGTGTTGCAATGAGTGTAGAGAAGTAAATATCAATTGATCATGGCTTACAAGGTAAATACAATTCATTTAATAATAACAACAACAACAATCTGCAAATAATATAAACAAAATATAATTTTTTTTAACCTACGATTACATTGTAAAATATTTATTACGGTATTTTAACAACTTAAGCAAAGGGTTTTACTTAAAAGATACCGTTTCATCGGCTGTTTTGAATTGTTGAACTGTTGTTAATTTGTTCTAACCTATAAAAAAACATTTTAAATATGAACAAATAATTTTATTTTTACCTTCGATGGTCTTATAATGGTGCCCTAAATGCAGTTTTAAGCCAACACGGGGGCTATTTTCAATGGTTAATATCACACACAAAATATGTAAACACACCATTCACACAACACAATCACATTATAGTGGTAGTAAAGTTTAAATAACAAGAAGAAATTGCGAGATTCATTTAATAATACAGGGTGTTCCACTAATGCGCGGAGATAATTCATAGGGTGGTGGTTATATGTGTCAAATTAAATTATCACATTATAGTGGTAGTGCAGTTTAAATAACAAGAAGAAATTGCGAGATTCATTTAATAATACAGGGTGTTCCACTAATGCGCAGAGATAATTCATAGGGTGGTGGTTATATGGGTCAAATTAAAGAAAAATATTCCTATAGGCCTATACATATGTCCGTTAACGCTTTTTCTTACCAATTATCCGCTATTTTGTTTATTTTAAAACAAAATAAATTATATCTCTAGAACGGCTTGACGGATTGAGTTGAAATTTTGCAATGTAGAAACCCAGTTCGGAACAATTATCAAGTTGTTCAAATAAACCGTTTCAAAATGGCGGTCATTTAAATATTTCAAACTAAAATAATTCATTTCAAGATATTTTCATTAAAAATTTCTTTAATGGGCGCCATTTTGAAACGGATAATTGGAAGAAGTTAATTATTGTATTCAAACTAAGTCTTTACATTGATTATTATAATTTCAACTCAATCGGTTAAACCGTTCTAGAGATATAAATCATTTAAAAAAAAAAAAAAAAATGGCGGATAGTTGGTACAAGAAGCGTTTCCCGACATACGTTCATAGGAATATTTTTCTTTAATTTGACACATATAACCACCCCCTGAATTATCTCCGCGCATTAGTGGAACACCCTGTATTATTAAATGAATCTCGCAATTCCGTCTTGTTATTTAAACTGCACTACCACTATAATGTGATAATTTAATTTGACCCATTTAACCACCCCCTGAATTATCTCCGCGCATTACAAAAACACCCTGTATAACTTACAGGGTGTTTTCAAAAATCGTACCAAAACTTAAAGACTTATTCCTCAAATCAAAACCAATGAAAATGTTTGTTGAAAACATATTTCCTAAAATGCTTATTTTTCTATCTAACCACCATACAACAAAATTTGTATTTTTTTACCAGTAAATGGTATGGATTTGTATTTTGCAGGCTACACGTTATTTTTCTAATTTAGGACATGTTTATTTAACCCTACAAATGAAATTCCTTCAACTACAAATCTCTAGACCTAGGCTAAATCGTTTTCTTTCTATTAATAACATAGAATTCACAGAATTTCAACAATATTCTTCGACCAGTTTTAAAGATATAATGTATAAACATTAAGAATTGTTCGGTTGTAATAGCTATACACGAGTCACACCCCTCTCTTATAGTGTAGGAATGAGCAATTCCGAGATACCCTAGCTGGAGAACTTCATGTAGTCTTGGATTAGATCACTCTCTTTTATCTTTCTTATTAATTTTACATAGTCAAACTAATAATGAATGCAAAAATATTGCACAAACCTTCTCACATACCCACATGTATAAAAAAACTAGAAATCTACGAAAAATATTTTTGCACTAACTTTCTCAGACTCTCGTACATAGTCAAACTAATAATTAATACAAAAATATCCCTCAAACTTTCTCACATACCCACATATATAAAAAAATTAGAAATCTACAAAAAATATTCCACTAATCTACAAAAAATATCCCTCAAACTTTCTCACATACCCACATATATAAAAAAATTAGAAATCTACAAAAAATATTCCACTAATCTACAAAAAATATTCCACTAACTTTCTCAGACTCCCATACATAGTCAAACTAATAATCAATGCAAAAATATTGCACAAACCTTCTCACATACCTGCATGTATAAAACAAACTAGAAATCTACGAAAAATATTTTTGCACTAACTTTCTCAGACTCCCATACATAATCAAACTAATAATCAATGGAGAAATATCCCTCAAACTTTCTTCCATACCCACATATATATAAAAAAAACTAGAAATCTACGAAAAATATTGCACTAACTTTCTCAGACTCCCCTAGATAATCAAACCATTAATCAATGCAGAAATATCACTCAAACTTTCTCACATACCCACATATATAAAAAAATTAGAAATCTACAAAAAATATTCCACTAATCTACAAAAAATATCCCTCAAACTTTCTCACATACCCACATATATAAAAAAATTAGAAATCTACAAAAAATATTCCACTAATCTACAAAAAATATTCCACTAACTTTCTCAGACTCCCATACATAGTCAAACTAATAATCAATGCAAAAATATTGCACAAACCTTCTCACATACCTGCATGTATAAAACAAACTAGAAATCTACGAAAAATATTTTTGCACTAACTTTCTCAGACTCCCATACATAATCAAACTAATAATCAATGGAGAAATATCCCTCAAACTTTCTTCCATACCCACATATATATAAAAAAAACTAGAAATCTACGAAAAATATTGCACTAACTTTCTCAGACTCCCCTAGATAATCAAACCATTAATCAATGCAGAAATATCACTCAAACTTTCTTCCATACGCACATATATAAAAAAAACTAGAAATCTACAAAAAATATTGCACTAACTTTCTCAGACTCCCATACATATAGTCAAACTAATAATCAATGCAGAAATATTGCACTAACTTTCTTCAATACCCACATATATAAAAAAATTAGAAATCTACAAAATATATTGCACTAACTTTCTCAGACTCCCATACATATAGTCAAACTAATAATCAATGCAGAAATATCCCTCAAACTTTCTTCCATACCCACATATATAAAAAAAACTAGAAATCTACAAAAAATATTCCACTAACTTTCTCAGACTCCTATACATATAGTCAAACTAATAATCAATGCAGACATATTGCACTAACTTTCTCAGACTCCCATACATAGTCAAACTAATAATCAATGCAGAAATATCCTGCAAACTTTCTTCCATACCCACATATATAAAAAAAATTAGAAATCTACAAAAAATATTGCACTTTCTCAAACTCCCATACATAATCAAACCATTAATCAATGCAGAAATATTGCACTAACTTTCTCAGACTCCCATACAAAGTCAAACTAATAATCAATGCAGAAATATTGCACTAACTTTCTTCCATACCCACATATATAAAAAAAATTAGAAATCTACAAAAAATATTGCACTAACTTTCTCAGACTCCCATACAAAGTCAAACTAATAATCAATGCATAAATATTGCACCTACTTTCTTCCATACCCACATATATAAAAAAAATTAGAAATCTACAAAAAATATTGCACTAACTTTCTCAGACTCCCATACATAATCAAACTAATAATCAATGCAGAAATATCCCTCAAACTTTCTCACAGACCCACATATATAAAAAAAATTAGAAATCTACAAAAAATATTGCACTTTCTCAAACTCCCATACATAATCAAACCATTAATCAATGCAGAAATATTGCACTAACTTTCTTACGTAAAAAAATGAACCATTACATATAATTAATATTTTTATTACATTTATTAAAAATTTTAAATTGTATTAATTTATAAAAAATGATAAAGTTTTTACTTCTGTGTACCGCCCCCAACGGTAACATAATATATATATATATATATATATATATATATATATATATATATATATATATATATATTCTTAGAGGACTACAAAATGGCTATATTTGCATAAAACTCAACAAAGATTTCTTGACCAATCACGTAAAATTCCCACATTACCATCAGGAATATATTACACCCCAGTTTCTACTTTGATATTATTCACAATTATTTACTTTCACTAATATTACCGTTGATCACGACACGAGATGCTGTCAAAATAAAAGAACGACTTGTCGGAAATAAGTTTAAACATCCGTTCTACTTCCGGGCTATGCTCCGATGGCTTCCTTGTCAAGTGTGGACCATTAAAATACCAAATTAACCTCAAGATATGTCCACTGATTGAAACCTCTCACTTTATAAAAAAATAAGATAAAATAAAGACACCTAACCCTAGAATAATCGAATAGCGAGCGGATCGAAAAAGAACAAGGGTTGGTCAAGAGAGATCTGATAAGGAAAAACAGGGACTAACTCAACACTATGTGAAAAAAGTGTAGATCCAGCTAGCACCCTCGGGATTGTCAAGCCCCCCTAAAAAACTCAAGCGTGTCCTAAAACCGCATATAGGGACAGTTATTTTGATAAAGTCCAAATCTTTTAAGCGGCAGTTTAAATTGTATAAACAAACAGCCAAGCGCATGAAATTATAATCGTTCTTAGTTTTACCGACCCTAATAAAGAGAAATCAATGAAAATCCAATCCATCTTTTAATATCAATTGAATTGTTTGTTTCACATCTCACAAAAACTGCTTTTAAAACTTACACGCTACGCATTTCTCATTGTGTGGTCAAATTAAGTTGTATTCGTCGTACAGAAAACTATAATATATGATTTCGCACAAGAATTTAATTTGAAATCAACATAATGCTTCTTCAGATTTGTAGGTCACGCCGTGTCCAAGTTATAGAGGGGAGTGCATGACATCTGACACTATATTTGGCTTAGCACCAACATATTAATTCCTTAAATAAACATACATATTCGCAATCAGAATAACTTCTAATTTTATTCGATACCCACACAAAATATTTTTTAAAAAAATTTAAAAAATCAATTCTATAGTTTAACACCTACCCCAAGATTGTTTTTTTTTTTGTTACCGCTATATTTTTCTTATCTAAGACAATACAAAGAATATAAAAGCAAAGTTGTGAAATATACAGGATTTATCGTCTTGTCTGTGTAGACTGTTTGGTACTTACAGACAGACAGACACGATTGTTCTTATTTACGTGAGGTTTAATAAACAAATAACACTGTGCCCAATATAGATCCCTGTGACAGCTGAGCGTCAGTTTAGCATCACAAGTACCGCCCCATTTCTTTCTAAAACACTTTTCCTCTCCAATGGGTTTAAGAAATCTTTGCAGTTCATCCGTTCGCTCAGTTACTTTCTCACTAACCATCCTACTCTAAAAGTATTTTTAATTATTAATTTTAAAAGAACAAACTTTACGTAAACAGTGTATATTTTTATCTCTATGCAATACATTTAGCTAGCTTCCGTGTAGTTCCTCTCTGCGCCACGAGTAGCGTGCAAGTAAGTTGCATTGTTGAAAAAAAAAATATTTAAATGTAGACTTTTGTTAGTTCTTTATGAATAAATGTATAAAAATATGTAAGTATTTTAGTTTCTTATTCCATGTTACTACTGAACTCCTATTTTATTATTTTTTTTACTAATATTTAATAAAAAAAATTAATTTAATTTTAGTTTGTACAGAAGTCGCATGGTCTTAAATTTATGTTATAAATGCATGTAGACTATGAAAACTATTCAATTATTGCCACTTTTTACATGGTTACATATGTGTTAAATAATTTTTAAAAATGAACCATTGTGTATATTTAACACTTGTATTATATTTATTAAAAGTTTAAAATTTTATTAATTTTTAAAATTGATAGTTAAAGTTTTCCTTTTCGGTCTACCGTCCCGCAACAGTAATATTTTATTTTAAAGTTTAGAATCTACACTTGAGCAAATTTCATCAATATCATTAGAGTCTATTTTGAGAAAAACTTATAATAAACGTATAATTTTCTTTTCTTCAAACACTTCCACATTATAAAAAATCCAAACAAATAGAACACAAAAAATTTAGTTAGTTTTATTTATTTGTTTCATTTAAAGTAGAATTTATATTGCATAGATAAGAAAAACCAGTAAGGTGATAATTTATTCACTAAAGTCAGGAGTGTTACTTTCAAGTCAAGAGTGTTACTTTTTTTAAGGTAACACTCCAGAAAAATCTAACAGGAAATGCATCATAAGCGAAGGCTAGAATTTGGAGGTTAGGTCTAGAACTACAGTACATCAACACTTAAAAATGTATATTAAATACCAATTTTCAAAATTTGAGTTTCCCTGGTAGCTGCCATAAGAGAGTTTTCAAAAAAATTTTTAAAAATCCTCAGTTATTGTCAAAATACGCTCACATACGAAAATAGATAAAAACACTGTTTTCACGCTTGGGCTGTAGACAGACGGCAAGCCTCGAGGAACCACAAACTTGACTGCGCGATGGTGCAATGTTTGCACAATGATAACAAATCGTTGTTAGAAACACTTTTTATCAATTGCACAGTTCCCGTTGGGTAATCAAGTAATGTTATAAACGGACAGACAGTCAGTCTGTACGTGGTTTAGCTTTGTCTCGTTGCTCAACTCTCTAAGGAAACAAAGTTGATTGGAGTTACTATGCAAAGCAACGTTCCAACAGGATGTGGCACTCCCGAGGTTTCTACCTGGATAAACTCGTTTCAGCGAGTACGAGTACTGGGACATAGTCTTGGGTTAGATCCCTCTCTTTTGATCAACTCTTGCTCTTTTCCGATCCTGACGGTATTGGAGTATTCGAGGGCTTTATCTTATCTTCTATTAAGCGCGACGTTAACAAATGATTCCGTTTTGAAATCACGATATCTCTAAAACAAAATCAAAATCATCTCTCTTGTAAAACTTACAAAACAATAAAATTTTATGATCTTTAAAACTTGTCTAGCATATTTTCGTAAAATTCACACTTCATGATAAAGTAAGAACTCGATTTTTTACCCTACCCCTACACCCCCGCTTCCCTTAAAAAGCGCCTCATCGGAAAACTGTTTTCTTTCTATAAAATCAATTTTAAATTAACCTCATACAGTTGTGTTTTGTACTTCAATTTTTTTTTAAATTTTAACATATTACCACCCAGTATACGAAGTACAGGGTAATTTTGATAATCGTCAAAAAATTCTAACATCGAAAAAGTTTCCAGCCGTCCATCGCTGTAGATAACACGTGAAATTTGTCGCAGGGGGACTATAGTGTGCTCATATAGAAACCTATTGAAATCCAGGGAAAACGAATTGAAAATAACAAAATGGCGGGCATTTTAAAACAGTTTTTTCTTCATAACTCGAATGTTATTCAACTTATAACACACTGAATTAGATCTAAAAGATGCAGATTTCAATTCTGCACACAATGTTACCAACCCCACCACTCTACGATGACAAAAAGCGAAGTTATTGTCAAAAATTAAATTCACAACACTGACCTCTCAAGAAAATGTGATAGTTACAAAGGTCGCGCCAAAGACACGAGCGTAGCGAGTGTATATTCCAATATAAACACACCTACGAGCCCCGTAGGGCGTAGCCAAGGTCAAGAATAATTTCATAAAACCTGCACAACTGTTTTAATCAAACTTACCCTACTGGAGCATTGCATACGATGGGACTGGGTAAGGTTAGGTTAGGTTAGGTTTGGTTTGGTTAGGTTAGGTTAGGTTAGGTTTGGTTAGGTTAGGTTAGGTTAGGTTTGGTTAGGTTAGGTTAGGTTTGGTTAGGTTAGGTTAGGTTTGGTTAGGTTAGGTTTGGTTAGGTTTGGTTAGGTTAGGTTAGGTTTGGTTAGGTTAGGTTAGGTTAGGTTAGGTTAGGTAAGGTTAGGTTTGGTTAGGTTAGGTTAGGTTAGGTTGGGTTTGGTTAGGTTAGGTTAGGTTTGGTTAGGTTAGGTTAGGTTTGGTTAGGTTAGGTTGGGTTTGGTTAGGTTAGGTTAGGTTAGGTTAGGTTAGGTTTGGTTAGGTTAGGTTAGGTTTGGTTAGGTTAGGTAAGGTTAGGTTAGGTTAGGTTAGGTTAGGTAAGGTTAGGTAGGGTTAGGTTAGGTTAGGTTAGGTTTGGTTTGGTTAGGTTAGGTTAGGTTTGGTTAGGTTAGGTTAGGTTAGGTTTGGTTAGGTTAGGTTAGGTTAGGTGATCTGCTCGTACCTTGGGGCTAGGTAAGTACCACAAGGTGAAGGCTTTGGAAACAAGTTGATCCACTAATATCAATTTCAGTCCCCAAGCGTGTCCGTCTGTCTATAACGTCCAATTGACAAATTCCAAAGCGTAACCTTCACGCCGGATTAACTGTTCGATTTATATATCGTCCGGTTTTTGAGAGATTTACTGTAGAATTTCCAATTATAATTCTCTGCCCCCCACAATTGCACTACTATCGTCCGCTTACAAAACAACACTAGTACTTATGCTGAAAGGTAAATCATTAATATAAATTTAAAATAGTAATGGTCCTAAGACTGACCCCCGAGGAACACCTACCAGGAAGTAATGTATTTTTTGAAGTGAAAACTTCTTTCGGCACGTTATATATTATGTATGGAGGAAAAAAATTCAGATTTGTCGTCATTGAAATCTACAACGCGTCACGTCGACTGTCCCGTCACGCTCCGTCGTCACAAAAATCCGTAACGCATCACGTTCGACTGTCCCTCCAATATATACACGTATGTATGTAGGCCTATGTATATATGTATGTAAATACTTTCTCACACTCACAGATATATTGCACTAACTTTCTCTCACCCATACACACATGCAAAACATTGCACAAACTTTCTAAAACTAAATAAAAACTAATCGTCACACAAAAAATGTCTGCCAGTTGTCGATGAAAAAGGAAAAATGATCTACGAACGCCATCTTTAGATAATATACAGGGTGTCCTCAAAACTTCAGGAGCTTGTTCCTCACATCAAAACCAATAAAAACATTTATATAAATATATTTCCCAAAATGCCGCCATTTTTGTCTTTTTAACAAACAAAAATCCATTTATTTTTAAAGTTAAATTTTCACCGATTAAAAATATACGATTTTTCTTGTTGTTAAAAACACAAAATGGCGGTTAGACACATAACTAAGCTTTTTAGGAAATACGTTTACACAAAATGTTTCATTGATTGGGAGAAATAACGTCTTGATATTTTGGAACCTCCCTGTATATCTCAACAAGGACCCAAACTAGCTTCACTTGTGTCATAAACCGTCCTCATTTTCCTGAACGGTATTATATTTGTACTCATGCTCATGCGTGTAGGTCATTAATCTAAATTTTAACGAAATTTGTAGAAACGATTTTGAGAAATTACATAATTTATAACGGCACTATGATTTTTACCGAACAGGCATTTTTGGAGAGACCAATCCGTTTTTTTTAAAGTCTTTTGACACTTGAACAAAATTTGATCAAAATCGTTATAACAGATTATGAGAAAATGGTAATTTTTGGTGTTTTTTTTATAGCAGCTACCTACAAATTTTGTATTGTACCACAAACGCTAGACAATTCTGAAAACCAATTTTGGAGATGTATATTTTTGAAGACTCTAGACTCTAGAACAATGGTTATATTGGAACAATGTCTGTCGTCTGTCTACGCAGTCCTCAACAGCGCAACGTGTAGACCAATTTTAATGAAATTTCGAATGTGGTCGTAAGCTAACGCGGGACTTACGATAACTCCAAATTTGCGCGTAGGTGAACAGCAGCGAGGACCAACAAAGCATGCGCAGTAACTCGCACAATCAACGACTGTTGCGCAGTAACGTCTACTCGTACAATCAACGACTGTTGCGCAGTAACGTCTACTCGCACAATCAACGACTGTTGCGCAGTAACGTCTACTCGCACAATCAACGATTGTTGCGCAGTAACGTCTACTCGCACAATCAACGACTGTTGCGCAGTAACGTTACTCGCACAATCAACGACTGTTGCGCAGTAACGTCTACTCGTACAATCAATGACTGTTGCGCAGTAACGTCTACTCGCACAATCAACGACTGTTGCGCAGTAACGTCTACTCGCACAATCAACGACTATTGCGCAGTAACGTCTACTCGCACAATCAACGACTGTTGCGCAGTAACGTCTACTCGTACAATCAACGACTGTTGCGCAGTAACGTCTACTCGTACAATCAACGACTGTTGCGCAGTAACGACTACTCGCACAATCAACGACTGTTGACAAAAAAGTCTAAAGGAAAATAAGTTTATAAAGGCTATATTTTAACTTGCATTTTCGGAATTTGGCAGCGTCAACCCTACATTTTGGGTTTAGTTTTATGTGCGGACGAATCAGAAAGTTCCTGCGTATCTGGTTAAACTGTTCCTTCCCAAAGTACCCTCAGGGGCTCACTTTAGTAAGTACGGCTTTAGTAATTAATCATGGTTAGACACTTACATCTTTCCTATCAGATCTCTCTGGACCAACTCTTGTTAATCTCCACCCTGACTATTAAAGTATTGGATGACTTGGGGGTTTTTTTCTTCTTCTAAGGCGACACCGACCGAAAGATTTTTACCTTTAAATAACAAGAAAATCCTTCTAAATGCTAAACTCCAGTCTAAACACTCGTGTATCCAAAGACCAGACTCTATGTTGGCCACTGTAACCGTGATAATTTTCCACCAATTACAAACTGTACGTGCGTCACGTGACTCATACGGGACCACCCATTCGTTAGATAATGCATGCCACAGAGATCGGGACAACTGCTTTGTACTCTCTGGCCACTTGAAGCGGATTTACACGTGTACAATAGCTAAACCAAGCTACTTAACCAAGTCACTGAATTTAGTTTGTTGTAAAGGAATCAAGTAGCTTACCTCGCCACTCTATTCGGTCTTATTATACCGGTATAGAGACTATACTTTATACTATATCAATAGGAAAGAAAGAGTAGCGGTTGTCAACTTAAACAGAGCCCTGCACGAGGCTAACCCCCGAGCGAGGCTACAAACGTCTTGCAATACTAATAGAGTTGTGTAAATAAGTAATTTCTTACGAGTTAAACGACAGTTTTTGTTTTAATAATTTAAACATTTTCAGTCTAACTGATACATTATGTCAACTCTACTGACATATTGTAAACATTTTTTGCTTTACCGGTAATAATAGTAATGACCCAGTACGAAAATAAATATTAGTTTTTCATTGAAGTTTCTTGCAATTTAAAGGGAAGGATTTCCAATACATTTATTCATTTAGTAGGAAAAATATTGTTTTCCTTGATTGGTTTACAAAGATAGTAAGCGTAATTTATTATTATTATTATTTTATACTCTTTGCAAGTGTGGTGCAAAATTAAATGCAGTATCTATGATTTTTTCGAGGGCCTTAAATGAACCGCAATAGAATCGCGGTGCTAAGCGCTGTCACAGCAGGGTAATGAATTGGCAACCCGCACGGTATCTATTGCTTACTTCAAGGTCAGGATGTCTACTGGCTCCTCCCTCAACGGACTTGACGCGGGCGGCTTGTATATAGACAGCAATTCTAGTAAAGCATGAGTGTGTGCCAAAATAGTGGAACAATTTATTTTGTTTACAATATTCCATGTTTATACAGGATGATAGAAACATGGTGTGACCGCTGTTTAAGTACAAAAGTTACAACAAAAAAAACTTTTAAAGGTAACCCTCAGCTTGAGTTAAAACTATAGACATTCTAAATTTTTCGTATCACGCTAATTTTTCCAATATGTCGGTCAGATTTAAATTTTCAAATGTAAACTCCTATTTTTGTGTGGCTATTATGGACAAAACTCATTATTTTAAGTATTTTTTATTCTTAGATATCTTTAACCATTTAGAAGCTACAAGCACTCAAAGTTGTGAAAATATAAAGTTTAAGGCGTTTTCAAAGGTCCATTTTCCGTATCTAAAACAGGTAAACCGAATTTAAAATTGAAAGATGGGTTAGACTATATATGTTTATTTACTTACGTGGCAGGACTATAAAATGGCAACATTTTTCAAAAATTAATAATTATTTTTCTGAATAGAAATAATGTTGGCAATACACTTTATAATCACTAAATTAGTAATAACACTATATTACCGTGTTATTCCGTGAGTGACTTACTTTGTTGTTCGTCTTTCAGACGAGTTTCGGGATCGCGATTTCATCTTCAGTATTACCCATAGAGGTCGTCATTATTGCAATGTTAAAACATACCAAAGAGTGAATAAATAAAACAGAAATAAATTAAAATGTTTAAATACGTATCTACCATTATGAATGTTATGATACTGACCATCAGTTAATGGAATTCAAAACAATTTTTTTTAATTGCCTCTTTTATTCAACATATAACACACTAAATCATTAAAAATTTACACATTTCAATTCTGCGTGACATAGTATCAACCCCACATCTCTAAGATGAGAAACAGCAAAGTTATTGTAAAAAATCTAATTGTGGATCCTGATTTTCCAAGAAAATTTGTATAGTTACGAGGACCACGCAACTGACATGAACGTAGCGAAGTTTCACTAGGATCGAGACACTAACACGAGCAAATCGAGTGGAGACTTTTTAATATATAAACATCTATAAGCTTGGTTAGGGCCTAGCCGACATCAAGAGAGTAGTGATATACACAATTACAAGGTTCAGAAAACCTGTGTAACAACTGTTTTAAACTAACCTAAACTAAGACCTCTTGATCTACCAATACAATTTAAAATTTCCTACAAGCTCCAAGAAACCAACTTTTAAACATTACATTCATAGGATCTGCTTTGTATTTTGTAATGATCGGGCTGGGTAAGTACCATGATGAGCCCATCAACTTGTTTTTATTAATTATATGGACGCGTGAGAATTCAATGTTCGTATCTCTGTTACAGAATCGAGTTTCATCTCACTCGCAGAAAACTCTACTAGTGGCTTTGTACTACGCACTACTAGCACATTCTACCGACAGCCAACAAGTTCACTACCAACCATCTTACAGCAAGACATCACTCAATCACGCTCCATCTTTAGACTTCATCCACGACAGTGTCCACAAGACCTTCCGACGATCATCAGAAAACATTACAACTCCTTGGTACAACCCACCTAATACACATCGTATCATAGTAGCGCAACGTTCTGGAGACTATCCATACGGTGATTATCACGACTCGTATGAAGTGGACGATCATTCACCACCACATCGTCATTCCCCTAGTAGATACGTAGTCCCGTACTATCACCCACCAGCAGCCAAATCATGGTTCGACATAACGCACGTCGGTATTATAGTCCTATTTAAAATAATCCTACTCAAACTTGGTCTATTAGGTCTTTTCAAACTTATATTACTACTGATGCTGAAATTCCCTATCATTATCATAACACTAGTGTTCAAATTCTTCACAATCGTCAAACTGATCAAACTTATCAAGATACTTACAATCCCCGCACTCATTCCTCTCATTTTCATCGCCATCATACCTCTACTAATCTTCCTCCCTCTACTCCTTGCTCCCTTACTTCCGTTACTGCTCCTACCTATTTTATTGCCATTACTTCTATTACTACCTATCCCTGTACTCGCACCGACGACTGCTACTGGACGAAGACGAAGACACGCAGCCACTGCAGGTACACCTCGAGGAGTACAAGATGATGTTCTCGTTTTAGTTCGTAGAGTACTAGAGTCGGAACAATGTGTTGAGAGAGTTGCGTGTCAACTGGCAGCAAACAAACAAGCATCAGGATATGCACCGATCATAGCATGGTAAGTTGTATTATACTTGTTGATTAAACTTACATTGTCCAGTACACGAAATATTGGGTAAGTTTGGTAACCCACTACCTACCAAACTTATATAGTAAGGTATATAATATATAACTACCTATATATGGAAGCACTACAACGGCTACAAAAATAATATAGGAACATGATATTTGATGTAGAGGAAGTATAAGCATGCTCATATAGCACCCTATTGAAATTCAGAAAATCAAATTTAAAATGTCAAAATGGCGGAAATTTTAAACATTTATATCTTAAATGATATTGAATTTATAACACAGTAAATTAGATAAAACATTGCAGATTTCCATTTTGCATTTAATGCTACCAACCCCATCGCTCTAAGACGACAAATAGAGAATTGTTAAAAATTTAATTTCAAACTCTGAAATCCCCAAAAAATGTGATATTTGTATAGTTATGAAATCCGAATGAGCCGACTCACCAACGTGAACATAGACAGTAGTAGTATAAGGCAAAGACTACCTATATATATAGCTTCGAGGTTCACTAAAACAGAGACACGACACAAAAGTGAGTGGTGGCTTCTTCACATATGTACAGTTTCAATAACTGACAGAGACTGACACAAGCAGAGTGTATACACATTATGACGCCCGTTTGGGGTTAGTCAACGCCAAGAATGCTGTGATATACACAATTTCCTATTTAACAACATTTTAAAACAAATTTACTGTACTAGGTAAGACCACTTGATCTACCATTATAATTCACATTTCCTACAAAGCCCAAAAAACTAACTTTGGTTATTACATTTATACAATCTACTTGTATTACATTGCATTGGCTTGTGTTTGAACCATATTGGTACCCATGATTTTTTGTTTTGTTTAAAGCCGTAACACCTCTCGGTCATCATTACATTAAAAAAATTTTAAAAAAGAATAAATTCGTCTAGTCCTCAAGTGCTTGTGTTCGTCGAATGGTCAGAGCACTGCATCTCCAGTTGACAAAGGTCAGATGGGTTTGACAGGTTTAGAGGTTATCTGCTGAGCGGCACATTCTTTCGCTCCTTGCACTCTTATACATGTTGTTAACTAACACCCTGCCTAAAGGTTTATTGTGTTTGTCAATGGTACATAGACCAACATAGATTTATGGTAGTACAGTATTAGTATATGATAAAAAATGTTAAAATAAATCTTGTGTAAAAACAATATCTGAAATAAATTTAAACTAATGTTTTTTTTTATTTATTAAATCTTCAAAGTAAATTTTAGAAACTAAATTAAAGTGACTAAAACATGTCAATTTCAAACCTAACTCAACCTATCATGATCTAATTTTGCAAATCTCTTTTAGCAGAAAAATGTGGTGCTCAACGTAAAAGCCCCTACACCTGCTGAACCTTTATGACCCTTGTTAACCTTCAGAACACTGGCCGGTCGATGAAGGACACCCCTTAAAAACTCTAATAGTGTTAGGATCGGAAGAGAAGAAGAGTTGATGAAGAAAGATCTGATAGGAAAGATGAAAGAGAAGGATCTAACCCAAGACTACAGGAATGAAGGTGTTGATTCAGCTACAATCTTTAGGGATTGCCACCCCTGTAAGCACCATAAAAAATGACATAGGAACATTAAATTTGGTATAGAGGGACTTATATAGTGTGCACATATAGAACCTGATTGAGATTCAGAAAAATCTATTGAACATGTCAAAATAGTTTAATTTATTTAATGTCAAAATTAAGTTGAGTAAATCTACTTTTTTTTTAGATGGTATTGCCCAAAGTTTAGAAATACTCTAGTGCTGCCATGTAACGAATAACTCCAAGGTCATCATGCCAAAAAACTACCGTTCAACCCACATTGAGGATCATATTATCATATGAGACGCCTACTTAGATATCCTAAAGAGGTTTTCACCTTGGGATGTTTATTCTTGTAATATTCAATAGTGTTGATAGTAACTTTGTATTGTTATGTAGAATAAGTTTAATAATATTGTTGTTTATACAATCCAATTTTATTATTAGTCAACTTGTATAGTATTGTCAACAGGAGCAATAAAATAATCCATTCATCTAATCCAAAATTATGCGGGGCCGAGACATCGACACGAATGTAGGCCTCTTGACTTATGTACAGCTTAGAGGCTGCCAGGGCCTAAACACTGACATGAGTACAGCGAGTGGAGACTATTTTATATATATACAAGGCTCGCTAAAGACTAGCCAATTTCAACAAAATAGTGACACACACAATTACAAGGTTAAGAAAACCTGTGTAACAACTGTTTTAAACAAACTTACCCTACTGGATAAGACTAATTGATCTACCAATAGAATTTAACACTTTCTATAATGCCTGAGAAATACATTTAGAGGATCTGCTTGTATTACATTGTTGCTGTGTAATTACCTTGACGGTGACCATCAACTTTTTCCACATTCTATCAACCCACCTTCTATCTTGAATCTTTCAGTTCAAAAAGACCATAAATATTGTAATAGAGGTGAGATCTAGTAACCATACACCCCTCCTTCCAAACAAAACACAAACCCACCCGTCTTTGTACAACTTGTAGTCGGAAAACTTTTAGTGGATATTCCGTCGCTTGTTGAGATTAAACAAAATCATTGTACTTCTAATCACACATTTTCTATGTTTCAGGTATTTTGATAAGATATCAAAGGTTGTTGTTAAACCCAAATTTACAAGTTATTCAAAAGCCTACAAAGTGGGAAGTGTAAAGGGTACGACGCCTGACGACTGTACAAAGTCCTTCGTGTGTAACAACCCACGAAGTTTGATTTGAACATACAACCTGTGATAATGGAATATTACTTCGCACTTTGTTTTCATTTTAAAATAGGTTTACGCTTTTAATACATGTAGGCTAGTAAAACTTTTAGATTGTTCCTGTATATAATAAATATTTATTAATAAGACATCTGTGAACTTGTTATTTCTTATGAATCTTTTTAAAAAGGTATATATTGGGAAGAGTTCTACGTATGTAACTATTTCTGTTGCTGTGTGTGTATGTGGTGATTTAAAGTTAAATTTCATTGTGGGCCTCTTTACTTACACAAAAGTTATTCTTAAATGTAAAAAATTTAAAAACTCACTATAAACTAAATAATAATATATAAAACATAATTAACAATAATTCAAGCCAACTTCGTCAACTTAGGGGGGGGGGGGTTCATTAATCCTAAATAGCTTATCCATATTCACTGTTACCATCACGTTTGTGTAAAGTATAACATCAGCTTTTTAAAATCAATTTTAAAATGTTGGTCTATGTCAAAAACAGTGTTTGTTCATATGTCATAAGTTATTCAATATAAAAATTTACAGATTTCAAGTCTGAATGCATTGACCAATCCCACCTCTCTACGATGACAAACAGCAAAGATATTATCGAAATTGTAATTTTAAACCTCTCAAGGAAATAGATGTTCAATGAGCACTGTGGTGAATGTGAACACTATAAATCACTGAATCCCCTACAACAAGTTTGGTACAATAACACAAACACAAATAAAATGAAATAGGTATTTATTTGCCCTATGTTATTGTAATTCCCTGATGTACATTTCGGTAACCACGTTACCATCATTAGTTCAGATCCCTCCGATGATGGTAACGTGGTTACCGAACTGTACATCAGGGAATTACAATAACATAGAGCAAATAAATATTTCATTTTATTTGTGTTTTTGTACCAAACTTGTGGTAGGGGATTCAGTGATTTATAGTGCTCTCAAGGAAATGTGATATTTGTATTACAAGATCCAGTAGGGCGAAGCGAGTGGAGTCTGTTAAATACAAGTGCAAGTCCCGTGTTAGAGTCTAACTGCCGTTAAGAAAGTAGTGATATACAGAGTTATGAGGTTCAAAAAACCTGATTAACAACTGTTTTAAACCAACTTGATCCACCAATATAACATTTCCTATAAGGTCCTTAAAACCAAAATTTGGAGATTACATTTAAAGGATCCGTTTGTATGATGAGGTAAGTACTATGATATCCCTTTAATTTTTTTAAATTTTTTTAAATAGTACTTTCAGATACATTGTAGATTACAACAAAAATCTATAACAAATATACTAGTGACAGTAGTAACAATGCACGGAACTTTAACAAGGTAACTTATATATTCATATCATCTATAAAAGAACGTTTTAATGAGTCAATATTATAATGATACCTTAATTCAGAGTATAAATAAACTATCACTCCTACCGCCACCAAAATAGAAACGCACCTAAACTTCCCATTTCAATTCACGTCCCATTTCATCCATTAAACCCAGATATATAGGCTATAGCCATTAGGAGTTGTAACTCATATAATCTTGAAAAATATCCAGTGTATATATGTTTTAAAAGTGTAGTGCTAATATACGATATAATAAGGAAGTGAAGAGGGAAAAAAACAAGAAAAGAGATTGATACAAGCAAGGGAAGAAAAAGAAGGCAAGTGGATTATTAGGATCAGTATTGTTGGTTTTTTTTGTGTCCTCACCAACAATACTTTTTTTTTTTTTTTTTTTTTTTATTATTATTATTATTATTATTACAACTTGATTACTGGGCAAATAATTAAAAATCTACCAGAGAAAGGACTTAGAAAGCTACTGCACATAATAAATGCAAGCTTAAGGATTAGGTATGTTCCCCTACAGTGGAAGGTAGCGGAAGTCATCATGATATTAAAACCGGATAAATCACCAAATGATAGGAAGTCATATAGACCAATATCATTGCTCCCAATAGTTTCAAAATTATTCGAGAAGCTGCTTCTAAGAAGACTCAGGCCCATTATTGAGGAACGAAGTCTCATCCCTGACCATCAATTTGGCTTTAGACAAAGATTTTCTACAATAGATCAAGTTCATAGAATTACAAGTATCATAGAAAACACATTGGAGAAAAAAGAAATTTGTGCAAGTGTCTTTTTGGATGTAGCACAGGCCTTTGACAAGGTATGGCATAGGGGTCTGTTGTGGAAACTAGAAAAAGAACTACCTAAACAATATTTCGAAATACTCAAGTCATACATGACTGAGAGGCATTTCCGAGTGAAATTTGAGGGAGAATACTCCATATTAAAGAAGATATCAGCGGGTGTTCCACAAGGTAGCGTGCTGGGACCGGTCTTGTATTTACTTTACACGAGAGATCTTCCAAATGACAAAGATGTAACAATAGCTACTTTTGCAGACGACACTGCAATACTAGCAACTGGGAAGAAAATTGAGGAAGCTGCAGGGAAGCTCCAGAGGGCCTCCAATGCGGTGAGCAGATGGACCAAGAAGTGGCGTATTGGTTTAAATGAATCAAAATCAGCCAATGTTAACTTTACCAACTTAAAGATTGATTATCACCCACCAATTTTAATCAATTCTGTACAAGTTCCTCATGTTAATACCGCGAAATACCTGGGAATGACTTTGGACGTGAAATTGAAATGGAAGGAACACGTTAAAAAGAAAGTTCAAGAATTAAAATTTAAATTCAGAAATATGTATTGGCTTCTGGGAAGGAATTCCCAACTATCAATCCATAACAAAATGCTCATATACAAGCAAGTCTTAAAGCCGGTGTGGACCTATGGATTACAGCTATGGGGTTGTACAAAGAAGTCTAACATAAAAAACATACAAAACTTTCAAAATAAGGTGCTCCGATGTATTGTTGATGCACCATGGTATATAAGAAATGACAACTTGCATAGGGATTTGAAAATGGATACGGTTAAAGAAGAAATAAAAAAGCAAGCAAGCAAGCACAGACATCACATTGAGCAACATGAGCATCCGGAGATACGCAGATTGATGGATACAACAGGTTTAGTTAGAAGACTGAAACGATTAAAACCATTGGACTTAATGGACTTTGGACATTAAGGGAGTAATGACCAATGGGTTATTTTCCCTCAAAGTGAATATATTATTAAATGTAAATTACTAGATGGGTTTGTACTCAGTTGTAATAATAATAATAAAAAAAAAAATAAAAAATAAAAAAAATAATAAAAAAAAGTATTGTTGGTGAGGACACAAAAAACTACACACACGTCTTTAACAAGGGCTCTATAAATATATAACGATATATTCATAATTTCAAAAGAGACATAAGCAAACCAAAGACACTTAAGAACAGTAATCAAGATTAAATTGTTAAGAGAACAGTTGGTAAATATAATAACAACAAATTTGGTAGGTGGCCAACATCTATTAAACCTTCATCTAATAGCTACTTCAATCTTGTGTATGTAAACTGTAAACTGACCCATAATTAAACTTTTAACTTCTAAATTAATTCCTTCTAATATTCATAATATTGTAAAGTTATCCTTCATCATTTCATATTTTCACCCAACCCTATCACCCCCCCCCCCATGTAGATTTAACCATCACCCAAATAATTTGTTAGTGTTAAGTTACCCTTTAAGTTTTATTTAAAACAATTGATTATATATTTGTTTTTACACTGAACATTTTAGCAATATAAACAAAAAGGGCTAGCCGCGGCAAATTCAAAAGAGAATATCCGAAATCACAATAAATGTGTAAAATAATTGTATTAGTATATTAACACGAATGTGTTAATGAATAACAGACATTTATAATATCAATTATAAGATTAAACACTGAATACAAAACGTAACACACACTTTCTTCGAATAGCGTAACAGGTACAATCAATAATCACATTTTTTGTTAATACCTCACTTTAATTTATTGAATCTTACTGGAGTTATATGTTTCACACACAGGAAGCATCCTCAGGCTATGTTATGACATCGCGAACAGTAATTAGACATCGGTAAACATCATTGATGTATAATAGAATTTTTTTAAAACACAGGTTATATGAAAACAGTGGTGACTTGATAATTTCACATCAGTCACTGGTTAACTAATGCTTAATACAGTCAGTATCTTACTCCTGATAAGATGAATGCAAAACAGTTATGAAGTTATTGTAAAGATGTTATCAAAACATATAAAGAGTTACATCTAAATTTATCTGGATCCATTTGTGGCGTTTGTACATTTTGAATTCTTATTTTTATTTACCCAATATACAAAGTATAGGGTAGTCACGAAAAATTCCGACCTTCGTATATTGACTGATCTTCACTTTTAATGGCCTCAGGAAACAAAAAAAATTTTATTCCGACATGCCATCCGTCCGTCGTCATTGTTGCTTGTAGGCTACTTCACAATAGTGGCGAAACAAATTTAGATAAAATCATAAAATTAGGTACTGGAAACGTTTATATAGAACCCTACTTCAATTCATCCGTCTAAATTTATTACATGAAATTTATCAATATAATACTACATCAAATCTTTATTTTTCATCACAAAACTATCAAATGGGACCTTAAGTTGTAATAAACTCTCTTTCGATGACCTAATTAAAAATTTTTTTTAAATAAATTTAAAATGTCACAATGGTGGCCATTTTAAACAGTATTTTGTTCATATCATACTAAAACATATCATGAGTTTTTTGCTCATGTTATTCAATAACATACTAAATAAGATAAAAATCTGCAGATTTTAATTCTGCATGTAACGGTACCAGGCCCACCTCTTTACAAATACCAAAGTAATTGTTAAAAATGTAATTTCAAACATTGACTTCCCATGAAATGTTTGAGATATTCACTTAGTTTCGAGATCAGGCAGGGCCGAGACACTGACACGAGTAAAACAAGTGGACTTGAGGGCCTACCCAACATCAAGAACGATAGTGATTACGCAATTATGAGATTCAGAAAACATGTGTAACAACTGTTTTAAACAAACTTACCCCTACTAGATAAGACCACTTGATTTACCAATACAATTTAACATTTTCTAGAAGGCTCAAGAAAACAATTTTTGGGCATTAGATTTAGAGGATCTGCTTGTATGATGGGGCTGGGTAAGCACCATGATGGTCATGGTCAACACAAACATTTTTCTGCTCTTAAATTATGTAAAACTCCATGTTATTTTTACGTATAAATCTTCATTACTAATTAACCCTACATACAAGTGCCTACTACTTTGCAAGCATATTTGTAAAAAATTGCCAAAATGATAGACCAAATGTTAGATACCTACATCATGTTATATAATTTTTTTACTCTACATATTACATACAATATGAAACAAATAGTATAGCCAACAGAATTTAAAAAAGCTACAAAACTTTCTACAGGGTCTGGCAGAAATAACTCCCCATTTTGAAAAGTGAATAAAACAAATAGCATATTAATGATTAAAAATTTAATTAAATAATCTAAATGAACACTGCCATTTATTACACATACTGTTATTAAGTTGTGAAAAATATATCTTCCATACGTCGACTTTTACTACAATCTGGCCATTTCTAGTGGAATTGCAGTGAATTCTTGTCGGATAGCAGTTTTCAATTCATCAATATTGCTTGGCTACTTTTTAAAGACTTCAACCTTCAGATGTCCCCAGTGAAAAATCCCATGCTGCAAGATCGGGAGACCTTTCAGGCCACGGGATGTCGCCTTGGTATTTGATTATCCGCCAGGGAAATATATCTCTTAGGACATTCATGAAATGTTATGATGTCTGTGCAGTAGCACCACCCTGTTGAAATCACAAATTTTGGGCCTGTTCATTAACTTTAGTCTGAAAAAATTTGCATGACATGGCGGCGATAGGAATTAACTGTAATTGTTTGCTCTCTTTCCTCAAAAAAGTATACACCAATTACTCTAAATTCAACAATGGCACAACAAAATATAACACACTCAGATAATGTATTTGGAAAATACAAATATTTCCCAAACCACTTGGTCAATTTTCATGTTTAAGATACCATTGGATAGGTACTTTTCACTATATAAAGGGGACAAATCCTTAAAAAAAGTTTTAATTTGAAAGAAGAAACTGTAGCTGTAGATATTCTTTAGTAGTACAGATAAGAATTACGTGAAAGGTGCAAAATTAATTTTGTAGTACATAAAAACCACATCAATCACTGAAATCTTCATCTTTATCGCTGTCTTCCATGGATGCTCATGTGTAAAGGGTAGAGGATACTCGTGTAACTGTAATGATTATTTTCTATTCTGACTAGTACCTAAAATTCTGTTTATTTATACAACCAATAAATGTAAATGGGCTTTATGATTTGACTACACAATAGAGTTCACTCGAATATTTTCAACAATTAGCCTGGCAAGACGCCACATGGTTAATCCAGTCACGCTCATATAGCTGCTGTATGACATCATTTTGTACGAATGAAACTGCAATTCCACATATAAAATCCTTCTTACACTCCAACCACTAATTCCTAACGCAGCAGCATATTTAACAGCTTAGCGTTATGGAAGTTATGTAAATGATACAGCTTGGATGTTTTCGGGTGTTCGTATGCTTTGTGGTCTAAATGGGGGTGTCTTCTTTAAAGCTGAATCTGTATTTCTAAAATTTAACAACTGTAACCAATATTTCTATGTATTGAGTATTGCACGATGTCTACGCACATTAAAGTGTCTAAGAAATAATCGCTGTGACGATAACAAAATCAGCATTTTTCAAATAAGTTTCAATTATGAACACAATATGTTGGCCACTCGATGCAATTATGTTAACTAAAATGGCAGGTTATTCTCTGCAAAATGGAATACAGACATCATGCTTAGTACTACTACCTCTCCACTGGTAGCGGCAAGAAATTGGAGATTTATTTCTGCCAGACTCTGTACTTTGGAGTTGCTAAGGTATATAGGACTTTTATTCTTTTTTTTTTAAATACAAACTATGAAGAATTTTATACTAAATAAGAAAACATAGGTATATATTATAGTTTCAAATAAAACATAGACACAATTTCTGTTTATTAAATCAAACACGTTTCAACGACAATGTCACCATCGTCATATTATCATATTATTTGATGGTGAGATATTGTGTTCCAAGTTTTATTTTAAAACATCTCACAAGTCCAGCTCAATATTTAAAGAAGTTATTTGAATTAATATGAGCACATAAATATTTGTAGTAAATATGATGGGCTGCACTTAAGATAATGTGTCACAAATTGATGAATGAGTAAATAATACTATTGCATTACATATAAACACGAACGATTAAATTTTTTATAGATATTTATAAACACAAACAAAAATATTTACGTACATACATGTGTCCACAAATGAATCTTAGTAACAATACATGGTTGTTTACACTAATACCATCTAAAAAAAAACTAAAATTTCTCGCTTAATGTTATTTGTGTAAAAGTTTGACTCTTGTACTTTACGTAGAAACCAAAAACAAACTCTTTGAACAATTTCTGAGGAGATAGTAACACTTATAAACAAAGCGTGCTTGATCGTCTCGGGCAAGACAATTAGTAGTGAAGAAAGGGATATTGAACGTCTCGAGAGATGACTGGCAAATAAAGGGTTATGTGTTCAGAAAAGTTGGAATTTATTTTTGTTATTTAGTAAAATGACAGTTTTATGTATAAGGTCAAAGTCATTTAAACGGTAGTTTAAATTGTACAGAAAAGCGCGTGAAATTAAAAGGGTCCTTGGTTTTACCTATGGACCCTAATAAAGAGGAATCAATGAAAATGCAATCCATCTTTTAATGGTTATTGAATTGTTTGTCTCAAATCTCACAAAAACTGCTTTTAAAACTTATACGATACACATTTCTCATACTGTAAGTAAATTAGGTTGTATTCTTAGAAAAAACTATAATATAATGATATTGCACCTACCCCAAGACACTATATTTGTCCTATAGCTATATATATATGAAACAATACAAAGAATAAATGCATAATTTAGTTAAAATGAACTAGTGACTTTCGTGGAATAGACATGTCATCACAGTCTTCTAATAAGCTGTGATTTTTATTTGTAATATTTACATCAACACTTATATCCATATATGATAATTACTGTTTGTGATGTGTAAAACAACATAGCCAGTGTGATAAAAAATGTGTAGCTTCATCAAGATTCAAGAAATTAAAATGGACTCTTATAAAAACAAATATACCGGTAATTATATTTTATAACCCCTTATAGGGCTCAAGTTTTTCATGTAGTCTTGGGTTAGATCCCTCTCTCTCATTTTTCTTATCTGGTCTCTCTTAAACAACTTGTGTTCTCTTCCGACCCTGACGCTATTGGACTAGCCTATTCTTTTTTTATAAGGTGATGATGATCGAGAGATTTTCACCTTTCAAACAACACTAAAAAAAAAATTGTATAACAGCCATTCCATTGTTACGGACGGGACATCCTGAAGGATTAATTATTAATTATCAAGAAACCATACATATATTTTGAACTCATATTGTGCTTGTATGCGGGCAGGTAGTGTCTACTAAATACTGATTGTAACCTGTATTACACATAAATTTTTTTAAACCTGTCAAGAACTTTTAAAGGCCCGTTACAGACGGGACAAAAAAGAGACATACGATAAAGCACATAAACTTCATGTTAAATTCTCTGTGAAACTTACTGAAATTAAATTTCAAAGAATATGTGAATGATACATTTTGACCTTTATCTACAAAGTAATACTGTAGGTTTGAACTTTGGCATCTTTATAATAAGGGAAAATAAATAAATTAACACAAGGTACATGTTACGGACGGGACGTTACGGATGGGACACCTAGGATAATCTATAAAAAACACATTAAAAAGGTACAATAATTAATATTTTTAATCATCAAAGTAAAATTAACAATACTTTATAGTATTTGAGCTTAACTAAATGTCTCTGTGTGCCGATTAAGAATATTATTTCAAACTTAAATAGTCTGATTATTCAAATTACAACTCGATTGGCTTTTCAAACTTATAAAATATTCTGTTTCCTGTCTCTTTTATTTCTGGGGACTTCAATACTCCACATACTTCTGCAAATGAAACAATATAGGATTTTGAGTGTTCTATCTTAAATAATTGTTCACTTTTTTTCCCACAAACAGTATTCATATATATAACCTCGACATTGTTATCTTCGTCGACACAGGTTTGAGTTATTCCCACATATTTCTGCCTTCTTCCCTTTTTCACACTGACAAGTTCAATTAAAATAAATTGGCCTGTCTTCACCTCACTCTTAGGCACAGGTTTAGCCAAGAGATACTGCTCCTCATTCTCAGAATCTGAATATACTTCCGAGTACCTAACCCGCTTCCGCTGAGCCATACTACTTGATTGAGGAGAGGTGTCAAATTCATTAAGTTCACTGTCGGACTGCAATGACTCTGCCTCTTCATTGTCCTTCCACAGTTCAGAGAGACTTAACTCTGAATTTACTGTTCGCCCAGCTACAATGCTTCCAGCATAGAAAGAAGAAGCCCGAAAGTAATGCTTTGACTGAATTTCTGGTATTGCCTGTACCGATGACCATCGAGATTCTAGCAGATGCTTAGGTCTGAGTTCATAAAATTTACTCTTTTTCAGAGAAATAGCAGGGTTTTCTCCTATAAACAGACTGTAGGCCTCTTTCACTGTCATTACCATATGGCGTTTTTGATGTTTTTCTTTGTTACCTGAATATTTATTTTTTACTGTTTTACAATCTCTCTTACCAGGAGCCATCCTACTAATGTCATCTCTACAAAAAAAAGCATGGACTTTTTCCTCCGTTTCCTTAGAAACTGCAGTGATTTTTACTTTACTCACTTCATTAAATAAGGCTTTACGTTGTGATTCAGGTAACTGTGTAGTAGCATATACCAGTTTCTTTACTACAGCCAGTTTCTTTGATGGGCTTTTAGGTAAAACTTTTTTAACACGGCTAAATGCCTTTCCTAAGCTTTGAACGGAAGAAAATGATCCTAGCACATTGTCACATTTTTTATTCAAACTCTGTTCCTTCTTTTTCTGTCGATATTTTCTTTTCCTCTCAGTTTCTTTTAAGCGTTTTAATTCTATTGCAATCTTACCTCTCTTCGTTGAACTACCTTCTGCCATTAACTCTTTTTTCTGCTTAGCTCTTTCTTGATTCTTTCTCTCAGCATCTTTCTTCAAATGGTTAGTGTATGCTTCTTGATCAAGCTTCAATTTATTCCTGTGTTTTTGGACACGCAGTCTGCCTTTTTCTCTCTCCAAAGCCTCTTTCTCCTCATTTGAAGTCATCTAAAAAAACACAATAAATTTGATAATTTTATACTGTATATAATAAAATGTAAGCATTTGTGTCTGTTAGAGGAAGGTCTAGGCCTAGGTAGGTCTAGGCCTATTTAACAAGACTAGTTGCAACAAATCAGTTTATTGCAAAGAGAAATACTTTTTGCCAGATGACGTTTTGAAGAAGTGTTACGGACGGGACAAATTTCTCAATGCAATATAAATTAATATAAAAGTAGGCCAATAGATGGCAAATTTTGCATTTTGATGTTAGATTTTGAGTGTATTCTAAATAAACACAGAATTCATTGTTTGAACATCAGTGAAAGTACCGTATTAATATTTGTTATTATTAAACAAAGTTTCACTCAAATTTTATAAGTTTATAAAGAACCTATAAACAAATGTATGTATTTTGGTCTCTCAGGGGTAGGTCCTAGGCCTATTTAATAAGACTGGTTGCAAAAAAATCAGTTTATTGTAAAGAGAAATACTTTGAAAGCTTTGCAAAATGACGTGCTGAAAAAGCGTTTCGGACGGGACAAATTTCAAAATACAATATAAATAAAAATAAAACTAGAAACAAATTAATATTTTGAGGTTAGATTCTGAGTACATTTTAAACACAGGATTCTTTGTTTTAACATAAGTATGTTGTGGTTACATTATTTTAAACAAACTTTCTTACCTTTTCTGTTACGGACGGGACATCTAGGAAGTCTTTAAACGCAGTAAAATTCCAACTTTCTGACTAACAATATCAGCAAAACAACTATGTTACTGAAAAGAAGGGTTAACAAGGTTTTCCCTCCAAATGATAGCAAACAGGTGATTGAGATATTCTTCTTCTTACTTTTTTTTAAACTTAACCTTAATTTCACATCTAGAGAGGCTTAGAGGAACATAAAACATTAAGCGTATAAAAAAACACAAAATCACAACATTTATAAAAAAAATATACTGAATTAGTCATTTCAGACCTTTCTCTTCCTAATAACATATAAACTATGAGTATAAAAAAAAATTCTGAATTTAACTTCAGGGTTTACTTTTCCATGGAATGGCTGATAAACAGTTTGTAGCCTAGATTAAGAACACCAATATCCAAATAGGTGTTTGTTTTTATTTATTTGGAGGGATAACGCTAAATGACTGTGTAATTATAGTAAAAAAAAGAAGTAGTCTACCTCTAATTTGTTCCCTCTTTCTTTAAATTTGTAGGCTATATATTTGGCCTATACATAGATAAGCGAAAAAGTCAAATTTCTTGATATTTAAAAAATCTCCAATATTAAATTAAACTAGTTAAAAAAATAATAAAGTAACATAGGCCAAGGCCTAAAGTCTAATTCACGTTGACATGGCTTATCTTATTTTAAAATATCGCTCACCAATGTTTTTAAATGGAACAATTCATACATACAATAAAGCCATATTTTATATTAACCTGTGACAACGCATGCGCAGGGTGAGTAATAATCTAGATTTTGCGGTCATTACATGTTTTGTTTTTATGATAAGTAATAGTTCATTACTGTAAATATTTTACAAATGTAACATCAAAGTTTAGTATAGAGTGTAGGTTATAGTTAGAAAAACCTTAAAATTCCAATAAACTAAAATAATACATATATATCACATAGATAGCAATTAAACAGTTAGTATATTAGGGTGTAAAGAAAATTAAAATAATAACTACCGTACTGTAAACAAATCAATGATCGAAATGACTAGTCACATTTAAATATTTTAAGGTTATGATACATCGCAACATGTTTTTTATATTGTTGTTTTTGTTATTAAATAATAAATATTTTACACAAAATAAAATCTTACTTCTAAACATGCACATAACAATATATATTCTATAACTTGAAAATGTGGTAAGGGAAGATAAAAACAAAAAATGTTATTAACCCAGTAAAGTATTACCACACCACAAACAACAGTTAAGTTAGTTGTAAAACATAGGTAATATTACACACACTTTGTGTGACAAACACAGACATATTAGCCCTCTGAGAAATAATGGGTCTTTAGCAGACATCTAAGACAAGTTAGATTATTTTAGTTTTAAAAATGCATATTTGGGATTTAGCCTATGTAATTAATGTTCTTATAATCTGTAATGATTAAACTTCAATGAATATAAAGTCTACGAAAAATAAGATAAAAATACATAACAGAAGATATGTTAGAATGTTAGTTTAAACCTTAATGCTGTTTTGTTTCAACCAAAACTGACTGGGCATAGTACATAAAAAGACTTTTTAGTTATATATATAAATAAAGCCTAGACCAACATTCTAAGAAGATAGTAGGTAGGCTACCCTAACAAATCAAATAAAGATTCTACTCACATTACAACATTAAATTTTCCCAAGTCAAGTAATTGCAGTTTTATGTTGATACATTCTTAAAGAAATTAAATTTACATAACATGAAAGATGTTTTAAAACTTTTCCTATAAATAGGCAACAAAGTAAGTTAATGGTTGAATGAAGTGGAGATGCATAAGCATAAATGTACTGAACTAAATACTATTAAAATTAAACTATAAAGAATACAAATATAATTTAGTTACCTTTTCATACATTAATGTGATGATCTAAACGAGTTTTCACAAAAATTCAAAATAACACAACTTTGTTAAACACAAAACATTTCAATTAGACAAAACTTCTCAAAATCAACAACTCAAATACAAACTATACATTCGTAACCAATGCCTCCATAATCTCGTTGTTCTATGGAACGCTTATTAGAAATAAAAAACATCTATTTTTTAATATATATTATGATAACATTATTTACACATCACAACTTGTAAGTTATGTTTTGGAAATTTCTATGAAATAAAAATAACATTGATAAATTCCGATTTAACACCTTGTACATTTAGTAAGCACTAAACGTGGCTCATACAATTCAAATATATTCTATAGATAAGATTTTAATAATATTATAATTATATAACATTTGAAAGAAAATCAAATTTAATATTGGAATACACATGTCAATTCTCTTTGCCTGTTTTAGCCAATGTAGGTTAACCAATTTGTTTATAAAAATTAATTTGGTTAATCCTGGTTGTTATATGAAAGTTCGTCTCAATAAATTACAGAATAAGCATCTGTACAATAATCGAATAGTTAACAATGGTTATTTAGTTGTTAAATATTGAACGATAAATAAGCCTTTTTAGGTGTTGTTTATACAAATATATTCACTAATGATTAGGCTTTTGTTCTTACAGAAGGTACAAATAATATTTGTTAAAAGAAATGTGCTCTTTGAAAGATTAACAGTAGTTGTGATTTCAGTAAATTTTTATAATGTAGATTTAATTATTAGTCGATAAGGTTTATTGGTAGAACTTCTGAAATTCGCTACTAGATGTCACCTATTGTCTAATTCTGTAATACTAAAATAAATATGTTAATTTTGCATGTAATATTGACTTGTATTTTGTTTTACATAGATTTATTTGCTGGTTTGGTTATATTAAAAATATTTCTGAAAAATATTTACAGACCAAATAGGTGGATCGATTTTAATCAAATTTGATATCTGGGCATATTTTGGCCAAATCTTGGGACGTGTTGTTAATTTTTTGATAACTCAAAATGTGAGGGAGAGGTAGCTGCCATAATAACATAAATTACGATTTTCTCAAAATCAGATCTAACGATTTCGAACGAATTTTGCTGAAGTGTAGCTTCTACGAATACAAACAAAACCTAGGCTTACTCATTGCCAACTTTCGAAAAAGTCAGTGCATGAGTTATAGATAAAAACCAAAAACTCGATTATGGTGCTGTTATAATTAGACGTCTTAAAACCACTTCACCGATTTCGTTAAAACTTTTATGAAATATGATTTTTAAACACGTACGTGTGCAAAATAAGGAGTCTAAAATTATTAATGTTTAAGAATAATTGGGCAAAAACACAATATTAAGTACTGTTATAAAACCTCTATTTTAATAAAATACTATTTAATCTAAGAACGCATTTTTAGTACAACCAAAGCAAGATTATATACAAATAAGTTTATTAAATATTTTTTTCCTAACACAGCGTTCATGGTTCGGTTTTATTGACAACTGACTTTCTTGGAAACAGTTCGTTTTCATTTGATTTTGAAGATGGGTGAATGAGAAAGTGGAATGTTTGTGAACTGTTCATTTAGGTTACTATTTCGGGAATGTGTGCGTGCGTGTGTCTGTGTGACGTGCAGATTTTAAATCGATTACTGACTTCACCTACATTTTGTAGGACCTTGAGAGAAGTAGGTATACATGACAACAAAAGACAAAGTTCAATAGAGAGCCTAAAGATAGCCTATGTGACATCACAAAATGAATTACTGTTCAGTACTTAGAGTACAGTAAGTTCAAGTATTATATTTGTATCACACGTTTTTATCTACTTATAAAAGTGTAATCTTGTTTACGATTACAGGCTACTTAATTTATGAAGCTTATCAATGACGTTGCACTAAATTTCTAACTCACGAAAATATATAAAATAAATAGTGGGAAAACAGCACTCATAAAAACCAATCTTCACCAAAAAATCTCAGTTCGGTAGTTGTCAAGTATAAAAGAGTGAAAATGAATCATGACCACTGTATGAAAAATAAAGCCCTAAATTTATCTTGTCATTGTAAATCGAGTTTATAGTGACAGCAGTCAAGGTTCTTTTTGTTTTTTTTGTTAATTAATTATTCTCAACTATAGGCTATTGTGATTTTGTACACAGGTTTGGGTCATTAATCTTTATAAAATTAACGAAATTGATTTAACGATTCTGAGAAATTACGTCCTTTATAACATCCCCACGACCGATTTTTTAGTTTTTTACCGATAACTCACGAACTGGCGTTTTTGGAAATGTGGCGACCAAGACCTTTTGTTTAGATCCTTAGTGTGGTCAGAAAAAAACTGACCAAAATCGAAACTGATTTAAAGAAAATAGTAATTTACAAAAAAAAAAATTTACAGCTACTCTCAAAATGGGTAGTTATCGAAAAATAAAAATAATGCCCCGAAATGCGACCAAAATATGCCTACATAAATTTGATTAATATCGGTCCACGCGTTTTGGCTGTACATACTACAGATGACAGAAAGACTAAATCTGCAAAATAATCAGCATGGATTTTTAACCCACATCAAACTTTCTCTATACTATGTATGTGTGAGAAAGTAAAAATAATAAACTTTGCGTAATGTTACACAAAGTTTTTACACATACATACACAAAACCACTTTAATTCATCAAAATCGTTAGCGTTTAATTTGAAAATAACGCAATTTGTTCTGTTTGTCTTTGAAACACTCAAATATTGAGTTGATGAAAATGGGGTAGGATTCGTCGAGATATTGAAAATATGTCCATATTCCAAATTTAATCAAAATACTGATTTAGTCGTTTTCAAAAAACATTAATTTTTGTAATGAGGGGCATCGAAATAAACATTTCCATGAAAAAAGTAACATTGATTTTTTGCCCCACTACAAAACTTTACATTACGTGAAAACGTACCAAGTAAACAGAAATTATTTTCATAAAATCACATTTTTCTGTTATTGATTCCTTTAAGTGTTCATTTAGGGTAATTTCTGATTTTAGAAAACTGGAAAAACAATTTAATTGATTAAATTTTGTCCATAATTTATTGTAAAATAAAAACTATGACCTTATACGAAACAACACTACCAATTATTTTTCCGAGCTTAACAGTTCGGCGTTATGTTGCCTATCCTGTAAGAAAACCTGCTTCATCGCCAAACAGCTGGAACCAATCAACATTCAACATAAGGGTTATCATAATAATTATCACAGAATGACGAATGACATGCACAAGACAAAAATTGTTTTATGTTCACAGCAAATTCTTCTTTGAAAGGTTTCGGATGTTGAAAGCTGAATACTTATTTAGGACTTGATTAATTTGTAAGTAAAACATGTGTTCATAATATTAATATTAATTTTAATATTTTTAATCATCTTTTGTTGTCTGACTAGTCCCACGTTTTTTTGACATAAACGTAACTATAGATTATATTTCATCATTTTTTCTATAATGTAGTTAATTCACATAATTAACAACTGTTAATTCTTCAGACACACCTTCTAAATTCATTAGATCATGTCGGTTGAAATGGAAAAGGGAAAATTCAGGCCTAGACTACAACTTTCTAAATTATAATGCAAGTTTCATGGGTGTGACAAGTTTTTTTTTTTATACACAATGAAAAATTCAATCTTAGCTTACTACTTTTTTACACCAACTCATATCGGGAGTAAATTAACTGTTAAAACAGTAAATTAACATAAGCTCGTTTGTGATTTTCAAAAACTTAGCATGTATTACTAAATTATTCAGTCCAACTTTTCAATTTGTATATTAAATTTAGATTAGACTTTCAGTGATATTGTACAAAAAGAATTTTGTAGTATTCCCAGTTAAAATATCTAACTCATTAAAATAATTTTTGTTATGAACTTTTTTGATAATGGAGGACAAAGTTTTGCTTTGCATAATCCAAAGGAAAGAAAAAGTAGGCCTATACCTGGACCAAGGATAAACCACTTAAAAGTTTAGTAAATGGAAGACCTCTACAGTAGATAAAGTATTGGGGGTGCTGAACTTGGCTAAAGTAGAACAATATCAATCCCTTAGAATGTCATTATGAGGCTTATAAACTATTCGGAAGATTATTTGACGTTTTGGGACAGGTTAGGTTAGCTTTCCCAAACTTTTTTTTCATATAGGAAGAAAGTAAAAAAAAAAAATAGTTATGTTATCAGATGACTTCTTATTGATGTAAATTGTAATCTAAACTTTATGTCAGAAGTTCTTTTATTAAACTATTTATGCTAAAGACTGTAGGTACTTGGTGGTATTCCATTTTAAATAAATTAAAACAACAATTTTTTAGTATAAACCTCAATATTTTAATTGAAACTTGCCGACCATGGTTTCGCTAGTTAAAGCATTGTCAAGGACTTATACAAGAATGAAACAAAAAGGTTCAGTACACAATATAACAACACAGTATGACAATAGTTGGGTATTTCCCTTATACCTAAATGAGACCTAAATGTTTTCCTTGTGAGGAATGAATACATCTCTTTTATCTAAAGTTTTCAATACTTTGTGCTAGCCCTAGCATTAATAAGGAAGTGCAATGGGGGGCTATAGGCTAGTTAGTATAGTTATGGGTTGTATGAAAACAATAAATTACATAACAGTATGTTATGAAAAATGGCTTACCGTTTTTTTTCACATTGATTCATTTCTTTTTTTTACAATTTTGAAAGCAAATAAATTGAGAAATCCAACTATCATTTAATATTTTTAATTTAACATTTTACATGTTCGGTTTTTAAGGTCTAACTTACTTAACTTCCTTGTTAAGTAGCACTACACTTACATTTTAAACTACATCTGTTTCACTAAACCCACGAACCATACCATGAACCATAATACCATACGAACACATGAACCATAATAGATAAGAAAAGTAACAGTAATTGAATAGGTTTCTATCAAATTCTGTATTAGTAATTGAAACAATTGATGCACATTTTAACAGATGTGATCTTTAGATAAGCTAACCTCATATAAGATTAATTTATCGTTATTAAATTTGTATGGTTGTTCTTGTCAAAAACAAATCCAACCTTTTATGGGCAAAATGTATAAAAATGTCAGAAGTTATTTATCATATTGTCATTTGAATGTGAAAATGTTTTATTGTGGTGTTGGTATCTGTCTCTGTAATTGTAATATTTTTATGTTACATTTTTATTGTAATATATTATTTTTTATATATGGATATTGAATATGATAGTATTGGATATATTTAAAGATCTTTTGTAATTATTTTAGGTTTGACTGGTTATAGCCTATATATATATATATATATATATATATATATATATATATATATATATATATATTATGACTCTTGCTATACAAATGTTGTTTGTTAGCAGCAAATGAAATAAATACAAATTTTAAAAAACTTGTTTTTCAATTTGAATGATTAACAATCATTTTTTTATGTTGAAAAAGCAACAAATAATGCAACCACTCGATACGATATAACCTAGAATCAAGGTAGTCAAATTCTTATACACCGTCGAGGTTAGAAAAGAACAAGAATTGGTTAAAAGAGACCTGATAAGAAAGATGAATCCTATATATATACAACCCTTTGTGTGACTCATCTATACAAATTCTAACCTATATCCAGCTAAAAACTTGAAATTTGGCAAAGTAACTAAGGGGAAAATTCTAAAAAGTGAAATTTTATTATTAATACTTGAAAAACTTCAAAATGGCAGGTGTAACTTTAAAGTTAGTGTAGACCTTTTTTGGAGGTCTATCGTGGCTAGATGATAATACCTATAGATAAACGGATTGCACTAGCAGTCGTGGATTTAGTAAGATTTACACATTACTTTGTACAACTTTTTCGTATCTCCTTCGGTTATACCTTAGTTAGAACTAGATTTTAGATCAATTTTGTATATTTTCCACAAATTATTTAATCTTTTAATAGGACAGCTCTAGAATAATCAAATTTGGCAAGCTTATAGCAGTTAGATGTGTCAGTATTTAGCCTGCCACATTTGATGGTTCTAGCTGTCCTATAAGTGTGTCAAACATTTAAATAATGTCTGGAAATTATTAAGTTTTGATCTACAACTTTGAACCAATGACTCTGTCAAAACCCACTGGTGGTTTGAGGCAAAGCCCCAACGAGCAAATCAAATTAAATATTATAAATCAGCACTTCACCATGAGGCTTTTGTTATTATTAGGAAACTCATATTACATTATTTTATATTCTTAAAGTGATTTATTTATATGTAACTGTTCTATATTTATGGTTTAACTGTGTTACTTTAGACATAATGTAGATGTCTTCTGGATTGTAATTTCAATGAATATATTAAAGGTTAATTACCTATTTTCTGTCAGACAATCCAATGGATAACCAGTTTCAACGGTTGAACCGTCATCGTCAGATCCAAGACATGTTCAGCCATTCAAAGGCGTTGTCTTCTTTAACTGGCACTTATTACCTGATATCATATAACACTTATTACAACATTTGAATAATGACTCATTGACACACTGAATACATATATAATCATATATGTACATTTACACGAACTGGTAGAGACAATTAACTTAGTTGCTAATTAAAAAACTGATGTTGGTATCGGTGCACAAGAGTTGAACGAAGTAAGTTAGTTAGTTATCAGTTACCGCCCACTATTTATGTTCTTGTACACCGATATCAACATCAGTTTTTAAATTTTTTAAAACATTTTAAAATTAGCCACTAATTGTCTGGATAAACATTAGATTGTCTGGCGGAAAATATGGTAATTAACCTTTAATATATTCACTACATATTTAACTCGAATATTCCCTGTTTCGTAATAATGATTTATTTTTATATTGAAATTTGTAATTTGTTGTATTTATTAGTAATATTTTTATTGCAATAACTTGCAAAAAAAACAACAGTGTATATATTATAACTGTTAACTAGTTCTACACCATTCAGTGGTATTACAGAACAGTACAGAATGGAATGAATTGTTGTAGGCTTAAGAGTTTATTGAGTTAAGAAAAACCTGTCCAACAAATACAATGTATTAAATATTTGAAGAAAACTCATCTAAAGACAATATAGATTTAATATTAGTAGAGAGATAGAGAATAGTTGCTAATTTTCCAGCAGTTTTGATTTACATAAGAATACATAAGGGAAAAACTGAAAAATTAGGACTTTCTCAAAATTGGATGTAATTTTAATGTAGTGTATCTTCAACGGAAGTAAATAAAACATATAGGTTGCCATTTCATCAAAAATACAGGTTCGTGAGTTATCAGGGGGGAAAAAATTAGTCATGGGGCTGTAAAAAAGACACGATTTCTCAGAATCGATTCTACTGATTTCGTTCAAATTGATGAAGATTAAACCCATGTACAAAATCACAAGTAAAGATGGTTCAGGGATAATCGACAAAAAACAAACATGAACCTTGACTCGCTGTCAGTAAAAGTAGACTTTAATCAATTGAGAGTATCAAGGAAGTTAAATCAGGGTGGGCTATAAGTCACTTGACACTACCAGTCACTCAGTATCAATTTGACTCTAGTTGTAACCTGTCAGCTGTTACAACAAAACAACAGTATTGTTTTGAGGTTATGTTTGAGTTATGTTGATGTTAGCACCTTGTTAGAAGTGATTTTAGTTGATTAAGTTTTGTAGTTAATTAATTAACTTAATAAGTTAATCATGAATTTTTGTCAAGTGGCTTATGGCCCACCCTGTATATAGTTTTTTATTTTTTAAATAGAGGCTACATGGTTCATTTTCATTTATTAACTAACAACTATGTACTGATTTTGTTTAAATTTTAGTGAAATGTGACAATTAATGATCCGTACTATGATGCAAAATTGCAAATTAAAGAAATTTAAATTTCAGGATAATTGGCAAAGAACAAAAATAAACTTTGACCACCATTATTAAAAAGTTTGATTTTAAATCAAATACCACTTATGCTAAACATATTTATAGTATGAGTGAAAAAGTTTTACGCCCTTATGGAATTTTGGTTTTCATAGACGACTTTCATTCATTTACACTTTTTGATCCCGCAGGGGCTCACTTATAGTGAGCATGGATATTCTAGGTGGATCTTCACTTTTTTTCATATAGTTTTGCGATAGATCCATCTCTTTCATCTTTTCCATCAGAAACTTTCTTAATTATGTCATAACAGCATTTCATATCCATCATTTATGATCTGATGTATTGGAAATAAAGTTGCTTCAAAAGTTTTTTATTACATCACTGCCCTGTGTTTACCTAACAACTTGAGTAGTTATAGATAATACTTCACCGCCCCATGTGTACCTGACAACTTGAGTAGTTATAGATAATACTTCATAAATCTTATTTGTATTCTATGTTAAGTAGAGTCTAATCTGTGATGTTGTTAATCTCGAGCATTTGATAATTGACAGAAAGTATTTTTAATAAGGCCTAATTGTTGTCGAGAGTTAGATTAAAGCGTGTAAAGATAATTTTGAAGATGTCTTAGACCTCCGTAGGAGTCAAGTAGACAGTGTCTCGCAGAATTTTATACTTTAGGGGTACCTTTTACTTTCTTGCAATATAGAAAAAGTTATGTGATATGTCAAAAATTGACGTCAAGTTTTTTTGCAGATATATCCATTTTAAGGTCACTTGAGACCAAAAAGTTGTTTTGGAATGATGTCTCTGTAGCCTAAAAATGTGGGATAGATTTTTAATCAAATTTAGTAATTTTAAACATTACTCAATTTTTTTTAAATTAGATTAAACTAATTTTAGCGTCAGCTTCTATTTAAAAAACTAACTTACCATAACTTTATAATGGGCTCCAATGATTTTGATGAAATTTTGCTAAAGTATAGCTTTTGAGGACTGAAGCAAAATGTATTTGTCGCCATTGCTGCAAAAGTTTGAGTTTTCGGAAAAAAACTTTTTTTTAAATCACCGTATTTCATTCAGTATTTTGAAAATTAATAAAACAAAACCCATGTGCTGAAATGTAATATTTCGATTCAGAAATAATTGGCAAAAAATAAAAATTAACTGTGACTATTGTCATTAAAAGTTTGATTAATCAAATACGATTTACTTTGAAGACTTGTTTTTAACATAAGAGAAGCAAGCCCTTAAACAAAATAAGACCTTATTTGTTTTATAAGACCTAATTTAAATATATTAGTATTTGTTCAAAAATGGGGTCCATGGTTCACTTTCACTTTTTAATTATTTTTAATATTAATATATTTTTTTAAATAAATAAATTAACTTTTGAGGGTAGTTTGCATAAGAAGAAAAATACGATTTTTCTAAAATTAACTCAAATGATTTAAATTTTGCTAGAATATAACAACTAACTAACCGAATAAAAGGGGCTGCTAACAACCTGCTCAAAATAGCATTTTTGGGAATTATCTCTAAACAAAAGAAATCATCCATGGAACTGTTATAAAAATACATAATTTCTCAAAATCGTTTCTACCGATTTTGTTTAAATTCTGGTGAAAAGTAAAGATTACCACAGACTAATTAATTTTCGAAAAAAATCCTTGATCGCCATCATTAAAAGGTCAGTTTTAATCAAAATAAGATTTACCCCTATGTGAAGGGAAGAAAGCTGAAGTTTTGTATATAGGTACCTTTTAAAATAATTTTTTTTCACATTTATGAAAAAGCTGATATGGTGAAACTTCTTTATCATGATAGATTTTTCTTCTTGATGTTTAAACGTGCAAAACCTCTCTGTCATCGCCTTATGAAGGGGAGGGGGGGTAGAGAGAGAGAGAGAGAGAGAGAGAGAGAGAGAGAGAGAGAGAGAGAGAGAGAGAGAGAGAGAGAGTGGAATACTAATAGCATCAAGGTCGGAAAAAACAGGAATTTGTGAAGAGGTACCGGTAGATGAAATAAAGAGATCTAACCACAAGACTACATAAAAATATGAAGATCCAGCTACAATTCTTTCAGAATTGCCACTAGAAATGTAATTTTTTTTTTTTTCTTCATATAATATTGAGACTTTTTCACAAAGATGGAGACTAATATTATTATTTATAGTTTTGTGGCGGGGGGGGCGAGAAAGTCAGTGGCACTGTTTATAGGTTAGATAACTCATGACAATTTTGGGAAATTATAGCGTTCTACCAATCATTTGTACCATAAGACTAAGACAGAATAGTCGAGATAAAATCTTAATGATAAGCAAACGTCAGCTGTTTTTATAAAGCAGTAAATTATTCTATTTATAGTTTGAATTATATTGATTACGTGAAAGGGTCAATTGTTACGTTAGAGTTTTAAATAACTTTTTATAGGTTTTAAGCAAATTATAGTAATCCAATCTTGGTTAATAATATCAGAGATGTTATGCAACTGAAAGCGATCTCTGTGATAAATAGTACAAAAACTTGCACAAATTTACTCACTCGCCTATCCTCAAAACAAAATATTTGAGGTATTAATCTTTACATTTCACTGAAATTTGCCGGTAAAGACGATTTGAAATTATGTATTTTCAAATTTCTTTAAAATTGGTCCGATTTTACCAAGGACGTGATAATGACAAGCGGCGAAGCGAGTTTACTCCTTTATTATTTAAATAAATATTTGTTCCAAGACATTTCAATTGACATCTATCAAACTGTGACATTTTTGGTGACTTTTATTTTGACTGGTGAGTTTCAAAATTTGTGGAATGGTTTTGTACCGTTTATTTTCGGACCTATTCTTGAAAATGTCAGAATTATTATGAGAGAAAGTAAAATCAGTCTATAACGATCTCCAGACTAGTTTGAAGGTCATGTGGAATAGGTTGAACAAGGTGATGACCTTGGCCGAGTTATCATATTTACGGTCGGGTGCAAAACTGTAAGTTAGTTAACATCAGAAATCATTTTAAGGTTAGTTTTGTGTAGGCCTAGGCTCTAGGCACAATTTTCTTTTGTAGTATAAGTAAGATTTGCCATGTAGGGTTATTATATTAATAATTATTCATAAAGTAGCCTAATACATCTAATCAACTATTTAGGAGAACAGATTATATCTTTGAAAGAAATTAAAAAATTTATTTTTTAAATTTTATTTTAGGGCAAAGTTGATATTTGCGACTTCATTTAAATATGGTGGTTGTAAAATCACTATTTAGTCATTTATTGGTAATGGACTGTGTTAAACTTTACATAGGTCGTTTTAATATATGTTTGTACAAACAAAATTTTTTCTATAATACCAACTTAGAATGTTGTCATTTTCCTATGTGGCTGTATTTAGCATGGAATTATAATCACTTGTTGATGTCACAGTTGTCAATCACTGAATCACTGGTATTCTTGCTTTAAAAACCGCTATGAGTTAGCAGTTATTATTTTTGGATTTTGTGGAGGAACTTCTCCAAGCCTAATTTGGTGGAAATTGGGGGGGGGGGGGGGAACATATGGAGAAAATTTTTAATAGGTACTTCAAATTTTATTTTTTCTGATGAACAATGAAATATTGTTAAAACAATTTTTTATACAAAATTTGAGACTATAGAGCGCGGAAACTTGTCAAGAATTGGTAAATACTATAGCTTTCCTAATTCTAAAATTATAAATGGATTTAAAGGAAAACAAGATTTAAGGAGGCATTATTTTTTATGTACACAAAAAAATGTTATTGCTTAATTATTTTATATAGCGAATTTTATCAATTTAAAAAAATTATTATTTTGGAAATATGTATTTTTATCTGCCTATTTATTTCTTATAAGAACAAAGTATCTTTAGAAGTGTCTTCCCCCAGTGTTACCAATATTTTGCAAAAATTTGGGTGAAGTTTTGAGATTATAGAAAATAATAATAAATTTGCATTCCAAATAAAATCGCACAATAAATACAAATACAAATAAGTAACTTTGGGTGAAGTAAATTACAACTGAGTATGTAACCCATCTAGCAATTTACACTTCATACTTTTACACTTGTAAGGGATATGACCCAATGGTTATTTCCTATCACTCTAGTCCATCAGATCTGAAGGCTTGGTCCACTTCAGTCTTCTCTCCACCGGAGTGACATCCAACAGTCCCTGTACCTCATTTTGATTTGATTTGATTTAAAATGGGGTGGAATACTACTTTAAGAAGGATTCCCTGCACGTCAACCATTGGCTTATTGTGCCCCCTGTGTGCCGTTCCTGGAAGGTTAGAACCCTGTTCCTCGAACGAGGTTCAGGATTCTTTCCACCAGGTTCGTATCCTCTTCATCTCCAGGTTGCTGGATACCAAAGAGCTCCCTCCCTCTGCGTTCCAGCATCCCGCAATCGAAAATGACATGTCTTGCAGACTCCACTGTTGCAAGATGTTTCCTGAACTGGCCATGTCCAGTGATGAGTCCTACAACTCTTTTAAGCTGTAGCATGTCTAGCTTGACAGCCAGGATTTGCTGCTGAGATTAGAGCACGAGATAATTAGTGCTCCTTTCTCCATAAAAAGAGCCTGAAAAGACTGGATATGACCCGTCTTCCAGGCACTCAAATTTTGCCATGATGGCCTTTTGGACGGTCCTGCCCTGTTCCCCGGAGAGCTTGTCTTCGGGGAATCTTTGGGCACAACTGCCATTTTAGTAGAGGCTAGAGCTTCCCCAAACGAGGTACTGGGTTGCGCCGATGTCGATGCACCGTGCTCACCAGACTGTTTGGGTCTCTTCCTCTGGGTTTCAGTGGAAGGGGGAGTAGAGGCTTCAGTCCTGCTGCGCTTCTGTCCTCCCTCCATTGTGTTTGGAGCATTGGCAGCTGTCTGAGCAGCACCAATGTTCCTTTTTTTTTTTTTTTTTTTTTTTTGAATGAAAATTTAGGATCGTACTCCAGGCCGAACTTTTTCTTAGCGGCCAGTTTCCTCTCCTTCTTAGTCATTCTTGGCTTCCTTTGCGTCACTCTAAGCTTGACTAACTGCTGAGTAGCGTCCGTCAGCCCATCCGTGTTGCTCTGGGTACCAAGGTTAACAGGGAGGAGTACTTCTTCTAGCTCTGGGCCAAGATTTTCCTCCCCCTTTTCCACCTCCATATCCCCAGACTTCGAGCCCTGCTCATTGGCGGGCCCCCGTCAGGAGTCAGGAGGTGTTGGTTTTTCTTGATTTTGGATCAGTCCCGGGTGCTCTGGGGCCGCTACTGATCCTGGGTTTGCGGCTGAGCTTCCAGCTGGTGGCTGGTACCCTGCCGTAGTAATGCAGGGTTATAAAAGGTCCACCACACAGAGCCCGCATATGTGGTAAGGCTTAATTGAAACCGGAGGTCGCCTGGTATCCGGAGTCCGCATACTGGAGTCTAAGCTCCCCCTTAGACACGCATCCTTCGGCATATGCTGTTCCACCTTGGATTGGGTCCACAGATTGTGGGGATAGTGGGAAGTAAGAATAAATGAACGTCCACAAGAGCCTCAAGCTTCTTGGGACAGAAGACAGAAGAGAGATAGAACAGATTATAGAGAGGTCAAAGAATGGTTGGCGACCACATTTTGGTTAGGGTGGTGAAAAGAAGAGGCAGGAGGGGGAAGGGAGAGGGTAAGACGTCTCATGCTTTAGCCGCCTTCGGTGCCGCCATCCGGCAAAGCATCAGGCCACATCGAAAACGTTGCCCATCCTGTACCGCGGGGAGGCGCATGAGTCCGCTCTTGCTGCCACCATCTGCATCCCCGGACCAAACCGCCAACTGAAAGATCCGAGGGTGCAGATAATGCCTGCTTCACAGGACCCCCTGTACCTCATAGTGTTCATGTTGAATGATGCGTTGTTTATGCTTCCTTGCCTGTTTTTTGATTTCATCACTGACTAGGTCTATCTGCAGGTCCCTTTGTAGATTATCGTTCCTGATGTACCAGGGTGCATCCACTATACATCTAAGCACTTTATTTTGAAACACTTGAATGATATTTAGATTTGTCTTGCAACCCCATAGCTGAATTCCGTAGATCCACACTGGTCTTAAGACCTGCTTATAAATCAATAGCTTGTTGTGTATTGACAGTTGTGATTGTCTTCCAAGTAGCCAATACATTTTCCTGAACTTCAAGTTTATTTCTTGTTTTTTCTTTTTGAAGTAAATAGGTGATTTCTTTCAAAGAAAAGTACAAAAAGTTGGATAAATACAAACACAGCAGAAAAGTCTGCTCAAATAATAATTAACAATAGGCTTTAAATTTAAAAATTAAATATTCAAAAATATAGGAAAAATGAACTTTACGTATAAACCTATTGGTCTTATAATGTAGATTAAGTTATACCAGATTTTTATTAGGAATTATTAATACACTGTATTTGATAGTTAATCTTTTCCCTTTGCATCTGTGTCCTAAGTCCTAATTGTACATCTTGTCTCTTATATGTATGACTTATTTCTATTAGTTATATTATTTTCTAATTGACAATTTTCATTTAGCTTTATTATGAGCTATATATGTAATGTACCACATGCTTTTTAATGTAGTAGTCTATCTTATCATACTACAAATGTTATCTTTTCAAGATTGTTAATGTTTGTCATTAATTGTATATTACTATATTTACAAAGCCAACATCAGATGGTTATGTTGGTCAAATAGAGTTGAATGTATGGTTCTACCGGTCTCATATTAACTCCTATCATATTTCTGTTACATAATTGTCAGCTTCGAATGAGCATTGCTTATGGAAAATTCAATCATCAAATAATGGAACACAAATTTACACAACAAATACTTTATTTAAAATTAAAAGATGATACAACAAGTATAAGGTAAACGCGGCTTGGATTATTGCTGCAGCATTATCGGTGATCAACGAAGTATTTGATATACTTTCTAAATTTAACTGAAAACTAAAATTGTAGTGTAACGCGAAGGTTCATAATTCAAACCAGTTTGAAAAATCGCAAGTAAAATAAGTATTAAATTGTAAAATAATTGCCAAAAAAATTTTGACCCCGCCACTAAAAGCTAAATTTAAATTAAATACGCTGAGGATATGTTTATGACATAAACGAAACAAGTTTAGCCTTTATTTAAATATATAAATATTTTTTCAAAGACAACAATCATGGTTAATTTTTACTCAAGATTGAAACTACTGAAATGATATTTTTGGTGATTAATTTTGGTTGGTTTTTATTTGGATTTGAGGATGGGTGATTGAGAAAGTTTGTGAAGTGTTTTGGACCATTTAATTCACGTTCTGATTGTCTATCTGTAAAGGCAGCACTGTTTAGTTTGATACCTCAATCATTAAAATCGGCCCTATATAGTAAAGAAATAGACTATCACAGAAATTCCTTAGCGAATTAAATGTAAGATGCTCTTCTTTGCTTTGAATACTTTTTGTTCGCTTACATTTTGATTTTGAGAATATGTGTAAGAGAAAATTGTTTTACGTTATTAATACATGATTTACTTAAAGTAGTTTTTTTATGTGTCTTTATATTTCTATAGCTGTCTTTTACAAATTTTCTTATCTTTATAGATAAGGAGAAAAAAATAAAGTATGTCCATAACTTGAGTTGATAAATGCATGAGCATGTTATTTAAACTAAACTATATTAACTATTATTGTTCTTAATGTTGTAGATAATTTAACGGAATGACTGAAGTCAAGAGGTTATCTCGTTGGTATTTTGGTGGCTTTGCATCTGCCGGTGCAGCATGTTGTACACATCCGCTGGACTTGCTTAAGGTAATGTATTGGAATCTAAACTGTTAGTTTTACTTAACCGAAAGGAAGTCAAATTTTTTAACAATTTCTGTATTTAGTTTATTTAAAATGACGAAAAAATTAATAAATGGTGTCAAATATTTCACAAACTATCATACCCCTAAAATCAAATAAAAGACAATAATAACTAATCAAAATCGTTTATATCAGTGTAGTATTCACCTATGTCAGATAAAAGTGAAAATGAACCATTTTACATAGGGCCTAAACTTGTATCTTTAACACATCTTCAACGTAAATTGTATTTGAATGATTTCTTTATTGGAAAAATACGTAGGATAACTTTATATAGGAATACACCTCAACCTCTAATTGAGATATCAAAAAAAAAAAAAAACTCACATTAAAACCTTCTTCTGAATGGAACCTATGATGTTAGCAATTGTCATTAAAATTGATGTAATAGTTTTTAAGAACTAAGAGGACAAACGACAAACATAAACCCTCCCTACAGATTTGTTAGTATAGATTTTCAAAGAAGCCGTCCATGATTCATTTTCACTTTTTGATCGACAACTACCCTACTTTTAGTGGCGATTAGTTTTGGTTTGTTTTTATTTGGTTTTGTGATGGGTAAATGAGAAAGTTTGTGCATTGTTTTTTTGAAAGTACAGTAGAACCCCTCTAATCCGTCACCTTCGGGACTGGGGGCATGGTCGGAACGCAAAAAAAGGTCGGATTATCCGAAAAAAGTCAATATTTATTACATATTATATAAAGAGATTTTTTTTAAGTGATATATAAACTTTTAAAAGTCTATATGTAATAAACTTTGCAAGTACTATAGCAAATCAATAGAATCAACACAAGAGATGACAGCACTAAAGCGGGATGACACAGCACTGAAGTGGGAAAGCGATAACAAATCGGAAAGAATGGCGCCAGACGGGCCGTGAGTCATCGACAAGTCAGCAAGTCGGCACATAATTGCGAGCTCGAGCACGGTCGGATTAACCGGAGTAACGGACCACCCAAGGGCGGATTAGAGGGGTTCTACTGTAATTGCAATAGCTAATAATATTTAAAGTGAAAACAGTTTAAATGACAATCAATTAGTGACTATAAGTGGGTTGTGTTGGCAGCTGTATTCTGCAATAAAAGTTGCAGTAATTGTTTTTAAAGCTGTATAATTTTAAGCTTTCTTATTTACTGTTGGCACTCGCTCAAAATGTTGTGGAAGATATGTCGCCAGTCACTTTATGTACTCACTCCACCCCCGACATATATTGGCAACTTTATAACCTCTTTAGTCTGTATTAAAACTAAATTTGGAATAGAATTAAATCAATCACTTGTGCACAGGTTTTGTTATTGACAGTTGGCACTTGAACAAAGGGTTGTGGGAGATTGTCATCCGCTGATGCAATCTATGACATCACACTTGTCCTTTTTATTCTGTTGCATATGAGACAACGTGTTTCACTCTGGCTGACTAATTGTATAAACAACTTCAAGCTCTCACCAATAGAGAGTGCGGATGTGACAATACTGATGAATCCTTGCTGGATTTACACATTTTCCATGTAGTCTTGGGTTAGATCCCTTTCTTCATCAGGTCTCTTTTGGTTAAATCTTGTTCTCTTTCAACCCAGACACTATTAGAATAATGGAAATAATGTCACCTAACGGCGAAACATATGTTGCAATTAAAGCTGTTTTGTGGAATTGAATAATCGTCTCATTTTTTCCATTATCATGGAATTCCATCATGTACCGACTGTTGTAACATTAAACTATTAAAATATTCGAGAGCTAGGGGTTTTTATTTTATTTATTTTCGTAAGGGGATGATGATTAAGAGTTTTTTTCCCCTTTTAAACGTTTAAACTAAATTCATAACTCTTTCTCCTTTGTCATTCTACAAGAGGACTTTTTAGTCTGTGTTTCCTCGTAATATTCAAAATCAGGAGAAAGTTTTTGATAAAATGTTGATGATTTTTAGGGTCTGTAGGTAAATCCAATAATTTCATGTGTGTGTCTGTCCATCTGTCATATTTCTAAGTCGCAACCATTCTACACAAACAATAAATCCTATATATTTCAAAATTTGTATTTATATTTTTCATATTTCCCACATATTGGAAAAACAAAGCGGTAAACCTTGGGGGTAATTAAGGGGCAACAACTATACATTTGAATTTTTTTTTGAAAATATATGTGGTGTATTAAATAAAACTAGAAGTTATTCTGATTATGAATATGTATTTTTAATTGATGAAAAAATATCTTCTCAATTTGAACTGACAAAGTACCGAAGAGACTAGGCTTTTTCACAACCTTAACTGTTAAGACTAATTATATGATAATATTTGCCAAACAATTATAAACATATAAATGATTAGGCTTATACTAACAAATCCATTTACATTTGTTAACAAAAGCAATTAAGTTAAACAAGATAAAATTGAGCAATTATGAGATGAACAATACTTGAATACTCATAATTACAAATGATTTGAACAAATATTGTATAATACACTGTGTATTCAAAGTGTTTCTGTGCAGTGTATTATTATTATTATTATTAAAACACATTTTTTATTTGTTTGTTTCTGAATTTTGTTTGTTTGTATTTAAAACAAATTTTTTATCTGTTATTTATTCTGTTGTACCTACAGATATATACAAATAAATATATTGTGTAACATTCTCCTTAAGAGAAACAAAGCTTCAAAATTTAAAAACGTTAACTTAACAAGAACTTTTGTTTATAAAAATAAACTAAATGCAACCTTAATTTTTATTATCCCTCCCTCGCCTTTTTTAAGTAAACAATAATATAAGCAAGTCATATCTAATCATCCTTTCAACATCATGTTTGAGATCGGCTGATAATTGTCAAGGACACTAACTTCCCATCAGAGGTTATGACCCTTTGTCCGAACCTGAATGCTTTTTCATTTAAAATAAAGCAGTTTATTGTGGTGGAGCTCCAGTCCTTTAGGAAAACAAGATACCTAAGCAGCATTTATTTAAGTGGAACAAATATCACAACTTTGTCAGCCGCTTATACATGCAGATTGGACACGTTTTTATTCTGTTGAGGTTACTATGATAGGTTGTGTATGCAATATTCACAGAGAGTTGGGTCTAGATAGAAGAAAGAGTTGTCAAAGGAGGGAGTGAATGCTTTATAATTGTCATGGTTCAAGAAGGCGAGTGATGACCTATGGTGAAGGGAGCATTGTGGCACCCTCTATTAGCCTGGTCACAAGTTCAAAACTTGCTGTGAAAATAGTAACTGAACTCAAGTAGGCCTGCAATTTATAGTAAACCCCCAACCACTATACTATGCATCATGAATGATGTCCATTTGGGTAATAAGGAGGGAAAGAGTAGCGCACAGTTGTCAATTCTAATAGCACCCTGCACAGTGCTAACACCCGAGCAAGGCTACTGACTACTTGTAATGATGTTAGAGTTGCGTAAATAGTAGTTTTATTATGTTTGCATAGTTTTTTGAGTTTAACGATAGTTTTTTGTTTTAATAATTTAAACATGTTTAGTCTAACTGATTCATTAACATTATGTCAACAGTACTAATATTATTTATTTTTGCTTTAACGGTAATAATTATTTCTCATGTAATAATCCAGTACAAAAGTGAACTTTAGTTTGTAATTGAAGTTTTTTGTAATTTAAGGGGAAATATTTCTATAACATTTATTTATTTAGTCAGAAAAATATTATTTTCGTTGAGAAATTTCTGATGATTTGTTTACAAATGGACAGGTTTCATCTGAGCTGTGGCGTTTGGGTGCGCAGTAGTCTAGGGGTCAGTAAGGTGGTGGGGGAAGCGGTCGACTCAGTCTATGTCGGGTGTTGGTACTAACAACGATGTCCGCAAGACCACTGGATCGTTGGCGCCGACTGTTTCCCCTACAATACCTCTGTCTCCACGCGGCCTCAAACTACAAACTTATACCTCCCCTCCACGCGCTGCTCACAGCTCAGATGAAACCTGTCCATTTATACAAGGAAAGAAAGCAGCTATGGGTGTATTTTTTTTTTTTTTTAATTGTTTGTTAAATAAATTGCTCTGCAACTGTGATGCGAAATTAAATGCAGTATCTATGATTTTTAAATGTAAAAAAAGAATTAATGGAGAATTCTTTGTAATTGGAGAAGAATCGCGGTGCCAAGTGCTATCACAGCCCTTTTACTTGTGATTCTGGGTACAGTGGTTTCAGTTTTTATCCATTGTAATTTACTAGAAATTTTGAGTAATTCAATTAAAATCAACAGCCCCTTTTTTGAAGTTTTTACTGATAATTTTTAATTAGAATTTTTGAAAGTATCGTGATCAGTACGTTTTGTTAGGGTATATTACTTATACAGTATATGAAGTATAGTTTAAGTTAATCGTACACAAATTTCAACCTTCATTTTTGATATTCACATATTATCAGGAAACAGAAAAAGTGATTTTCGACATGCCATCCTTCCATTGTCGTTATCCTCACTACATAATCATTATAACAACCACAAAACGTAATTGAAACTTGGTGTTTTTTTTACTAATCCTCATGACTTCAGGAAACTGTAAAAGTTATTTTTGATGAGTAATCCATCCGTCATCATCTGTACATAAGCACAATAGTAGAAACAAAAATAATGAAAGGAACATGAAATTTGGTATATGGGACTACATAGACATTCAGAAATGTTAATGCAAGATATTTTAACAGTTTTTTGTTCATGTTGTGTTATTCAACTACAATATTAACTTATACAAACGGAAATACATGAAAATTTGGAGATTTCAATTCTACATGTAATGGTATCAACCCCACATTTTAAATAACAAAGTGAGTGGAGAATTTTTAACATTTACTATCTGACATCGAACAAGTAATGTTATACATAATGACGAGGTTCAGAAAACCTGTGTAACAAATCTTTTAAAAAACTTTCCCTACTGTCCAAGACCCTTTTAAAATTGAAAATTTCCTACAAAGCCCAAGAAACCAACTTTTGGGTATTACATTTAAAGGATCTACATTTATTACATTGGGGTTGGGTGTGTACCATGATGGTGCTTATAGATAAAGTGAAATTGTTTAATTTTGCCAACGTCATTCTGTAACAGAACAGATGTTAAGTATTTGGCACACTGCCTTCAAAGTAACAGACGCAACCGCACTCACATTCCTGTATAGCTTAATTAGAACATCTGGTGGTACCAGTGCGACTTGAGACTTCAGGTATAAATACTCTGTAATCAGCTGACAATTTATAACGAGAATTTCTTGTATAAGTACTTAGTTGTAAACTTTGTATTTTTAAGTTAGCCAGTGAAACAATACACTTGTTAAAAATAAGAACATAGATTTGTTTGTCTGTCATTTGTGGTTGAACAGAAATAATTAATGAATTTTACAATTTAAAAGTTTTCTCACAAAGCAAAGAATAGTTTAGAGGAAGTTGATGACTCATCATTGTACTTACTCAGCCCATCATACAATGTAATACAAGCAGATATGATGTCTGGGGATATAAGTGCCCGGGTTGATTTATCGGCTCTTGGCGGTGAACTAAAATAATATAAAAAGCTATATGCTATCAAAGGGTTAATCCGGGTAAAAGCTTAATATAGCTTTTTTAAATGTCTTGTGAGTTTAGTGAGGCTAATTAAAAAAACTCCATTTGATAAACTCTGCGAACTCATATTAAGTTTTAAAATTTGAATAGAGAGAAATTGCTCGTTAATCTAGTTTTATGATTAATTGTAATTTAAAGTAATACTTGTGTTAATAAAAAAGTTGTATAATTGAATTTTTTGATTGTGCAGGTCCACCTCCAAACACAACAAGAGGGGAAGATCTCAATATTAAGGCTAACTGGAAACATTATAAAGGATCAAGGAGTGTTTGCTTTATATAATGGTCTCTCGGCTTCACTCTGTAGGCAGCTTACATACTCGACAACGAGATTTGGGATTTATGAGGTAATTGCGTACTATTTTTTGTTTTAAAGGTGAAAAACTTATGGTTCATCATCACTAAAAGAAAACAAGTTAATCATGGTACAGTAAAAACTCTCTAATCCGGATTAATGTGGCGCCACCCGATCCGGATATCGAAAAATCCAGATCTCGGGGTGGCTACTTTTATATAGTTAAAGTGGTTTTAAACGTGAACAAAACGTAGCAAATTTACGTTTTTAACGCTAAAACGCGTTGCGCTTACGATAAATTGTAGCTTTACCACAGTATTCTAAAAATTACCTATTGTTTTTCAAATTACTGTAATATATAGACGTTATGTTTTAACTGTACAATTATAAAATTTTCCGTAGAAGCCGGTACAGTAACCGGTAACAAAAGTACCGAAACAACAAAAGGTAGGTTAATTAAATAAATATTACAATAGCTATGTTTAAAAATCTATTTATTTTAAGCTGAATGAGGCTCAGCATAAAGTACACAAACAACAATTAATTAGGTCTACAGTGTTAACTAATAATATCAAACGAAAAATGAAGATTAGAAAGACTGAAAACAAGTGTTAAGACAAAGCGAAAGGACGGCCGAAGTTACGCTACACGCAAACACAACAGAACTGACTCCACCACAGACAATGCACCTGCCGTGTGACCTTGTTTACGCACACCCCTACCGCTTTCTTCGACTTTCTTAGAATCAGAACTACTGCCCAGTGCCCAGCTCAAAAACATAGTTGACTACTATTCGGCTCGAAAATATTATTTTTGTATAGAAAATTGTATTTTTATTATTTTTTATACGATGGCATATGACGGCCGGATATCGGAGTTTCCGGATATCAGAGATCCGGATCAGAGAGTGTTTACTGTACTTAACTAGTTTGATCATACTACAATATAATCTAAATGTAATAACCAAAAGTTGGTTTCTTGCCCCTTGTAGGTTATGTTAAATTGTATTGGTATATCAACGGGTCTCACCCAAATAGGGTAAGTTTGTTTAAAACAGTTGTTACGCAGGTTTTCTGCACTTCGTAATTGTGTAAATTCTTGGATGTCGGTTAGGCCCTTGCTTCGCTCGTGTCAATGTTACCTTAGTGGACATTGAAGCTATTGTAACATGTTATATTGTTCTTTTTTATTTCCAATGTTAACAAGTTTTAGTCTTGATAATGTTGTACAAATTTTATGTTATTGTTTTTAGTTATATTTGTAGGTTTCTAATGTGTAGTATCTTGTGCTCAATTTTGTGAATGTGATGATGTAACATAAATGTGTTTTCGTCTTAAAACTAAAAATAAAACCTTGAAGCTATACACCGGGTCTTCTTATTTTAACTTGAGACAACTAAATATCTCGAAAATATGCATCGTACAGAAAAAATGTATGATATGAAAAGTTAATATTTCCAAGGGGGGGAGGGAACATATGTCTGTCATCTAGCCACCCCCCACCACTCTTTATGGGTGGAGTGGGGGTATTTTAAAATGTTTTAATTGGAACTCCCAATTTTTATTGCAGATTTTGATAGTACGTTAAAAAAATAGTAACTTTTACTTGAAACTTTTTTCGATTTGTGGCAGATGGCGCTGTAATCAGCGAAATTTAATTTTGACATTTTCAATTAAATTTTTCTACATTTCAATAAGGTTCCATATGAGCACACCATAGTCCACGATACCATAGTCCAAAATACTATAGTCCATGATACCATAGTACACGATACCATAGTCCACGATACCATAGTCCACGATACCATAGTCCACGATACCAAATTTCACCCTAATCTTTGTGGCGGCTGTCGTGTTTACATACAGATGACAAGAACAATGTTGTCAACAAAACAAAACAGTCGAAATTGTTGGCAGTTACTAATCTTACTATTCTTTGTATACTGGTAGAGTAAAAAATCTAATATCTCGTAATCAGTTCAAGGAATTTTGACAAAATTTCAGGAGATAAAATGTTTCTGGCTCAAACTATCATGATTAAGTTGTAAAATATCAAATTGAATGTCGACTACCATTAGAAATCTAATATTAAGTTATATTTGTAGGTAGCTAAACAAGCTGTAGCTCCTAATGGAGAAGACATATCCTTCGCAATGCGTGTCGGAATGGCAGCTACTGCAGGAGCTGCTGGAGGGTTTGTTGGTACACCTGCTGATCTAGTCAATGTACGAATGCAAAACGATATAAAACTACCTGTAGATAAGAGACGAAAGTAAGTACGTAATTAGAGAGAATATAAAGTGTGTGTAGCCTATTACTAGAACATAAGTTTTCAAGGGCTCAGGTTGATATTACTACGCTTATATGATATAAGATTCATGATGACTAGGTCTTTGAAACCCAGATCTAGTACAAAAACTATAGGTAAAGTAAGGTAAATATATATAATGACCTTCCTTGACCTGTAGTTGTTTAACTAGAAGTGGTTAGGTAACCACATACATGACATGATTGATACTAAATGATACATAGTTTGACAGTTCTTAAAACAGAACTATTTTCTCGGAATAAAAAACATAGAGAGATTTTACTTGAAATTGATGAAATATGTATTGAAATTTGTTTACAATCTTCTAGGCTAAATGTGTTTACGTTTTAAGTGCTGTTTCATATATAAATAGTGAATTTGTGTTTACGAGTCCCTAAGTGAAGTTTTAGTTCTTTTAATTAATATTTATGTGTGACCGTCACCACTTCTTTTGACCAGGTGGAAGCTCCGGCTGGCTGGAGACCGCGTACACTTTAGCCGAATCTTGTCAGGATGGGCCAAGGAGTCAGGTTAGGACGCTAATGAACGCACGCAACGCAAGTGAAATTAAATAGTGGCTGAACGCAACGCAAGATAAAGCCTTAATAGTGGCCGAAAAACATACTGTTTAATTTAGCTAGCACGTGGCCGAAAATGGACTGACCTCGTCACGTATCGGTCTTCCTTCTCGCGGCTCTCGGAACAGACTCCCGCTCGGCTCGCTGGTTCAAGCCCTGCACTCCTCGTCTCTCCCCCTTCTACGTAATCTTGCACTGCTCAACAAAATTGCAAGTGCCAATTCATATTTTATTATTTAGAATTCCTTTACATCCTAATTTATATGGTTTGGTGGGCTCCTTGGCTGGGCCACATATGTTGACTATATTAAATCATGTGTGTTGAATTTCTTAACCTAACCGTGTTTACTAAAACCTACCATTTTCAAACCGTTACAAGATGACAGTGAATCGACGGGATGTAAAATTTACTCTTTATATTCTTAGAGCCATGAAATATGAAGTTCAGTCAAAAACAGAGGTAGAATATTTTTGCGATTACCAAACTAACCCTACATTGGATATTTTCTAATACATTAGGATTATTGCATATGTTATATTTGAAACTCTGAACTTTTCCTCGCTAAATCTAACTTCTAAATACATTGTTTCAGTTACAAACATGCTTTTGACGGCATATTCAGAGTCTACAAAGAAGAAGGTTTCAGACGTTTGTTTTCCGGCGCATCAACGGCAACGAGCAGAGCAATCCTGATGACAGTCGGACAGTTGTCATTCTATGATCAAGTCAAAATAGTGCTCATATCTTCAGGATATTTCACAGATAACCCGACCACACATTTTCTGTCAAGTTTAACAGCGGTAAGTTATAATCGATTGTTAGTTTATCTGGCTTTGAAAACTTTATGAATTTTTTATTTATTTATATAATATAGAGGAAGCCATGTGATGGGGAGATGTTTGTGATTATATCCGTTTTCAGTTTGACTAAGTTCAAAATATTAGTTTTTGGAATTATGTCTTGTGTATACATTGCAGTGCCCAAACGTGTAGACCAATTTTAATCTAATTTGTTATTGGGAGCATATTTAGGTCTTATCTCATAACTTTTTTTTTTTCCCATGTTTTTTTTATAACTCAAAACTTAGTCGATGGATCGGTGTTGGAAGATGGGAATTGCAGAAAGATGGAAGAAGTTATATATTTTGGGTCGCAGTAATTTAGCATGACTTAAAAATATTATAAATGTATTTCACTAGGGTATGATGTAAGTTGTAAGTTTTAAGGATTTAAAATTAATGAAAATAATCATCAAAGCATTGTATTGTAGACTAACGGACTTCATATGATGTGTAATTTCATAGTAGTGTATAAGAAATAAAAATATTAATATTACTACTACAAGTATTGTAGCTATGAAATTTGGCGAACCTAACAATCTTAGGTAGTCTCCATTGTTGCCAGTTCTAGCAATGCGTTTCTAAATTCAACACTCAATTGTTACACCAGTAATCAATCATTGACATCGTAGCAATCTCAACATTTGTTATGTCTAGATACATCCTCAAAATTACACAATCTTCAAGCTGTTAAAAATTTGATATTTTAATAACTGCATAAACATGTGTTATTTGGAATTTTCTGAGTAAAATGACATATAATAAGTGTAGTTATGATTTTTCAATTTATTTAACTTTTTTTCTTTCTTTCTTTTTTTTTTTTTTTAATTAGATCATCAAAAACTCTTTAAGATAAATTGGTACACTTTTAAGGTTAAGAATATTTTTTAATTAAATTTTGTATGTAACAGGGTGCAGTGGCAACTACATTGACTCAACCTTTGGACGTGTTAAAAACAAGAGCGATGAATGCCAAACCTGGGGAATTTAAGGTTAGTTGTTTGTATTTAACATACCGGTAATTATGATGGGTTGTTATTGTTTAAAAGAAGTACTAACTAAGCATATCATCACCTTTTGACGTTTCCGCCTCGGTGGATTGTCCGGTACAAACACTTCCATTCTTGACGATCTCTCCACATCTGCTACTCCTCTACTGTATAAGTCTTGGGTTAGATCCCTCATCTTTCCTAAGATCTGTCTTGACCAACTCTTGTTCTCTTCTAACCCTGACACTATTAGAATATACGAGGGGAACATGTTTTTATTATATTTTCTTCTTCTTTTTATAAAGGTGATGATGACTGAGAGGTTTCTTGCCTTTATTAACCTTCCATCTTGTTCATGATCTTCTATCATTGTGACCGTTAACGAAGGTGGTGTTATCACCAAAAGATAATGTTATTACGGGGGAGGTAATTTATGTAGACTGTAAAAAGAAGTGGGTCAAGAACAGAGTCTTGAGGACCCCATATTTTTATAATAAATTTAATTAACAGTCACCACTTGATTCCTTGGAAGTAAGACATGTTGGCTATTCTCCATTTTTACTTTTATAGGCATTCTGATTTCCTGCATCCTCATCTCGTGCAAAACATGTTTTTCTTGATGGAAGCTTTTCATTCCTTGTTCCTCTTTAACATCTCATCACTATCGCCTACAGTCTGCTCGTATCTTTCTTTGTTCATATTTCGGACTAATATGTTAAAATTGGTTGATAGTTAGATTTTCGGTTCCTTTCCTTATGTTACAAAGCCTTATTACACCCTTCTCCATGATGTAAAACTGGCCACTCTTCTATATCCTTTTCCTCTAATTGTATACCATTGGTAGTGATTTTGCTTCCTAGGTAATTGAGCTCATCAATTTTTTCTAGATCCTTTCCACCTAGTGTCACTCTCCTTTTTGGTATTTGTTTCTCTTCATTTTTATTATCTAATTATTTTCCAAAATTATATAAAATCTGTACTTCCCCAACGCCCATGCCCATTTCATTATTTTTCTCTCCTCAGTTTCCATTTTTTCCCATCCCATCATCCACATATCCTATCACCTTCCGATGCTTTTCTATTGCTTTGTGATAAATTCATCCATTATTAAAATTCCTTTAATTAGGGGAAATTTTCTGTTTGTTTATAAAAATTTAAAAAATACCCCCTCCAGAATGCAACCCCTCAGAACCTAAGTTGATGGGAACTGTTTCATCAATGGGTTACAAAATCTAGAGAACCAACTAACCTTAATCTCTGATAAATCATCCTTCATCCTTCATCCTCTCCCAACAGCCTTACTTAAAAGTAACATAATTAAACAATAAAATAATAACAATAACAAACATAATAATAAAACATTCATCTGTGGTTTTCTTCTGCAACCAGACTACAAGAATTATTCTTCGTTTTATATTGTCTACTGATTGAGAAAGTGAACAATTGTGTTTACGAAATATTTCAAAACTTTAATGTTTTATCGTGCATTATTAGGTGTAATAACCAAGAACCGCTTTACATTGTCAGCCCGTCTCCTCTCCATTTATAATCTAAACATAATTTTAACAATTTAAAATTGTATATTGTACTTTTCATCATTAATTATTTTCAGAAATAAAATGTTTTTAATATAAGAAGGAATGACTTTCAATGTGTCTGTAATTCTTGAAACACTAATATTTGAACTCGCCGTGGTAGTAATTAATTGCAGATATATTTGTTATCTTTTGGACAAAAATATACAGAAAACGAAAGTGATCAAAAGTTGAATCCTTTCTCTTGATGATAAATACCATACATGAAACTGAATTGGTTTATTTATTCATTCATTTCATCACTTTTGTTTGTTACACATTAACACGTTAGCTGCCATATCGGTCCGAGCAGACCGAAACTAAGGTGAATGTACATGCAGCGTTTCGGCACGATCGGACCGATAAAGTCACTGACGTAATGTTTTGTTTTGTGGCTCACAGTTCGATAGTGCAGCAACCTTTTTGGTATTCTCTGGATTGGGTAAAGACGTGTGTTAGACGTAGTATATTGTATGCTTTAATAACCGTTACCATGGTTACTCAATATAATAATAAAATTGGTGGATATTTTCACTTTTTTGTCGGCACGATCGGACCGAATAAAAATTTTACAAAAACATTTTGGTTTAGTAATGAATAATTCACAAATAATACAGTTGTAAAATGAATATATGTATTTATAAAATAAATATTAGACAACTAAAATAGTGAGCGTTGCCAACATAAAGAAATGAAATAGCCCGTTTAGATTTTTTTTTTTACACGAAAATTGCCTCAGTCCAATCGGACCTAAACGTTATACTACGATTAAAATTAAAGCCGAAAAATTGCATTTCGGTCCGATCGGTCTCGAAACTATATATGCATAAATGTAAATAAAATTAGTAAATACTATTGCCTTATATTATTTAATATAGGTAGTTGCATAAATAATAATGGAAAAATAATTTGGTAATCGTGGCACTCCAGGCAAGAGTATCGTATTAGGCCTTGGCAGCTAACGTGTTAAACATGTGACATGTCATGGATTACATAAATATCCTACATTATAGTAATTACTAAAATAAAATGTACATATACATAAAATAAGACAGTTATATCTACAATTTTAACAAAACAGTACAGCATATTAAAATATCTACAAAGAATAAGTTCTTCCTGACACCTACAGAATGTCTTGAATTTAAATTCCTGCAAATATTCTTGGTGGAGATGATGTTATTTGCAAGATTTGGGGTTTAGTTTGTTTATTTTAAAATAATGTTTTTTGTTCTATATGATATTATAATTCTATAATATAATTTTAGCCAGGAGAAATTTATGAATGAAAGAGTACTTTTTAGGTTACATTCATATTATATAAATGCACTTCAATCTTGTTTACACATCTATAAATATACAAAACAAAACTAAAATAATTAAGTAGTAAAAACTGCTGTTAAGGTTAAAATATACAATAGGACACGAGATTCCATGTTACACGATAGTCCAGTCATTTTAGGTATAAAAGTGAGTAAAATACCACGAGTTAACAAATGCTATGATCTGGAGATTACACGTTGCACACCCAATATATTGGTGCGACAAAAAGACCTCTATAAAATTTTGGTGAACATAAAAAGAACACATGATGAGGCCTAATTTATAAATAGAAAATAGCCGAATATATTTGGTCAGAAAATCAGAAATTTAAATCAAGAAGAGAATACACCGGGAAAAAACTTAAACGAAAACTAGTTGAAGCCTCTTATAATAAAGCTATCGGACAGTCCCATCAGCCAAACTAGTTTAGAAATAAGGCCATTATGGCTTATAAAAACTCAAATAGGAGATAAAAATATTACTACTTTAAATAAGATTCAAATTTTGCCACTTATGTCAAATGTGGGAATCTTTTGAAAGAGGGGGGGGGGAGTTGTTTATTCAGATAAACAGTTAGGGCAACAATCAGGTCCTGTGATTTTATCTAATCACGTTTGTATTTAGTCTTGCACATCATGCACATTGCTGGGCCTAGGTGTGGCTAATTTGGACCTTTGTGTAGGTCTTCTTCAATGTGCTCGTATAAAATTTAAAAAAGTTTTTGTGATTCAGAGAATACTTGTTTATCCTTATTAGATTTGACTGCTCAGTCCTAGTTTTAAACTCGAGTTCATTTCTTAAATTATAGATTTAATTTTAGTTTCCAATATGGCACCCTATTAAAAATATGTTTTAAACTCGTATACAAGCTTGTAATCGCCTGGTTACTGACATGTTCTATAGAATAACACTTATACAGGACAAAAATAACTGGTGGTATTTTTTCCTGAAATGACTGTACTGGGTAACAAAAGTCACATTATCGTGTAACAAGTGCTTAGAAACATTATGTTTCTGTTGTGTGTTTTTATCATCAAAATAATGTTTGTAGTTTTGTTTTGTGCTATATGTTTGATCTGAGTGGGCTATAATATATTGCTTTGTTATTAAAAGAATGGGCTTATATAGGCTTATCTGTGTGCAGTGTTTGGTTTAGCTTCATTAATCTTGCATGTTTGCTTTGCTTTGGTTGTTCATAATAGTTTTCTGCTTTTTCAGGTGATGTAAAGTGACTTTAAATTTACGGGAAACAAAATGCTGAGAAAGTGTATAAAAACAACACATACACGTAGTCGCAGTTACAGAAATTATAGTAAAGAGCAGGTGGAAGAAGCAGTTAAGATTATAGTAGAAGAAGGTTGTAAGGGTAACGTTTTGACAGAATAGTTTGAGACTGAAAGAGGTTCATTTCGGTATTTTTCAAATTATTTAATAACTATAATTTTAATTTATTACGGTTAACACATTAGTTTGATTTATAAATATGAACATTTAATGAAATGGAACATTCTCGGTGGAATCTCGAGGTTGTCTTCACCTAAAAAGAAAAAAAACCAAAATACAATAGAAGCTCTTTTAACCGGCACGGTCGGGACCAGGGCCATGCCGAATATCCAATTTTGCCGGAAAATCGAGCGTATCTAGTTTTTAACCCTCCAAGTGCTAAAAGTCGCGATCACGATCTATTTTGCCGCGCCAAAGTGCTAAAGTCACGATCGCGATCTAATTAAACAAGGTTTGCTAAAATCGATATACAAACGGTAACTATTATCCAAACTACATGTATTTTATATAGTAACTCTGAGTAAAAGACGCTCTATTCATTTTGCACAATTTTATCGATGATTATAAGAAAAATCAATGTTAGTGAAAATCAATACCGGCAGTGAATTGTTGTTTAGTGTTTTTGTCTATATTATTTTGGTAAATACAATTTATTTTATGATTATGTAGTGTATCAGTAGTGTTTTTAGTGTAGTATTACACTCATATAATAATGAGTGAATTTGGCAATTCAAGTGATATTCATAACTGTTTGTGTGAAAGTGATACCGCTAGTGATGAAAGCGGTAACTCCGATGTAGGAATCAAAATGTTTGTTTGTTTTTTTTGTGTGTATTACATATTTTATAATAACTAATTTTAGTAAATACATGATATTCAAAGGTTTAATGCCAATACTTTCTAAAGACACAGTAATGGAGCACACTAATTTGCAAAAGTTGGATGTAGTGTCACACAGTGCGCGAAATTACTGAATTTGAAGTTTGTGTATGTATAAATGTTTACAACGATGTTGACATTATGATGAAAATAAAGTGTTATTTATGAAGCAGACAAACACTGGATGACTAAGAAAACGGCGCACGTAGTCACTGCACTGGCGGGAAATGTCAGTCGAGGCCTGTCAGCTGCCCGAATATAACCGGAAAAAAACCGACCGTGAGTGGCTCGGCTGATGCCAGTTAGTAGAAATTGCCGGTTGTTAGAATGCCGGTTAAAAGAGCTTCTACTGTAAAGATCTCCTAGCCTTTGAATGCTACAATAGCGCAGGGAATATTTTGTCGATATGATTTTAGAAATATGATCCTCGATATGTTAGGTGCTATGATAGGTATTTTTATATTGTAAGGTGGAAACCCTCGTGGTCATCATCGCCTTAGAAAAGAAACCCCCTAACCTAATCTTCGAATAACTCTAATAGCATCAAGGTCGGGAGAGAACAAGATTTGTTCAAGAGAGACTTGATAGAAAAGATGTATCTAATGCAAGACTGCATGAAGAAAAGTGGTAAATTTAGAAAAGAATGCTTTGGAAGAATGTACTTAAATTAAAACACAGTCAGGATATCTGGAATGCATACATTTATTATCAGACTTAGAATAGAAAACATACTTAAATACTAACATATGAATCAGTAGAGCATTGTGGGGAATATACAATGAAAACAAAACAAATTCCCCAAAACCACAATAAAACACTAACAACACAAAGATTGTATAGTTATGTTTTTTCTACCTTATGTTCATTTCAATAGCACTGCTACAACACATTACTCAAACAACCTGGAACATATATGTTCATAGTCTTAAAATTTAACCAAATGTAATATTCTTAAACTCAATGTGTATTGATTATTCCTTTAATTATTCTAATTAATCTCTAAATCAAAATTTTAATTCATCAGTTCCTATAATGAATCATTCATTTGCAAGAATATATAGTTAAATGTAAAACTTGCTACACCAAACGCACATTCACTGAATTTATCAACTTATAATGCAATCTAACCAAATTATTATTATTTTTTTAATTTGACAAATGAACTTGAATATATTCTGAGAATAACAACTTGTACTATATACTAAGATTTAAAAATAATCGTATCTACAGACCACATCAGTTGGAGTTTTCTCGAGAAGTGAGTTTTACCGAGCCTCTCTCCAAGGTGCAAATTTCCTACTTTTTCTATCAACTGGCTTATTAGATATGACATCTTTAATTTAGAAGTCTAGAAGGTTTTTCCTTAGAACCAACACAAAGTGTTTGGTCTGAACAGTGTTGTCAGATCTCTTTCCTATGATTCAACCTGACAGAATTGTCAGATTGACCAAATTTATCATTTAATACTTAACCTCTTAAATCTGAAATTTACTTATAATTAAACATATGTTCCTGTCCGTTTTTATGTAGAAATAATTACAATTATGTGATTTATATCTCTCGGTTTGAATATCTTACATTTTGTTCTGTATTAAGTCGTCAAACTGTCCAATATTTCACCGATAATCCTCTGTAATCACAGATGAACCATTAAAATGTCTAGATCACAACCGGGATGAACTACTGGTTACTGACATCACAATCGGTAATAATCAGATGATTTATATTCGGCAAATGTGTGAAATATTTCAGGGCATATTTGGCCAAGATAAGATGGTTGCTTGAGAATTTAGAGAAGTTAATTTTTGAGAAAGCCTGTTAATTTATTTTCATCTGAAAATCGTTTAGTTCTTTTCTATAAATTATAGCATGTGTGTATCCATCTTTATTATTCTTGGAGCAGTTTTCCAGTGTAAAGTAACTCCGATGATCCATAGTATGTTGATGCTGAAGCACCCAAAAGCATGTGTCTCTCAGGGATGGTTTGGAGATCATTATCCTGCCTCATTGGGTCTCTCTTGCCTGATTGGTGGACGAGAATACTTCTTAGATTTGTTTCATTTTTTTTTTTCATTATGTAATTATTTTAGTTTAGTTTTATAATATTTTTTTAATAAATAGATATAATTTTGAGTTAGTGTTAATCCAGTAGACTGTCAGAACGACCATTACTGATGCTGTAGTATTCATGTTATTTATAATTCGTTCATCGAGAGTCTAGAGTGAAGCAACGCCTTACAATGATTCGTGTTGGGGTTGGGGGCCAATAAGGAAAAGGAACAGCACGTGTACGGCGGGTGTTACTGGGGATGATTCATCTTCCCTAACACTCCATTGTACCCGTTGCTGTCGCTCAATCATTTGTCTGTCCGTACCACAGGTATATATGACCTAGGCCTGTGGGAGCCTCTTTTCCTTAAAAAAAAAAGTGTCCCCTGAGATGGTGGTAGAGGTTGACGTCCTTCAGGGGCTTTTCACTAACATTCTACCGATCATTTTTAACTCAAACAAAAGTATTAATTTTTATAAGTTTTTTAAAGTAAGTTTTTAGTTTAACAAATTTTAAAAACAAATTAACAATATTCTATATCGTCAATAAACTGACGCATAAATTAGAACTGAATTTGGCTCTGATGATTATGCAGGCTTGTGTTTATATGGGCGAGACGGTAACAATGTAGGCCGCCTGTGACACAGCCTGCTCGGGCCATAATTCTTGGATGGGGCGGCGCTTCACTCTAGACTCTCGATGAACGAAATTTAGTATAAAACATATGTCAGAACTTTTTTTAATTTATGGTTATTTATTTTAAATCAATAAATAAAGCACTGGTTTAATTTTAACTTTTAAAATCAAAACATTTAAACTGCTTATGGTAACTTTAGCTGCCTACACCCATTTGGTGAAGTGACTGGATGACTATTGATGAAAGTGGTATAACAAAATATTGTAGCTAAAACTAAACAATGATATTATAATGCACACACAGTGATATGTTTACAATCAGAAAGAGAAATTCTATACTGTTCAAAGTCATCTCTAATAGTTTTTCTTGTTTATTTCCAGGGGATCATGGATATAGTCATGTACACAGCCAAGCTGGGGCCTCTTGGATTCTTTAAGGTAAACTTTTAATAATTACTATGGTAATACTTAACCCTAAAGTGGCAGGCCATTTTTGGCCTTTTTTTAACACTTTTTTCACAAATTCACAAAAAATCATAATACTATCCAAAGCTCAACTTGTTATATAATTTTGATCAGAAAGGTTTATAGAATTCATTTATGAAATGTCACAATCATTTGGAGTTAGTATGTCAGGAATCCAAAAAAATTTGCAGTAAAAAAAGTGAGCATGACCACCATGTAACCAAATTTGTCTATTTGTTTTTTCAAGATATGCAAATGTTTTGGATATTATTTGTGAGTAAAAGTAGTTTAAAATATATATTTTTATGAAAACAGTGAAATGTAGATGAAAGTTGAGCTTATCTTGAAAAAATATATCGAAACACAACTTGTTATATACCATTGTATTTAGAAAGATACATACAATTCATCTGCGTAATGAAAAAATATTTTGAAAGTAAAAATTGTGGAGTTAGTATGTCAGGAATGAAAATATTTTTGTAATTTTTTCAAGATACAAAACTTTTGTGATGTAGTTCTGAATAAAAGTTGGTAAAAAATTATATCAATTTCAAAAAACTTTAATTAGGAAAAAAAAAAAAGTTCAAAAGTTAAAATAATAGTTTGCACTTCTAGGCTAGGCCTATAACACTGAAAATAATAACTCACTCGAATAATAATCACATGAAACAATAACTAACATATTGTGAATTGTCTGTACAAAGCACAATATTGTTATAAATTCGACAGATAAATCTAAATGAGTTAGAGTGAGAATTGTTACAAACTATTATTCTAACATTTTTGGTTGACAGATAGTTTTATTTGGTTTTGTGAACAGGTGAGGTGAAAGTTTGCAATGTTTTTACACTGTTTATTTTCTATATAATCATTTAATGAAATACAATTAATTTATTTGGAATTGATTGTTTTATCTCGCTTTATTTTGAACCATAGATAGTTTTATTTTTTAAATTTATATTCTTTATCTTGTAATTTCTGCAAACTTTTTTTAAATTTATCGTATTTTTGTATTTGTTGCAGGGTTACGTTCCAGCTTTTGTACGGCTTGCGCCACACACAATCCTTACGTTTGTATTTTTAGAACAACTGCGACAAAATTTTGGAATCATACAGTTGAAATAATGCGTTACCATATGTTATTATTAAGTTTAGCGGGACCAATCTCCGTCAATGATCCTTGACAAGTATTCAGCAACCCAACATCCGATCCAATAATGCCTACAACCTCCTCTGTATCAAATACAGAGTAATGATATTAATCATTGTTATATATTACACTATGTCGTAATGTAATTAATCTGCCAGATTAGTTGAAAGCTGTCAAATTAGGAAATGTGTTTCTATCAAAAGGTATAACTCTGCAACAGACAGTCAGTCAACATTTCAAATGTCTAGTCAACAATTTATATAAAATTAATGAGACATGGTCATTTATTAAATATAATATTTTAAAAAAAGGAAAAATACCGAAACAAATAAACATTCCACTGACGCAGACTAAAAGCTGAACAAATAAGAAGTCAATATATATTTAGCTTGATTTATGAGATGTTTTATACAATAAAATTTGAACACAATTCTCACATATACGTTTATTAAATTTAACATGTTTCAATGACTGTCGCCATCTTCAGTGATGCATGAGATACAATAATCAAACTATAATATCAGCTCATACATTGCTGGAGATGGCGACACTGTCATTGAGTCGGGTTTGATTTAATAAAAATATTTCTAAGAAATTGTATTAAAGTTTTAAGTGAAAAGTATTACCAGCACTCTTCAGAAAATATAATTCCAAATTATTATTATTAAAAATGAAAATCCAACGTCGTAAAATCTCTCGTTCTAATTAAATAGAGACAGGAAACAAATGGAATTTGTAGAAATTGGCCTCCTTTATCTACAGAGTGAGCCAAAAAGTAGGTACCATGTATAGGATGTCCTAAAGAAATGTAAATAGGATTTTTCAGCAATGTCATATGAAATATTCTGAATATTTTTTCTTCTTAAATTAGAGCAAAAAACAATAAGATATATATTCCTTCCCGTCTCCCCCCCCCTTAAATTTATATCTGTTAAAATTAAACGTTTTATGAAAGATTGCCTTGTTCTTCTTACATTAAATTGTTGTAGTCTCTTCTACTGTGAACTAGGCGATTTTAGTACACATTTATTACATTCTGTAGTATCAGGGGGGGGGGGATTTCTACTGCTTCATGTAATATTTACAGTGTTAAATCATTAATATTGTTTGGTCTATATTAATAAACAATGTTTTAAAATAGACTTTAAAAAAAGTATTCTCAAAGGAACAGGTCAGGTGGCGTTACAGGCCAATTGGCCTCTCTGAACTATCACCCGCCTTGGAACTGTTAATTCAAGATGATTGTGTACTTGTACCACTTACATCTTGTTGGAACCAAAGAGAATGTTATAACCACAGTAAATCTGGACAAAATAATGAAATAAAAAATACATTTAATATATTTTTGATCTACTTTAAGAAACCATAAAAATATTTTGCATGGTTCCATAAGAAAAAGCCGGAAACAATCCTATTTTACAGTAGAACTCCTCTAATCCGTCACCTTCGGGACTGGGGGCATGGTCGGAACGCAAAAAAGGTCGGATTATCCGAAAAAGGTCAATATTTATTACATATTATACAAAGAGATTTTTTTAAAGTGAAATAAGTGATATATAAACTTTTAAAAGTCTATATATATATAAACTTTGCAAGTACAGTAGAACCCATCTAATCCGTCACCTTCGGGACTGGGGGCATGGTCGGAACGCAAAAAAGGTCAATATTTATTACATATTATATAAAGAGATTTATTTAAAGTGAAGTAAGTGATATATAAACTTTTAAAAGTCTATATAATAAAGTTTATATATATATAAACTTTGCAAGTACTATAGCAAATCAATAGAAACAACACGAGAGATGACACAGCACTGAAGCGGGATGACAGCACTGAACCGGGAAAGCGATAACAAACCGGAAAGAATGGCGCCAGACGGGCCGTAAGTCAACGGTAAATTGGCACAATATCATGAGCTCGAGCACGGTCGGATTAACCGGAGTAACGGACCACCCGAGGGCGGATTAGAGGGGTTCTACTGTACTAATATTTAGAATATCGTGTAAATGGTACCTAAATTTTTACTCACTCTCTAGATAGATGAGGTCGATTTCTATAAAATTCTGTTTGTTTCATGGTTTCATCAAAATTAAAACCAGAGATATTAAGTCTTTAACATTTTATATACAATGTTGTTAAGTTCTATTTAAGTGCAGAGTTTTGCGAAGAACCAGAGTCAGTTGTCTAAGAATATTGTATTATGAACTAAGCAAAACCTGAACTACTTCGGAAATTCTGTTTATTGGACAACAGCGAACGAAGTGAACAGAAGATAGTTTATATCAAAATGTTAACAAATGCTGTATCTCAAAAACTATTTAAGGATTATCACGATTTTTTTACATTTTATTAGAATTTGATAGAGGTTGTGATGAATCTGATTAATTTTTACATGAATCGAAAGTTTTATACACGGAAAGTTCACTGTAGATCTTGCAAATCAGTAATCCATGAGTTAAAAACTAACGTTATTATCAAATATTTCGCATCACTCGACATTTTACAATATGGCAGTCGTCTCTAAATTTTCTTGGGGAACCCCTATTTTTTATGATGATTTTGGATATAACACGTTATTTTAATACTTATTTATTCTTGGGATATTTTTTCATATATTTAACCGTTTAGGAGATATAACTGCTCGAAGTTGTGAAAATATAAGATTTAAGGCATTTTCCGCACCTAAAAGTAAAAACCGTTGAACGAAAATTTAAACATGGATAGACTGTAATGTATAAAAAAAATAAACGATCTGCGTCGGACCAGACGGTGGAAGTTATACTTCTTTGGCCATTCACTTGTTATTTTATGCAACCGTTACTATATTATAACCTTATAGTGTAATATAATCAATGTCAGTAGGCCATAAATCAAGCGGGCAGTAAAAATCTTAATCAACTTTGTCTAGCCTAGGTCTGTTTTGAATAAACTAAACTAGTATCAGTCTATAGCATTTCATGATAACATAAAAATGTATAATTGTGCGGTTTTAATATTCAAGATTTTTCTTACAATCAATAACAATATACTAAAACACATGGTTAGAAAGTATCATTTACTCGGTTTTGCCTCGGCTGATACGAACACCTGTGTCTCTTTGTAGCAGATGGGGATCACCCCAGCATTCACGACTGCCGCCAAGTCTACCCGAATGCTCGATTTTTCTCAGTTTTAGCGTGACACGGTTTCTCGACCAACACCCCATCCCAACGAGCGCAAAGAAGTATAACTTCAAAAAATATTAAAAGTTTGAAGATATCACAATATATTTTAAACAAAATTTATATGTACTTACAAAGTGTGTGCCCGAGGGGCTCTCTATAGCGAGTAACAGCATGGCAATCCCGAAGGATCTTGGTGAATCTACACTTTTTTTTCACGTTTCTAGAGTTAAGTGTTTCTTGACCCTGAAATTATAAGAGTATTTGTTGGCTAGGGATATTTATTTTGTTCATATTTTTATAAAATGATGAAGATGAGAAGTTTTTCGTCTTTAAACAACAAAGGAAAAAAGTTTCAAAATGTATAATATATGCATGAAGTGTAAACCTGTTATCGAAAGCAGTATTGCCAACATAACCAATCTTCTTTGTAGAGAGACACCTACAATCCTTGCCTAACATAGTTTAATTAGGCTAAATTAACAGTTTCCTGGTTGACAGTTTTTCATACTTCTGAACAAATTTTTATATATATATAATTGTTATACATTGTTATTAAAAGGTGCTTTTTTATTGTTGTTATTGAAATAAAATATATTAATGTTTAGAAAATAAATTTTTAGTTTTGTAATCATTCATTTTCAATGTTAAACATTGAAGCAGGTTTTACGTAACAATGTGATAAGTGAATTGGTCTTTAAGATTGTTGTTTTTCTTTTAAAGAAAATAAAATTTAAGAACAATGAATGTGAGATGTATTTACCTGGTCACTTGAAATCATATCCCATTTACAGTTTGAGCACTCGATCTTCCTCCCTTCTCTGGTTGCAACCCAGGATCAAAACTAGGGAGGGGCAATCCATGGTCATTCAATATACAATTGATTATTAAAATAGTTATTTCAAGAATTGTATTAAATTCCAGCAACAAAATGTATAATAAAGATTTATTTTTTTGCTTCCAGGGGGGGGGGCAGCTGCCCCCCCTGGGTACGCCCATGAACTGATTTTAAAAGATTATTATTTACTTTACTATTGTATGTCTGTACTCAAACTATAAATTCAAATATAGGGCAGCAACATGTGGTTGAGTATATGTACTCTTTTTATATATGTACCCGAGACATGAATTATTTGAAATACTGTACTGCTTAAATTTAATCAAACATGAATGTTAAAAAAATTAATTCTAAAATTTCATCAACTCAAACATTCATGTCCCTTTTTATTTTTAAATATTTAACTGGTATACCAAACACACATTCACTGAATTTATCTTTTAATACAATTTAACGCTCAGAGTTTGAGCTTATTTTAAGTGGAATACTGCACTTGGATATTCTCAAAACAATTGTCTCTCAACTATGTGAGAACCTGCGTTACCTCGTCCAGACCATCAGTTGGACTTTTCTCGAGAAGTGTCTTTTGCCTTAAATCTCTTCAAGGTGTGAATATTTTTCAATCAACAATAACATCATTTGAATCTGGAATATTCTAAAAGCTTTTTACCTTATTTGACAGAAACAAAATAATGGATTTGGAAATTAGGTTGTCGAATCTCTTTTCTGTTTTGAACTGACAGGGTTGTCTGATGGAACATTTTATTTGTTTTATCATTTAAGCTCTTAAAGCTAAAACATTCTTATAATTAGACACATTCTCGACGATTTTTTATAGAAATAATCTATTATATAAAATTAATATATCTTGCTGTGAATATCACACACATCTTGTTCTGTATTGTCGTCAACCCAAAGTCCAATATTTCGCCAATAAGATGAACCGCTAACATTTCTCGATTGCAGCGGGAATTATCTAATGGTTACTTGCCACAATCAGCAAATATCAGACAATTTCTACTAAACTTTGACAACAAAACGATAAATGCGAAAAGGTGAAACATTACAGATCAAACCCAAGGCTACATTAAGAGGTGTAAATACAGTTAAAGTCTCTCGGATTTGCACGTCCATACTTACTATAAATACGGCATACTTATAGTCTCATAGGACCCTAACAAGATCTGGGTTAGATCACACTCTTTACTCTTTTGTATCTGGTTTCTCTTGACCAACTCTCTTTCAAAACTGACAGACTATTTTCAAGGACTAGGAGTCTTTATTTTTTTATTTATTTTTTTTTTAAGATGGTGATAATTAAAAGTTTTTTCGCCTATAAACAAGGAAAAGCTTATCAGATGTGACAAGAATAATGTAATATTCGCTTTCATCCTAATATTTATTCCTTACCTTTATTTCCATTTGAATTTCCACTTTTAATGAATCCCAAATGAGTTTGGGACATTAATCTTCACATTTTACTAAAATCGGTGGAGCCGGATTTGAGAAATTACATCTTTTATAACACCACTGTGGTTGATTTTTAAGTTTCTTACCAATAACTATTGAACTGTCCTTTTGGAGAGATGTCGATCAATACATTTTAAAGGATTGATAAAAATCATTACTTCTGATTTTCTGTTTTTTAATGATTGTTATTCCTAAATTTTGAGTTACCGACAAAAATTATAAAAATGTTCTAAAATATAACCTACATGACATACATTCTAAAAATCTTTTCTTTTTTTTTTTTTGACTTGCGGTGGTTCTCAAAATGTATCTCTGACAAAACTCGAAATTGATTTTTTCATCCATCACTTATCTTTACATTAACATTATCTTTAGTACATATATGTGAGAGGAAAAAAGAGTATAAAAAAAATAAAGAAAGAACCCTAACCCTTGGAAGGGAACAAAAGTTGGTCAACTTGATAGGAAAGGTGGAATTGAGGGATTTAACTGAAGACTAGTTGATTGCCATATCTGGTCAAATAAAACACTACATAGATTTTACATGTTACATAAATTTAGCAGTGGATCATTTGTATTAAGCAGAAGTCCAGTAAACTGTTATTTAGTGATGGAATGTTGGAATCTCTGTGGCATTTCTAAATTCAATGCTGCAACCAAAGCATTTTAGGTTGGAATGCAGGTTTTTATCTGCTTTTAAATATAAGGTTGAAAATATGTTTTCTAAACACCCATAAATTTATATGATTTTAAAATTTACACTCTTTAATGATTAAGTCCCTCCCCCCTGGTTAAAACCTCTGCATGTAACAATAGCAAAATTCCACTCTCCTTCTCCAACCTTGGAATTTTCTATAAGTACTTACAATACGCCCCCCCCCCTCGGCAGGAGTTTTATTTTGATGCTTTGTAAATAATAAAGATACAAAAACTGCTGCAAAAATGTCAAGCTCTTTTATTTTGCACAAAATTGTCATTCGCTTCGTTGTAAATATAATTAAATTACAAGACACGTAGAATACATTATTGAAGAGGGACTAGATTTGTTGGGTGTGTTAACTTGATATAACTCTTATAGTTTTTTAATATAACCGCTTATTACACTTCCATCTTGTATACATTTTTTAAAAATTCGCCCTAACCTAAAGTGATCGAGGGAATTGACCAGAGTTTAAATTTACATCTAGATTTTTTTTTAATTAAAAAAAATAAACAGTGTGAAAACACGCACAAACTTTCTCACTCGCTCATCCTAAAAACCAAAACTAATCATCACCAATAATGTCCGTTCAGTAGTTGCCAATCGAAAAGTGTAAATCAATCATAGATGCTGTTTTTAAAGATATATTTGTATAAAAGTTTAACTTGGTTCGCTTGCATCATAAATATGTCCGTAGCTGTTCATTTTTTTATTTACCAACTATTCCTAAACTGTAATTTTTTTCAATTTTGCACACGATTCGAGCCATTTCATCTTCAAACTTCATTGAAATATGAAGCTAAAGGAGATTTTCATAATTTTTTACCAATAGCTCACGACTTGGTAGAGATGATGACTAATGTTTTATTTGGGTCATTAGAATCTAAACAGAACAATATATGATCAAAATCAGCTTGAATTAAGAAAATCATATTTTTCTCATAGCAAGTTACTCTCAAATTTTGAGCGATTAAAAAAAATCTCAGAATATCGCCAATATTAATACCCTCCATAGTTCATTTTCACTTTTTGATGGACAACTACTGAACTGACATCTTTGGTCACCATTAGTTTTGACGACAAGTGAGTGAGAAGGTTTTTGCAATGTTTTACACAGTTCATTTGATATTTCTATTAAAAATCAATAACTTTACATATATTGTATCAACTACATAGAACAAAGAAGACAAAGGTACTTCATTTATGAGTGTGAGGTCTTTAAGAGCAAAATGTCTATATTTTATACCCACAAATAATTTATTATCAGAACAAAATTTGCATCATTTTGGCCTAACAAATATTCGAAAACAAAGCCTACATTTAAAAATGATAAGGCACTTATAATTTCACAAACAACAACAATTTATTGTTATATCTGTTTCGCCGTTAGGCATCGTCAGACAACTAAGAACTGAACGATGCCTAACGACGAAACAGCTGTAACAATAAATTGTTGTTGTTTGTGAAATTATAAGTGCCTCATCATTTTTGTTTTGCCTTATTATGGAATTTCACCGAGTACCGACTGTAGTGACACTTAATAAGCCTACATTCTTTAACCTCAAGCGAAAGCAAGTTCTGTTTTTAAATGGTGCCGCTCCATTACTACTGCAGGTTAAGTTGGTTGATTCCTTGGTAAAGCAATGATGCATTTTTCAGACAAATGAGAAGTGCATACACATTGTGGTATATGTTTATAACGTTTAAGAAAATGGAGATGCCTGACACACGAGATATATTTCTTGTATGTGAAGAGTATTTAACCAGCTGAAATTCAGATTTGTATGATTATAGGAGTAATTCAGTGATATGGAGTACTGTAGGCTTACCATCTTTACTGAATCAATATTAAGTGTAAACTGTTTAAGAGAAGATTAGAGTGAAGAGACAAATCTCAATTTCCCCCAAATTCCATGTTCACTTCTTTACGAACTGGGATGAGATATTGCAATATAGGATATTGTATACATGTTGAGTGCTGAAAACGTTTTCAGTTTAACACAAACTGAAACATTAGAACAATGCATTTGGCTTTTCTAACATGACTTCCTGAGTGCCTGGAGAGAAAACTTGGGTGTTGCAATAACATCTGGATCAAATCGACAGTCCATGAAATGGTCAACAAGAATGAAACAAGCGGATGTATTCTATTTAGAAAAGCATGTGCTTCTTATTTTGAGACAAACGTGCAGTTTTGCTTGTGAACTTCTTGTCCATATCTAAGCAGGTGTCAATTGAAAAGTTTTTATCCTTGTTTAAAGGCAAGAAACTTCTTAAGGTCATTCATCACCTTATAAGAAAAAACATAAAATAAATATATTGCGTTTATGGCCAAAATAAAATTTATAAAAAAATGTGTGATGGGACTTTTAAAGATTCCTAACAAAATACTGCCATAACGCAATATCTCACAACCTTCAGGTGGGAACAGTTCAAATCACCCCCCTAGTATCAACATCCGAAATCCTTTCTTAATGGCTTATGATTCCATGAAGACAAAGAGGTAAAATAACGCTTGATAATCTGCTGTGACAAGTGCCTGAAACAAAACAGAAACTAATAACTAAAAGTAATGTAAATAAAAATGTATACATCAAGAAAGGTGTTTCATAAGGGTTCAAAACCCTGGATAAAAGCAAAATCTCCAAGTTACAATGCTGAACAAATTTGCATCATCCAATTTCGTAGCTGCAAAACGATCTCAATATTTGACTCACTTCACATTTCATGGCTTCAGGAAACAGAAGTAGTGATTTTCATCATATGATCTGTATATAAGCATAATAGCGGGCACAATAATTAAGATAGGAGTATGAAATTTGGTTCCATTGTGTGTTCCATTACTTACTCGAGATAGAAAATGTTGATTATTTTTTCAATACTATTAATTAGAAATGTTAGTATTATGTTGTATAGTAAGTAAAGTGAATGAAGTGTAATTCAGAAGAGTTAATCATCTGTTATAGTGCTTTGTTATTTTGTTTTGTGTATTTATTCTATTATTATTTGGCTGGTTCGCTGCCTTCCAATACTCATTGAAACTATAGTGATCCTTAAGAATATTAAATCCACCTCCGCAGGTAAATAACCTAGGTGGTTATTATTTCTATTTATGCATATGTAAAATGTGGTGTTGTATTTTGTATTTTATAATGGAAGAAATAATAAAGATTTCTCATCAGAGAAGACCCTATTGAAATTTTGAAAAATCGAATTAAGCAGCCATTTAAAACTATTTTTGTTCTTATTTTGTGTTATTCAATTTATAACATACTAAATTAGATAAAAAATTTCAATTTTGCATGTATTGATATCATCCCCACTTCTTTACAAAGTTATTGTGAAAAATTTATTTTCTAAGCGATAATCTCAAGAAGAAAATGTGATATTTGTAGAGTTACGAGTTCTGGCAGAGCCGAGACACTGACAAGAGCAAGTAGAAATACATCTATGAGGCTCGTTAGGCTCGAGCCGAAATGTAGAAAATAGGGATTCAGAAAACCTGTGTAACAACTGTTTTAACAAACTCACCCTACTGGATAAAACGTCTGCTCTACCAATACAATTTAACATTTCCAACAAGGTCTAAGAAACCAACTTTTCATACGTTTTATTGGATCTCCTTGTATCAGATTTTATGATGAGGCTGGGTTGTACGATAGTGCCTATAAACTTGTTTATCTTATAATTAACCAAAAACCAACACCATATAAAAGATATTTCTTTTATAAAACACATTAAAGTTAAAATTTGTATGTTATTGTTGTTAGTTTATTTTAAGGAACCATTTTATGCTCTGTTTTTGTTATCTTGGTGTTTACCAAAAAAAAAAAAAAAACAAACAAACTACAGTCCAAATGGTTAGACTGGTACAGATCAAATGAGATATGTGGACATGTTTTGATTGTGATATCTCAGCATTATTAAAAATGTTTTGTATAAGTGTACCCGCCAAAAAGGCAAGATTTTTTTTTTTGAAACCATAAAAAAACCTATTATTCTCTGTTAAAAAATATTTTGATCAGAGGAGTTATTGATACTATAGGGAACAGAAAATGAGAACCTTACCGTGCGATTCATTTTGATTAGGCTTTCAAAACTGTAATTTTCTTTTTATAAACGATTTGACACATTTTGTTTGAGGATAAAATAAAGCAAAAGCTTAAAGTTTCAAATATTTTAATAATATAAAAGAGCTACAATGGTTTCGCCCGATGATGCCACATGGGCAAAATTGTAGCTCATTTATATTATTAAAATATTTGAAACTTTAAGCTTTTGCTTTATTTTATTATTGAATATGGAGTTTCAACAAGAAATATCTGCTATTACATTAAAGTACATTTTGTTTGGATCAAAAACTTCCAAATTTTACCAAAATGTAATCAAAATTGACTGCACCAATTTAAAAATATCTAAACCTTCAAGTTAACCTCAATCTTTACATTTTAGATAAAAATCACAGACTTTTACGGATATATCAGTTTTGAGGTATTAAATTTTAATCGAATTTGGTATGAAGGTATTTTGATCATAACTTCGGAACATTTTGTAATTATTTTATAACTCTAAATTCCTGATAACTGCCATTAGAAGAAAAAAACAAAATTATGATTTTCTCAAAATTCGCTTTAATGATTTAAATCAAACTTTGCTCAAGTTTAGCCTCTAATAAACCTAAATAAAATATATTGGTTGCCATCTCTCCAAAATGTCAGTTCCTAACTAATTGGTAAGCAATCAAAAAATTAGACAAGGTAGTGTTATAGAATACATAATTATTCTACTTTGGTTAAAAAAAAAGTTGAAATTTTAATGAAATGTGAAGATTAAAAACACAAACTCGTGTGCGTAATCTTAAGTAAAAGTGTAATATCGTCCAGAAATAATTGGCAAAAGCCTTAACCACAATAATTAAAAGTTTGATTTAATCAAATATAGTTTACGCTTGAGAACATGTTTATGGCACAACATGAAACAAATACCTTTTTCAAAGACATGGTCAATAGTTTATTTTCATTTTTTAACACTTTCAATGCGGAATTTTTCGGGTGAAGTTTCCCGATATTGGAATTGTTTTCCTTCCTGCAATATGTTTACATCTGGTCTAAGTAAGTGTTTTTTGTGACTGCGTAGTTAAAAATCGAATTTTTAAAAGTTAAAAACCATGATTTTGTGTGTGACATTCCAGAATGACATCATCCGTGTGGCGGGGAATCCTACTTAGGCAAACCTGTAAAGCATCTAACCAATTTTTCCTTTATAACGTTATACATTAGGTAATAATAATTTTCCAATAAAAACAAGTATTTTATTTTTATTTTTAGAGATTGTTAGGGGTAGAAAATTTAAAAAAATCTTTACTTTTTACTCTCAGAAGCATTTCCAATTCGTCTTCCTCGAAATCTTGGATACTGATAGTTCCACCTCTGCGGAGTTTCCGAACGTGTTTTTGAGCTAAAAAGAAAAGACAGAAAACATGAAAGAGGTGTTCAAAAGAAGAAATTAAAAAAATAAAATAAAATTTTGAAAATTGTTTTGTATTTAACTAGAATAAATTCAAACAAAACAAAGTAGATAGTTTCCCACTAAATTTTCTGTATTTTACAATTGAATTTCAAAGCGAATTGCAAAGCAAAATGAATACATTTGCAATAATCGAAAAAATATACTCACTTCTTTTAGCTTTCGTTCATTCCCAGAATAAGATTGTTGAAGTCCTGAAGGTCCAGGACGTGGAGAGCTTCCTAAACAATAGAATATATATTATTTGAAAAGAAAATTGTACTGCATATTGTAAAAGTAATGTATTTACTAAATTCGGAGTCAGCTTTCCTTTTTCTCCCAGGGTGAACACTTTTACTTGTTCCAGGTTGTGTATCAGAGGTTTCTGAAGAAAAATAGATTATTTTTGTTAAAACATTGTTTGAAAAATTGAAAAGAATAAACAGTTATATTTATAAAACAAATACATAGCAGGATCAGAGCTCATTTTCAATTTAAAACAAATTGTTTTAAATTTATTTTATGATCAATCTGTAAATATATATATAAATTAAATAAACTTTAATTTAATTTTTGTATTTAAAATATATAAATAATCATTCAATTTTCATTTGTTTTTAGTAGTAATATACATGCTTGGAAGAAAACATTAAGAATTAACAACAAAAAATGAGTTATTTTTCACCTACCTTTAAAATAAAATATTTCTTCAATGGAGAGAGCAAATTAAAATCGGTCTTCACAATACAATACACAAGACTGAAGTGATGGTCGGTACAAATTTTCTACCTGCTCCGGCCAACGGTGCCCCCTCCAACTCTTATTTAAGTTGCCTATGACGTAAACATTCCAGAATGACATCCGCGTTGAACGTGTTAATTGATAAATACCGAACTCACATTTCTGGTGAGGATTTTCCAGCGAGTGAGAAAATTTGTGTAATGTTTTTACTCATTTTAGATGTAATTCCAAACCTTGCTACGAAAAGTAAATGACCTTGAGGAAAAAAGAAGATATTTTGATATGATACATTCGACACCAAACAAATCAAGCCATGTTATTTTTTAAAAGACAATTATAATACAATACAATAGTAGACATAAAATATACTTATTTATTACAATGACTTGTTAAATTATTTAATTACATAAGTTTGATTAGTTGTTAAAACTTTCTACACATAAAATAAGTAACACATTTTGAGGTTTCTTCATGTTTTCGTTTTCTCACTTTTGTTTTTGTTTGTTATTTACACACAAAAATATAATACAGTTCATTTTGTAAGAGTTTTTAAATGTTACCGATACACAATTTGATCGGGATTTCATTAAAATAAAAATTGTATAACATTAAAAATGTGCTGGACTAGTTCTTTATGCTTACGTTCTTAATATAATTTTATTTTTAAAGGTAAGCTAGTAAAAAATTGGACATTTTACCTTACATTTAATAAATCTAAAAATATACCTTGTACCATTTCTTATATATAAATTTTATTGACTCGGTCATTCCTTACTAATTTTTTTATTTTAAAAATATTGTAGATCACGAGAATAACTAGTTTTCTCAAATAACTAATTTTGCTAAATTAATTAAGTACAAACGTTACATTGAAAAGGAAAAAAGAAAATTCGCATTTTCACAATTAAAATGTACCAAATACACAAACATTTATGTCCTGTCATTAAAGTAATTACAGCTACGATAAAGTCAATATCGACTAGTTTAGATCGTCGATCAGATTAATTGTGCATATCGTCGCTTAAGAAACAATACAGCCTAACTAACATTTCATCAACTTTACAGGAGGGACAAAAAACTGTTTATTTTCAAGTATATTTAAGGGATATTTAATATAATGCTATTTTAATTCGAAAAAGATGGTTTGAATTACTTTTCTGTCTTTGAAAAAGATAAATCTAATTTAATAAATTTACTTCGTTAGTATTGGTTCTTATCGGGTTGTAGATAGGCGTTATTGGTTCTTAATGAATTTTAGATAGGCGGTATTGGCTAGTAAATAATTGTAGTTAGGCGGTATTGGTTGGTTGTCTTTTGTTATTTGGGTGGCATTAAAATAAAAACTTCATTTTACTTTTGACTATCTAGAACATTTTAATAATGCAGACAGAAATACATTATTTACGAAAATTGTCTTTGATAATGACAAAGTAAGCCATTAAACAGTCTTGTACTCAGTATTTTATTTTCTACACTCCTTTCTTTTGTTCTTACTATTAGTTTCGATGTCACCGCCGAACTACTAAAAGTCTATGAAGACAATACCGCCTAACTACAATAACAGTTTTGCACTCTTATTTTTCCAAAAATTGATCACGAAAATTAATTGCTAGTAAGAAATCGGTTTCCGTTATCACGAGAGATGCCAACACTATCAAAATAAAAAATGTATAAACTATTAAAACTACCAAATTGAAGTACTACTCAAGCAGGCGACACTGCATCACTTTTCTCTATACAAAAGCATGGAGCCTACTGAAGTTAGGCGGTGTTGTTTCTAAGCATTTTGCTTTGTGTAGATAGGCGCTTTCTTTACAGCATGATTTTGCTGCTATCTGATTTTTTTTTCAGCCAAACTACGTCTGCTAGTTGATGCGGGAGATTCGGCAGAATACGCTGGTATCAATAACTCAATTTCGCTAAAAATGTAAGTTAGGCGGTATTGTTTCTTGAGCGACGATATGTAGTACTTAATTTCGCAATAATTTTACTTTGCCGTGAAATAGAAACATGATGGCTATAATCGGTAAAGGATGTTGTTTCATATGAAATAAATTGAAAACAATTTAACCTTACCCAACTTTTCTTCGTTAAAGATAGGTTAGATAAGGCTAGGTTTGTTAACATTGTTTAACATGAAATACTGTATAAATATGATAGGGAACCTTTCTAGGGCGTTGTTATCTCGAGGGACTCTAGCGGGGTTTACACATTTTTCATTCAGTCTTGGGTTAGATCACTATCATCTTTCCTATGACCTTTCCCATCTCTCTTGACCAACTCTTTTCCGACCCTGATCCTATTAGAATATTCAAAGGCTAGGATTTTACCTTCTTTTCCTCCGTTTTTTTATAAGACGATGATGACCAAAAAGTTTTTCGCCTTAAAACAACAAAGAAAAAATATACATACAATATTACTATTATCAAATATAGTTTTAACAGATCTATAACGAATCAATGCGTCATACGATAGTAAATCTTGACATTTTAATGTTGATGGTTAAAATATAGTCAAAGTCTCGTTTATTATCACAGTCTTTTAAATTTATCTTTGAATTTAACAAATAAAATTATATTCTTTTGTTATTTTTATAAAAATTTCACAATTAAATATTGCTTTCTTTTAAAATAAGCTTTAAAAGTAACCATTTTGAGAAGTGAATTTAAACTTTTGAAATTCCTATTTGTACACAACCTATGTTTAGGTGAATTTGGTATTTTTTTCAGTATAGTTGAAGTGAACTCTTAAATACCATTTTTCATTTTCAAAATAAAGTTTGTACCAATTTAATTTCCCAATATTTTCAATCTATTATCATTACCAATTTTTTGTTTAATTTTTAAATGTAGTCGTACATAAGGAACACAATGAAATAGAATAAATTAACTAAGTTTATAATATATAAAATTGATTGATTGTGTAATTTATTCCATAAATTATTAAAAATATTTGCAAGTTCTAAAAATAACTATATATAGTTTCTTTATAAATGTAACATAAATAGAGCATTTTTCAGTATAAGCGTTGACCAGAGTGTAAGAACCGATCGCCCAAATTAAAATTCCATATTTTTTTATCTAAGTAGTTGTTCTAATAACCTAAAGCTATACATCACAAATAATTATAATAGCAGTTGTCAATAAAAAAGTGAAAATAAACCATGAAACAGTTTTTGAATATATATATATATATATATATATATATATATATATGTAAACATTTTGGAGGACCCTCGTTAACAAGATAAATTGTAGAATTATATTCGTATCTCAAATTCGTATTTTTAAAGATTAAAATAGAGAGGTATGGACATGGGTATAACATTCCTAAAAAATTGCATTTGTTAGTGGATGAAAAACATGTGTTTAATCAAGACATTAGGAGATGAAAATTCGCTGACCAAGAAGAACATAAATTTGTTACCTTTTTATCTAGAAAATAGGAAGTCTGAAGTTGTATTTAGACATTATTAATGAGGCGCCATATTCAACTAAGTGTGTCCGTTTGAGTAATATAAGGACACAAACAAAATGTACTGGCCACTAAACTCTCTGAAATTCCTAACCTAACCTAAACTGATTGAAATTCATGAATTATCGGTAAAAATTAAAATCAGCCACAAAGCCATTATAAAATGTATAATTTCACAACATTAACTTTACCAATTTCAAAAATAATAGGCAAAATAAAAGTGAATCATTTTTCCATATTTAATTAAAGACTAAAAATCTGATACTAGCTTTCATTGATACTTTACTACTGAAAAATTTAGCTGCCTCTAATTCTTCTATTGCTTAAACTATTTTAATGCCAGGGTTATGATACTAAGTATTTTTCAAAATTAGATATAAAACATATTCATATGGAATTGAAACTAAATCAACAACAAAATAATTTTAAAAACCGAGAGTTCAAAGACGGTAGAGCCTAGCTGGTCAAATGACATCTAATTGGTAGCTTACTCGCTTATTATCAGCTGGAAAAACAAAATACATTAAAGTTTCTTCATGAGTATGAACACAGTTGAGGCTATCAAGCTACTTAGACGCTGATAACTTAGCGGGAAGCAGGAAGATTACCTCTATTGTTTACATTGCTTTAGGCAAACAGCCAAACCCTAACGTTTATTGACCTCGTTCTAGGTGTGGTGTCTATGAGTTTCTTTAGAGCAATTGAAAAATTAATATAGTAAATATTTCATGAAATTAAATATCATATTCATCTCAATCCCCTCGAATATACCTGAGGGGGAAAACACAGAAAAATTATTTCTAATGGGAAATAAGAGAGTATAAAAGAGTCCTCCCCATCTTTTATTATTTATTTATGTCCCAAATCGTATTGAAAACCTTGCACTAAATACAAGTCACTTCAGTGGCATACAAAGCTAGGAAATGAGGTACTTAAAACGAGAGGAAGGTAAAACTCACAGAGACCAAATAAGGAATGTCACAATTAGAGCAGCACTAAAAGACAGGGGTTTTTTTTAGAAGAGCCCTACACTACCTAACCTAACCTAACCACGTACTTTTACGTAATCCAATTTCAATCCGACACTGACGGGCATTACAACGCCATCGATCCCTTCACTTAAAGACAATGTCATCTCATGACGTTTAGGACACTCACGTTGCGAATGTAATATACACGTCATGCAAAAAACTGTAAGCATGGGACATGTAACACCCTCTAGGCTACAATAGACAAAAGTGCGTGTTTGTACAACTCTAAAAATTACGGGTACCACTAGAAACGAAAAAGTACATAATTCTAGGAATTGACCAATGCAAGCTAGGCAAAGCAGTCGAGCGTTCCTAGCAGGGAGGTCGCATCTTCAGATCGCTCCATACAATTTTCATCATGGAGCGTTTCAAATAAAGAACAATTACAGATTAACATACAGTGAAGTGACTATCGAAAAAAGGTGTTACATTCATTAAATAACTAATTTCGAGAGTAATGTGAGTAGAAATCTTTAAAACAAATACTTAAATAAAATGTGTCTGAACTTTGGACAAAGAACTAAATTCATGTTATGTAAAACTCATGTGCAAAGCTTGTAATTTCACAAAATGTTAATATGATGTTTCTTGTCTAGTTTCTAAGTAGTTGAATGTTAATTGAGATTCTTTTTGTAAATTCTAAATTCATGAGAGTACTGGTATATAAAGGAAAGATATCAAAACTTTAAACATGTGTGTGTAAAACTTTAATTGAGTATATCCTACCATTCACGTGTCACAGCAATCTGCCTGGTGAGTACAGATTGGAGCCTGAACTCTGAATTCTTTTATTAAAACATAGTAAAGGATTCAAAATTAATAAAAACTCTTAAAATCATTAATTTCAAACCGATTAACTTACAAAATGACGCCCGAACAAAGGGTTAGTTCACAAATTATAATTACAAATAGAATTAACTTACAAAACGCACTGCACTTTCTTTGTCATTAATTTGACGAGCTAATAGTAATAGCGACATGACGGAACAGCAACCAAAACAAACTGAGTTAGCCGGTCGGCGAGGTAGCGTGTATGGTACAGTAGATAAGACAAGCTCGTCCATTGATAAGATAACGCTTCACGATAAAACCTCTCATAATTTCATACTGCCCAACTCTATAGAAAATATTTTAAACTCCATAGAAATATATTTGTTTACTTTTACTATAATATCCGTATAGAAAATATTTTAAAAGTGGCGGGGCTCTTCTAATAAAGACATTTTAAAAGTGGCGGGGCTCTTCTAAAAAAGACCCAAAGACAGCTATCAGAGGGTGATTAAGAAATCCCAAATGAGATGATATGGGCATGTATGGAGAATGGGAGATAACGGTGATAACAAAGTTGCTAGGAAACTGTATGAGGCATCGACAATCCTGAGGGAGGTTTAGAATGACTTAAGGAGACTCGCGTCAGGTGTATTCCTCGGAATCAGGACAAAACAAAACTACTCTTCAAAGGCAACAGTGATCTCTTTGCACATCCTCAACAAGCCAGGATAGAAGAGGTTACGACTAAGTATTTCCCCAGTTAGTTATAAAGGGGTTCGAGGCTACTTAGCCTCCTGTAACTGTGATACAAATAAATCTTTTGTGACCCGCCAACTAAATTTAAACACAACCAAGATTTAAACTTCTTAAGAAGCCTAAAATGATTCTGAGGACCTCTGCAATGGTAGGGAATGTGATGCTGGGGTAAAGTAGTCAGACAGGTATAATTCACTGGGCAGTGTCCAGAGAGTATGACAATTATCAGCCTAAGCTTCCTTCTGTTGATTTCCATATTGTTTAGCTTTTGTTCTAGAGAAGGCTATGGATTTTTTGCTCGTCTTAGACCGTAATATTCAGTTCAATATTCGGTTTTCTGATCTTGTTCCCAGGCTTCCACGATGTTGCGAGTATTTCCTTAATATTTGATTGAAATAAGAGTTTTTATTAATGACGATTTAGATACATTTTCTATATTTACTAATTATTCTTGAACTTTAATATTTATATAGTACACTGTTAATCTTCACATTTCAACATAATTTGATAAAATCATATTTTTGTTATTATTTTTAATTATCCTGAAATTGTGAGTTATTGAGAAAATAATACCTTGCGATATGACCAAAAAATGTCAATATAGGCTAGAGCCCATTTGGCTCTACGATTTTGATCAAATGTAGCGTCTCAGGACCTAAACAAAGCATTATGGCTCTAAAATTATGGTTTGTGAGTTGACGATCCAAAAACCAAAAAATTGGTTTTGAAGCTGTTAAAAAATACATAATTATTGAACATAAGCTCTACCGATTTAAATAAAATTTTGGTGAAATTAATAACTCATACCAAATTGTAAAAAAGTTAAAAAAAAAAAAAAAAAAAAAAAAAAGGTTCAACAATAACCTTCACCGCCATTGTTAAAACCTTGATTTGAATTAAATTTATACTTAGTACAAGAAAAGCAAGCTTTAGACTCCTTCAATACATACAGTTATTTCTAAAAATATGAAAAGACGGGAAAAATAAAAAAACACTTTTCAGCCTCACATTTAAGTACTTTAGCTCATATAAAACATTTTTGAAGTTGTAGCAAAAAAATTGTTTTTGGCGTTTCATCACTGTTTATATGATTTTAAGGCAATGTTTTTGTAGCATTATAAAATTTTGTGTTATTGATAATCTAATAAATATATTTTTAATTTGTTTAAAATTAGTTCATCAAAAATTTCCTTAATCAATTAATAAATTTTGAATCAATACAATTATACATTTCACTTACCCAGTTATAGGTTAAGTTTGGTAATTGTTTTTGACTGATTTTTACATTTATGGCCTCAGGAAATCGAACAAGTGATTTTCAACATGGCGTCTGTACGTAAGCACAATAGTGGCCACAACAATTAAAATAAGAACATAAAGTTGGATATAGAGTAGTGTCCTCATACAGAAGAACCATATTGACAATGTCAAAATGGTGACTATTTAAAAAATGTATTGTTCATATCTCGTATGTTCTACAAATTTAACACATTAAATTACATACAAATTCACAGATTTCAATTCTGCATGTAATGGTACCAATCCTACATCTCCATAACGACAAATAGCGTAGTTACTGTAAAAATTTAATTTCAAGATTTCCCAAGAAAATGTGATATTCGTATAGTTACAAGATCCGATAGGACTGTCACCGACACAAGCATAGTATAGAAATTTCTTTATACATTAGCTTCTAGACCCCGAGTCAGTGATATGAGCAAAGCGAGTGAAATGGTTTAATATATTAAATCCTAGCCGATATGAAAATAGTGATATAAACAATTGCAAGATTCAGAAAACCTGTGTAACAACTGTTAACAAACACCCTACTGGATAAGACCTCTCGATCTACCGATACAATTTAACATTTCCTACAAGACACAAGAAACCAACTTTTGAGCATTACATTTATAGGATCTGCTTGTATTTTGTTGTATGACGAAGCTGTGCCCTCCTATCAACCTGTTTACTATCTGTTAATCACTAAAATGTATTTGTATTTTAATTATCATTTCACATATTCAGGGAAAGTGTACAACTAACCAAACAGCAGAGAAGATTAATATTTCTATGGCATGACAAAACGAGAATGAAAAAAAAACATCACATCTGGTCAACGTACAGTTTTAACATGTTTGATTTCATTTACTGTAATTGCAAAATTTTATAATATAAGAAAATAAATTTGTTTTAACAGTGCTGATACATAAATAATAAATGTAATCATTTGTACAGACCTACATTAAATCAAATCACTATTAATCTAAAAACAATTTATTTTTTTGTTTGTATAAAAACACAATGTTTAAGCTTATAGCATTATCCGACTAACACTTAAAAACCCTTTCAATACTTTTAAAGAAATCCATTGGAATAAAATCAAGTTATTTGCATAGATTATATTACTGTCATACTTGAACCGAAACGAATGAGATCTTACTTTAAATCTGTTTTTTTTTTTTACTTGCATTTTCACTTTATTTTATATACAAAATACGTTTTAAAAATCACAATAAATAATCAACTATATCGAACGCACATAAAAATACTCCTGATTTAACTTTTTAAACTTTAATCATCGATTTTGAATTAAAAAAAGGCTTTCCATTTTGCTATAAAGCACCAACACATATCACGACAAGGTACAAGAGTTGCGACCCGCACAATTGTTACGTGAATGGTCGAGTGAATTGGGCGGAGTATGAGCTAGTGAACGCAATTTCTTACCGCTAACTCGGGGCGGATGATGTGACATAGACATTGTTGTATATGTCGTCATGGCATATGACTTTAAATGACGTTTTATTGGATTAGGAAGTGGAAGTTGATCGATTCCGTAGACTGTAGTACGTGCAACGATGGCTCGACAGCAGAGTTCTTGTAGACTCAAAACTGCAACATCATAGATTCATTTTAGAAACACAGAATTTGAAAGTTCAATTATTAATACAATTGTTTACCACAAATAAGATAAAAACAAATTTCATGTTAGGCTGTTTTATTTCTATTTTGTATATAATATCAGTAGTTGCCAAAGTGGAAAAAAAATCATGAACAAAGTGTTTGATAAAATATTTTTATTTTAAGAGGTCAAACTACCTTTACCTGTGCTACAAACTGTGTCAGCATAATTCCTATATGATTAAAATCAAGTTTTAATGTTGGTATTCAGTGTTCATTTTGATTTGCCAATTATTTTTGAACAAATTGTTTAGAATGTATTTTGAACTACTAACAAAACTAAAACAGAACAAAACTTAAGAGAACCACAAGTGGCAGTGCCAGGAAGCACAGTTATTAAGCCACTTGTGTCCGTCTATGACAATTTCAGAGTAGCGCAACTCCCACGTTTAATTACAACTGTTTAAAATATTTAAAATGATCTCTTCTCATCGTTCGTGAGATATATGTCCCATGACGAAGACCTTGCGGAGTTATAAAAAATAATTTTGTTTGTATTTTGTTAAAAATATGTTGAAATTGAATTTATAAACTTTTAACATAAATACGTATGTGTAATTAACTGTAAACCAATTGTATTTAATATTTTCATATTAATTGCAAATTCAATTTTTCTGGAATTTATTGAAATACCGAAGTAAAGCAATTAAATTCTTTTCATTTGTTTATGATAATTTTATATACAAAATAAGTATGTAGTGTTTTACCATTAAAGGAAAATCATTAGAAAATAGTACCATTGATTAAACTGCACTGGTTTTGTTTACTCAATTCGTCTTTCTAAATTATTTTAAACATCATAAATCAATTATACGTTTCTGGTTTGTTATATTTTTCAATTGCAGGAAATTGTAAGAATAATGTAACAATATAAATTATTTTACTATTTTACAAACAATACTTCGTAGAAAATGAAAATAATCATTAGGCAAATGTTTTATAACTGTTTTACATTGAATGACATTTTTTTTTTACTTGAAACTTTGCACACGGATGTGGGTCATTAATCGTCATGTGACATTGAAAATTTGAATAAAAATTGGTAGTGTTTTGAGAAATTACGTCTTTTATAACTACCCCATGATTGATTTTATAGATTTCTTACGTGATAACTCGTGTACCAGCATTTCTGAAGAAATGGCAACTAATATGTTTTGTCTGGACTCATAGCGGCTACAATTGAAAAAAATCATCAAAGCTGATTTTGAGAAAATTGAAATTTTGTATTTTTTATCTTAACCCAAAATTTTGAGTTATCAAAAAATAACTGGTATCAATACAGGGTGATTGCAACAGGTGTGACCGTTGTTTTATTTGATAAGTAAAAAAGTTACAATAGTTTTTAAAAGGTAAACTCAGAATTTTTCGAGTTAAAACTAGAGGTATTACGAAATTTTTCATATCATTTACCATTTTTCCAATATGGTGGTCAGCTCTAAATTTTCTTATGGGAACCCCTATTTTGTATTGCAATTTTGGAATTAAGGACAAATTGTATTATTAAACACTGTTAATACTTTTGTTTCGGCTGATACACAAGGTCTAATACATCCAGTAATAATTACAAACCCGTGTAAGTCAGTAGATTTTCAAGAAACTACCAGAAAAGTTGCACAAAATCAAATGTTGAGACATTTTTAAGAGACAGTTTAATTCACTTCCTTTTATTGAATTTCCATAACAGCTGTTTTAAAGGAATAAAGAGTATCAATTATCTACCTGATGTTTATAAAGTGTTGACATTTTTAGTCCTGCTATATGAGTAATTTACTGTTTTTATACTTGATAGTCTATCCATGTTTCAATTTTAAATTCCATTCAACTGTTTTAGCTACGGGAAATGGACCTCTTAAAATACCTTGTATTTTCACAAATTTGAGCGCTTATAACTCCTAAATGGTTAGAGATAATGAAAAATAGCAGAGAATATAAGTCTTAAAATAATTCGTTTTATCCAAAATCACGATAAAAAATAGGGATTCCTACAAGACAATTTAAAACTAACTGTTATATTGGGAACATTTCATAATATGTCTAATTTTAACTCCAAAAATCATAGACATTTTGTTTTTTCTAGTTGTTTTAAAGTGAAAAACTTTTTAGTCATCATCCTCTTAAAATAAAAAAAAGAACAAAATAAAAAACCCCCCTCCCACTTGATACTCTAATAATGTTGGGGTCGGAAAAGAACAACAGTTGGCCAAGACTGATAATAAAGATGAAAAAGAGGAATCGAACTCAATACAAAGCATAGTATAGATTCCAGCTACGACCTGCCACACCCGTACTCACTATATGTGAGCCCAGAAGGGCACGGACATAGAAAAACCAACAAAAATCAGTGTCTATTCATGTCAAATAATTACAACATAGAAATTAGCAATGTAGATAACATGTAGATAATAAATGTTACTTTTTTTAATGATTATTTTACCTACATTATCAGCAAGATAAGGTATCAATGAATAAAACATTGCATGCTTTATTTTAGAAGAAATTTCACAATTTCCAAAAGATAAATATGAACTCAAGTTTTACAATAATGCATTTTAATGTCCTTCTTTTTGGAAACTATTGTGGTCGTTTCTTCTTTCTTCAGAGACGATTTAAAACCCAGATTATTTCCAAAAAGTATTCTTAATTTTTTCCCCTTTTGGTTTAAATGTGAATCTTAACATCATCAACTTATAAAAAAAAGAACATAAAATTGAGTACCCTTAGACCTCAAGTACTCTAATAGCATCAAGGTCAGAAGAGGACAAGAAAGCATTCATTATAAGTGAACTCTTGAAAGGATTAGTCTTTACAATTATTATTATCGTAACTCGATAGAGTTTTTTCCCTTTACAATCTCAAGTTCATATTATGTAGTTTCCCTTCACTAACCAAATTACAGATCAATTAGGGCTCCTTGGAATCAACCTTAAAGATTTCATGTTTTATGAAGGCTCTATCAAGAAATCTCTCACATTTTGGTACGAACTCTGTTCCTCTCGGTTATCATACTCAAATAGCATTAGGGTCGGAAGAGAACAATAATTGGTCAAAAGAGATTTGATAGGAAGATGAGAGATGGGATCTAACCAAGAATACAAGAAAAAGGAGAGCTATGGGCCCTTAGGATTGCCACGTCCGTACTCATGTTCCCGAGTGTATATTCTTAATTAATTCACTACAAAAAATTGCTTACAATAATGAACAAAAAAAAAAAATACAAATTAGTCATATTTGGTTATATAACAAAACTTTTTATCATTTTTTGAAACTCAAAATTTAAAGGGGTAGCACCCATATGGAAAAAAAATTGTGATTTTCTGTAAATCCGCCTCCAACGATTTTGATCAAATGTAGCCTCTAAGGACCCACAAAAAATTTATTGGTCACCATTTCTCCAAAATTGTTGGTTCGTAAATTGTCATTAAACAATCAACAATATTATAAAATATACAATTTCTCAAAATCAGCTTAACGATTCAAACGAGTACAAATTCATAAGTAAAAAATATTACTTCTGGTATAATTGGAAAAACCAAAAATGTAAAGCTCGATTTTAATCAAATACAATGTTACGCTGACGTTTTTCTAGGACAAGCAATTATTTCAAAGATGCGGCGATTATTGGGGATGGGCGAACGAGAAAGTTTTTCTGTTTTTACGCTGTTTATTAGGGTTTTTATTATTATTGAAGGTGACTTTTTGTCATACTTTTATCAAGAAAACAATCAGAGTGTAAACATTAGTATTCATTCAAGGAATACATTGAGTTTTCACACTTTTAGGTAAAACACAAATTTGTTCAACAATATTTGTCAAAGTTAATTTTTCTTAAATTATTGCTTAAAGGTGAAATACCTCTTAGCTATCATTGTCTTATAAAAAATAAAGACTCATAACCCTCTAATAACATTAGGGTCAAAAACAAGAGTTGGTCAAGAGAGACCAGATAGGAAAGACGGAGAGGGATTCAACCCAAGATTATATGATTAAAGGTGTAGATCCAGTAAGGTCCCTCGGGATTGCCACACCGATACTCATTACAGATAAACCCCTTAGGGTTCTCATTAAATTTTGAGGAGTATTAATATTTTTTCTTGTATGGAAACTGTTGATAGATACTATAAGATCACAGATTATTATTATCTGTGATTATGTTTATGAGTGCTTCTAATCTAGTGAAGCAACGTGACTACTAGATTACTGAAATTTATAATTTAATGCCTCTTTGGTTGAATGTAATATTATAAATAAATAAAAGGTATGTTTATCAAAATGTACATACTATCTTTAACACAACAAGTTGGCACTGTTTATTATTAGACACTACCTTTGTTTGATCTCCACAGCCTCTCCATGCCGTTCCTCTGTAACGCTCTTCTCGACAATTCACTAAAACTTTCTCTGATATTAAAATCACACAGAGGGCTGACTTCAAAAAAAGCCATTCCATTTTTGGTCGCATAAGTCTCTGCATCTCGCGTGCCGACCTGTCGATTGAATGCAAGATGAAGTCGGTTACCGACCAAAACCTTCGGCACACCTGGTGCATGCTGTAATCAGAAAAATGTATTACTGAAGGAAAATTAAAATATTTATAATCATTGCTACGTTATATTGATAGGTGTCAAATTAATAAAATTATTATTTATTCCTTCCTATATTTAAACATATATAAAAAACATAATTATCTTTTAGGAATTTGTTGGCCATATAGAAGGAGAGAAATAGAACATTTTTAAAATAAAGACGACATTATTAGTTTTTACTTGAAACAAAATTTATTGGTATATACAAATTAGTGATTACATACCATTTAATGGTATTCATTTGTGAAAAATCACATTACAAATGATCTCCATTTGCGTTAATGCATTATTATAAGTGTTTCTATTGGCCTCTACGCCATCTAAAGAATATTCTGGCAATTTATTGAAGAATACGGTTTTCCAATTCATATAATGTACGGTCTCCGACTTGAGGTATATAATGTATGTGCGTGATTTAAGGTATCTCAATAAAAAACTGCCACACTGATAAATCTGGGATCGAAGGAGCCAATAAGGACCAATGATGAAATTCTTTCGCAACAAGCACAAAGCGGTAACTTTTGGGCTGTGGAGTAGTTTTTGGTGGATTTCTCGAGGATTATCAATAACCCAATAGTGAAAATTTTGTATGCTGACTGCACAATGAGCTTCATCACTCATCGACGAGATCATGTTTTCATTTTATTTATAAAGTGCAAAAATTGTGAGTTCAAGTTCAATAGTTGTTGTAATTTGTTTTGTTTAACTCCTCCACAAACGCTAACTTATACAGATAAAAGATAATTCTACATGCAAAATATGCTTGTATATTAACAAACTGTATTGCTGAATTTAAGATCCACAGAATGTTTCCGAGCAGAGTGGCCTGGACTTTGTAATATCGCTCTTAGATTAGATTTTTATTGTACAATAAGACATAGTGGTATAAAACTAGTCATACCTCTCAACACATATACATAAATAAGTAATTAACATAAAATTAAAGTAACAAATCAATACTTAAAATAACTATACACATGAAAACTTTCACAATAATAAATAAAGTGTGCAATAACAAATAGGTTAAAATACAATGCAAATATAGTTACAAAACAAACAGCTAAAGCAAAATTACTTGTTTTGAGATTACAGTTTCAAGAAATTTCTCAATCGAGTAAAAAGCATTGGTTCTGAACAGCTCTTCTAACCCTTTCCACATTTTCCGTATTATGTATCGTACATTAGGCACCTAGTGGTTTTGTATTCATTAATGAGCCTCCTGAACTAAAATTATTAACCCAATGTAATATTGTGTTACGCGAGGGAACAAAATCATTTCGGTGGATTTAGAATCTGTACCAAAACTCAACGCTGAACAGCAATCCCTGATTCATCACTCTTCACAAAACTGTCGTACACAAAAGACGGTGTTCTAATCTCCACGGTTCCATGATGCCAACTGAAAGTGAAATGGTACAAACAAAGGAATTGGATACTCCATCCGAATGCCTACACAAATAATATTACCCATTTTCAAAAACATGCTTTAGCCCAACCCTGTATAGTCAGATACATATCTTTTAAAAGCAGAAGCCATCATGCTGTTTACAGAACTGAACATTCTCCCTTTATAAAATTTATAAGGTTTTAAGAACATTTTTCATAAAAATTCGAGCAATTAGAGTTTAGTAGAATTTTAAGATCCACGTTTAATAGATATTTCCCGAAGGGATATTTGACATAATCAGAAATTTTTTCTTACAAGGGCCCCTAATTATTAAACCATTATACCCGAAGAAATTAAACTATGGCGCGTGGAAACAAAATTTAAATTAAATTAATAAGAGAATTGATACTGATAAATTTAGAGTCACATTTTAAATTCATTTAATAAATTAAGAAGAAAACAAAATTGATTTAAATGATGAAGACTTTCCGCTGAGCCTTCGTTTATCTTTCTTATCCTTGATATATATTATACACCTGGTGGAAATCGGAAAGGTAACCAAAACAGCCTATTTAGGCTAAAGAGTTATATAATACCATAGAAGTCATTTGTCAAGCAATGTCAATGATGTGTAGAATCCTCTACAAATATATGTATTAAATGGAATCATTAAGCTTCTATTTTAAAATTTTTAATCCAATTGTTATTTTACATTTTATTATTATTTATAAAATGTTCTTTGTTTAGTTTTTATATTCATTTGTTGTTGTGGGCAAGCTTCAACTATGGCCCATCCCAGTATAGTTGACATTAATTTGTATTTATTGTATATAATGCTTTCTGTATACATATACTGCCTTCAGCTCTCAATGGGATAGCTGCCATAAGCCAAAACAGTACTTGTACTATACGGACCCTAAGTTAAAAACTCAAAACATCATATTTAGGTTCTGTCATCTGTCTACTATCATTCTTTCAAGTTCGGTCATTCATCCGGTCTAGACTCCACCGCTACGAGATCAGTGCTGCTGCAACACTCTTATGAGAATCATTGTTTGTATTTAATAGTGGTTTGTGTTATTTTACCGACTTATTAACTTATCTAAAATTGAATAATTTCATAAGTTCATTTGCAAATATATAACATAACCTGGCCTAACCTAACCTATTCGAGTTTTTTGTACGCAAAAATTTAGATCAGATTTGTGGTGGCAAGAATCACTACAAATAGGTTAGGTTAGGTTATCATATATACATAAATATGTTTATGTATATATGATAACCTAATCTAATTAAAATAATACTTCAAATTTAATATAGTACATAAGTACTGAAAAAACATAAAATTATAATTTTCTCAAAATCGGCTCTATGATTTTGATCCGGGAGCCACGGAATTTTCAAAATCAAACAATTATCAAGAAATTCCTGCAAGATAGTCATTTGCAGTATGAGTGGTTGCACCATCCTGTTGAAACCAACACTGCCCCTCATTAACATCCAACAAAGCAATAAACTGTTGGATTAACTTCAATCAGTGACAGTTATATCGAAAAATAAAGGGCCTTATCACACAACTGCGATAATTGTACAACACAAATTTCACATACATGTAAAGCTCATTCGGCAAAAGATTTATGTTCATTACTACATATTTGACTGTTATGGTTGTTTACAAAACAAACCAAGTGAAATGAACCTTTGTAACTAAAATATCTGTGATCTAATATCTTAATTTCGTTAGCTGAAACAAATCTATGAAATATAGGACAGAACTGTAAACATTTTTCACAGTAGGGTTATAATAGTTTATGAACGACATCGATGCAGTTTTAACTTTCTTGTCACGCAAAAAAACAGTACTTGTTGACATTCCCATCTCTGTAGATATCTTTTTAGCTATTTTCTCGGTGGACGAGTTCAACACTGAGACACTTCATCAAGAACGTCAATAGTAAAAAAATAATGGACAGACTACGCTCTTGAGACCATGTATAGAACCTGAAATTTATTAATTAAAAGAAAAAATGTTGATTTGTTAGGAACTGCAGATTGAGGAAACTTCAAATGTATCTCATCATTCACACGTTTGTAAGAAATAAACGCTTAAGTGATACTAGTTTATGACAAGGTTATTTGTAGTCCATTGGGTTAGGGACTACCTATAAACCTTCAGTACAGTGTAGCCACCACACACAAATTTTGGCATAAAATATAACTCTGCATGAACTAAACTATGTTATATGAAAGCAGGGTAGTTTTCCTTATTGAATCACCAGGTATAATATCACAAAATATGTTTTTTTCCTTCTAAATATGCTTCATCATGTAACAGTAAATACATAAGATATCACAAGAAGACCATTATAAAACTTACACTGTCAACTTCTTTGAGCCATCTGTCAATGCCATCGAACGACCATTTGTTGGTTATGTCGTAGACTAAAAGAACCCCTTGAGCACCTCGTGAATATGAACGTATTATTGTACAAAACCTGCCTTGACCTGAAGTATCCCATAGCTGCAATTTCACCCTTTTTCCATCCAAAAGAATAGTCGTAGTTTTGTAAGCTATACAACAAAGAATAACTTTATTTCATGGTGTAGTGTTAGGACTAAACTAACCTAATCCAAACTTATAACAATATTAATACAGTGGAACCTTGATAACTCAAACCTTGATAGCTCAAATTTCTAAATATTTATCAAATTTTTGTCATTCTCCTACAACTTCCCATAATCCCAATGCTAATTTTCCCACTATTAAGTCGAATATTTTAAAAAAAGTTCCTCGATAAGACAAATTTTGTTGGTTTCCTATATGCTTCGATTAACCTCTATAACTTAAAGGTAACTCGAGTAAGTCTTGCTGGAATCCCACCTTATTGAATGTATTGTACTTATGTGTAAATGTGCCGATTTTGATTAAAATAAAATTAAGGACTGTTTATTAAATCAAAATACTTTTACTGTGTTTTCTTTCACTTATTCCTAATTAATTACAGGATTATAGGAATAACAATATAATGAAATCACGCTGCCTAAGTGAATAAAGGCCAGTCATTTGTATCTTCTATAACTCAAAATTGGTGATTTTTGCCCTCGGTAACTCGAATCTCGCTATCTCAAATTATTTGATAACTTGAAGTGTTAGTAATCACCTTGAGATTAGAGTTATTGTGGTTCCAATGTATATCAATTATTATTATTACTATGGTAAAAATCGAGATCTAATTAGGTCGCAGTGCAGGAGGTGTTTTTAAAACACTCTCCCCAGCCTTAATAATAATAAAAAATAATGGTAAAAATCAAACATAGCCCTAGATAGAATAAAACTCGAATACAAGATCTCACAAAAATTATGTTTACTTAATCAAACACGTTTCAATATCATCATATGATATTCTAGAGTAACCGGATATGCTTGTATAACTGTAGTTATTTTTGACTTACCGCCAGAACAAAAAAAGGTTTGAAGCAACCCCCACCTTCGAGCTGATAAACAGATTAACCGCCTTACGCATATGACCAATGCATAGTATACTATGTAGTGCCGGCACGGTGACATTAAAATATTGTGTTTCTCGTGCGTGAATGTTATGTGTTACTTGTATTTTGTGTTGAATATTTTAACTAAGTGTTATCACCCGACGATGGACGATAATGTCCGAAACACGTGTTGTGAATAAATACATGGCAATATAAACAAAATAGAACGTTTCAATAACCTGCTGATCTGTTTTGCAGATATGAAAAGGCCTACATATGGTATTATAGTATACTTGTAATTATTAGGCCTACTATTTTGCAAAACTTAATGGAACCATTAAATTGGCAAGTAAACAATTAGCTCAGTTTTGTCAGATATTCACTAATTTCCAAGTTTTACTGACTCTTCTTCCTAGCCCTAAATCATATATTAAGATCAACTCGAAATATAAAGCAATTACGCCTAGTATAATCTAGACAGGTTTTTCACTTCTATCATTGCTTATTGGTAGGTTATAAAAGAAAATCAGTAATGCTAGGATTACCATGTTAAAACTTTAACAGAAGGGTAGATAAATGCAATGTTTATATAAAACTTTTTTTTTTATTACTAATGACCTAGAAACGACGGTTATATGACCGGTTCACAATAATTTTTGGTCATCAAAACACAGTAGAAATATACAGAGTGGCTAAAAAAAAATTTAAACAGTATAGGACAGTAATTGTTTACCTAAAGATGGCTCCTAATTTTCGAGTTTTTTTTTATCGTAAACTACATACCTTCCTAAAAATAAATAATGTTTCCTTGTGGAGGTCACTTTTTTCGCTGAAAAATCACATTCTAAAAACTATCAAATCAACGTATTTATAGGTTAGACATTATGGCAAATGTTCACATTTACATCTCTTATGTTAATAAAGATAGTTCAAAGTTCTGTCAATTCTTCATATTAATAACCTAATTTCAAATTATTAACTTCAATAAATCTACGAAAGGTTTGGCCAGGTAGTTTTATATATATATATAAGGTTTGGCCAGATGTTTAATTATAGCTACCTGGTCAAAGCTGTTGTGATATATAATTATATTGCAAAGTAAGCAAATTATTAACTTCAATAAATTACGAAAGGTTTGGGCAAGTGGTTTTATATATATATATATATATATATATATAAAGCCACCTGGACAAACCTGTTGTGACATAAATAGCGATTTAGCGTAGTCATTCTGTAATGCGCAATCATCAAACCATATGCTATTACCATTGCCATTATGTTTTAACCTATAAATATGTTGGATTTGGTAGATTTTAGATTGTGATTTTTCAGTGGAAAAGTGACCTCCGCGAGGAAAATATTATTTATTCTTAATAAGTAAGGTATGTAGTAGACTATTAAAAAAATCCAGGAAATTAGGAGCCACCTTTAAGTATCTTAGGCAATTGAAATATCTTAGGCCTACTAATAATTCTAAGTTGGGCAATAGTACCTTAAATCATTTGGTATTCTATAGAACATTATTACAAGTGGCCTATAACAGATAAAATTGATTTGAATAAAATAACCTAAGCCTAAAAAAAAGAAAAAAGATTAACAGAATAGATGTAGTGACAGGAAAGCGCTTAATCATGCTTAAATTAAAAAAAAACCAGAGTAGCCTAAACTGTGTTAGGTTAGGTAAAGAGTACAGTTAAATCTGTTACAATTCGTTGTAAAAACTCACCACTGCCGCTGCAAAATGGTGATTCAGAAGAACCGTCTTCTAATCCACTTAAAATTTCTTGTTTGCCAACGTCACTATCACCTACAAGTAGAAATTTTAATAAATAATCATACTGTTTTTGTTGACATGATCTTGGCTCCACTGCCATAACATAGGCCTACTCTTTTGTTTCTTTTGCGCATAATAAATCATTTGTTTGCAATCACCAAATCACCAAATTTGTATAACTACAATATTTATGAATTATCAAAATATTAAATTCATCGAAATAAACTAAAACAAATTCATTATTCGCATGAATCACCACAAAAACAACACTGTTCCTCCTGTCCTAATTCTTCTTTTCAGCTATATTATGTTAATCTTTGTTTTCTATTTCTACCTTTCCACCACTTTTCATCCAATTCCTTTTGAACTCGAGAGTCGATAGAGAGTACAAACATGAACAATCGATTACTACAAATTTTAACGTTTGTCCAAGGACATTCAGATACTTTTATATATTTAATAAACGGTGTAAAAACATTGCAAAACTTAAAAAAGTATTTGTCCAAAAAGTTATTAAAATACTAAGTCCTAATAAAAAATGAACCATGATACTAAGAAATTAATCTGGTTCTGGAAAAATCAGTTATATACAGTAATAGATGTACAAATGAGGAGCATAAGGCTAGAAGTCCACAAATAAATATCAAAATATGAGTAAACAGCTGGATTTTTTTCCCTTCATCATCTACTTAGAATAATAAAATAAATACTCTTTAGGTCAGAAAAATATAATTAAGTCACTGCTATTAGCATAAAAATCATGTCCATCGTACAGTTTGGAGCAAAGAAATACAAGTCACACAAGCCAATAACTGACAAGCTAGTCGTCACGTGACTACTACAAACAGCTGCCCGTGGTTGTTTAGTTTTGCACTTTTATAAGTTAGGTTATATTTGGATGTAATTTAGTTGTCAGTGAGTGCTTTATCTTTTTATAAAGTTAATATTTTAGGATTTTAAACGGTTAATTGTTTGAAATGGAAGAAGATGAAGACAATCTCATTACTGTTGAAGAAGGGAATGTTGGCTCAAGAAATTTTAAGACCTATTTTCTTTTTAAAAACCCACAAATCTGAAGTTATTAGCTTAGTCAAAAAATATAAGTTTAGTAGGTTGGAGCAAAAAAAGACATATCTGTTAGTTTGTTGCAAAACAATACATGTTAGGTTAAAGCAAAGAAATACATGTCCCATCGAATTGGTGGTCCATGTCCATGTTTAAAATCAAAATATTTTGAAAGTAAAGCAAAAAAGTATTACTAAGACATATACAGATGTTTTTCTTTATTTTCTACAGTATAAAAAACACCCACAATAACATCTTTAAGTAGAAAGATAAATGTAGGACAGTTTTTTGCCGATTGCCAAAATCTTGATTAGTGTGACTTGTATTTTTTTGCATTTCACCTCCTCAAATGTCCACTCATTACCAAAAACAGAAACAAAAACTAGTTGTCAATTAAAAAGAACCATGGAGGCTGTAGTATTTGAAAAATATTTATATAGACCTGCTGTATTTAAATAAGGGCCAAAACTTGTTTCACTTCTACCAAAAACTTATCTTCAGTGTAAACCATATTTGATTTAAAAATGAAGCTTTTTAATGACACTGGTTAATGTTCATTTTTGTTTTTTGCCAACTGTTCCTGAACCATAATAATTTTGTAGGCCTATTTAGGATTTTACACAAGTGTTGGATCTTCACATATACCCATGGAAGTGCAGCACATAATTATATAGAGGAGTGGCAAACGTGCAGACCTACCGGGTTTACTCATTTTTTCATTGTATTGGGTTAGATCTTATAACAAATTTTTACTTATGAATAAAATTTTTAAATTCTAAGTCTAAAATTATTAAAAATGAAAAACTAGAGATTAGTTAACAATATCACTGTAAACAGTTATTTATTAATAAATTATTATAATACAAAATCATATTTGAAATATTTTTAATTAGTCTTTGATCTTTAGTAATTACAATTGAAATAAATGTTCAATTCAAATGCCTCTAGGCTTAGCTCAGTCTATATAGTAAATTTATATTTAGAAATATATTTTAATTAGTTCAATTAATCTCGGGATAGGCACTCGGCTGGGATGATTGTATTATTTTATTTTTAAAAACGCATATATAAATTGTAGTGAAAGTTTATTAAATTTTGAAAAAAGAATTTAAATATTCAAGTTCTTATAATGGTTACTTAATAGTTCTAGGCCTTTAATAAGGTTCCTTTTAAATTGATAAAAAAAAGAAAACGTTTAACTGTTATTAGACAGAATATACCAAGTTCTGTATTAGCACTACTTTTATTCACTGTATAAAAATCAAAACAAAAACACTTATTAATTATAAAAAAACTTTGGAGGTGGGATTTTTGGCTTCTTGCTATGTCGAATGCTACAATGTTAATAATAATTTTCACATCTAAGCGGGTTTTTGCTTCGTTGCGGAGGGATCTCTTCTCTGCATCGTTTGTTGATGTGCCGATCGTCTTCCGCTGTTGTATATAGTCCTGGTATTTTATACCTTTTCTGGATATTAGGCAATTTTTGATTATACTGATATACTTTTAAATTCATATTGTTTATAATAATTCAATTTATGAGTTAATTAGTTGTTATTTAAATGGTTAAATTTTGTTTCTAATCGCGATTACAAATATCAGCTGGGCGTATATTTACTAATTCATTCGATAGAGGCTTTGGCTTTTTTATTTTACCCTAATTTTATTTCTTCTTATTCATTAGTCTCAGATGTTATTTGTACTGTTATAATGCCCTTCAAACTGATTTTTGATGAGGGTACTGAGTCTAAAATCATTTTGTGAAGTACAAATAACATCTTTTCTTTAACTCTAAACATGTAACAATGAACTAACTTAAACTTGTTAATAATAAAATGACTTAAAACTAATAACAATTCTTTCATCTTACATGGTTAATAATATCATTTTAATTCACTTTTATGGCTGTTAATCGGGGTGGGGGTTTATATGTAGTTCTTAAGATTATAGTTTTTTTTTTTTTTTTTTTTTTTTTTTTTTTTTATTATAGGGAACATTGTCTTGATGTAGGGTCTTTACTGGGTTTCATATACACTGGGACATTGGGGTAGGTTCTCATGATTTGTAGTTTGTACTTTGCACTTGGTGGGATGGGGTTGGGACTTATGTATAGTTCAATAAGATTGTAGTCTTTTGGTTGGGGCACACACATATAAAATTGTTTTTCACTTCACTTGGGCTATATTGTTTCTTGGTTTGGGTTTTATAATATATGTGAATTATTTGGAGTTTCTTTAATACATTAAGCAACATTTATCATGTTTAATATATGTTGGGTGGCTGTTATGTTATGGTTTGTGCATAGGTATATTTATATTTCGTCGTCTTTCTGTTCGGGTATAGGTTGATGATATGGCTTTAATAATGATACGTGGTAGGGACCATAAATTTTCTGGTGATCGTCGACTAAGGTGTAGGTGGATTTTCCAATTCTTTTATGTATTTTCAACGGTCCGACATAGATGGTAAAGAGTTTGGCAGTTTCTCCGTAGCATAAGCTCGATTGTGGGAACGATTTTAGTAATACTAATTCATCCTCCTTAAAAGTTGTAATTTTGTGGGATGAGTTGAATTTTGCAGCACGTTTGTCTTGGATATTTCGAATTTTGGTTTTAGTTATTTCTAATTTTTGCTGAAGGGGAATCTGTTTTTTAAAAGGGCTTTGGATTACTTCTGTCCAAAATCGTTTGTCGGTTATGTTTAGCTGTAGTTCGTTTGGGGTAAAGCTGGTCGTCTCATGTCGGACTTCATTTAGGAAATCGTTTATAGTTTGTATGTAGCTTGACCAATTTTTGTGGTTGTTAGAGCAATATGTCCTTAAACAACGTTTGATCTCTCTAATTGGACGCTCTGCCATGTTGGACATCGGATGGTGGACTGGGTTTAAGATATGTTTGATGTTATTTTCTCTTAATTTGTTGGTCCATATATTGCTCTTGAATTGGGTTCCGTGATCTGACAAAATTTTGATTGGTTTTCCGCAAGTTGGTATGTAATCATTAAACATTCTGTCTGTTATGGCTTGTGATGTGGCTCTTTTTAGGTTATATAATTTGACAAATTTCGTGAAGGTGTTCAGAATTATAAAAATATATTGCACGCCTCCTTTGCTTCTCGGGAGCGGTCCTATTAAATCTGTGGCTAGTAGGTCGCCTTTTCTGCTGCTTTTGACTCCACTGGTCTCGCCGTATAAAGGATGGTTATTGTACTTGCATTTCTGGCAGGTGTCGCAGGTTATTAGTAATTTTTTAATACATCTGGCCATATCCTTAAATATAAAATCTTCCTGGAGTATGGTTAGGCATTTTTTCGCACCGCAGTGTAAGTAATACTGGTGGCATTCCCAAATTAAATTATTTATCAGTTTTCTTGGTACTACGATTAGCCATGACTCATTGTGTTTTTGATATAGGGTATCGTTGTGTATCTTGAATCGTTGATTTTGCGTGCTATTTTCATCTTTGTTATAATTTTGTGCTTTTAAATAATTTTGTTTTAGGTCTAAATCGTTTCGTTGTAATTGGGGAAGGTTCTTAAGATTTTCTAAAAGTTCGAAATTATATTGTCTGTTTAGATTTGCCACTATTAGTTCTGAGGGGTTGTTTATGGGACTCTCTATGTTTTCGTCTGTTCTTATTCTGCTGAGGAGATCAGCTAAAGTATTGTCTGCTCCTTTGCAATGTACAATTTCGAAATGGTAATCTTGTAAGGCAAGGATCCACCGTGTTAGTCTTGCGTTTAATAATTTGCATGTTTTCAAAAAGGTTAACGCTTTGTGATCTGTGATGACTGTAAGTTTTGCGTTCAGAATGTAGTGTCGTACCTTTTGTATACAGTATACTACGGCCAATAGTTCCTTTTCTGTAGTAGTGTACTTGAGTTCGCATTTCTTTAGAGTCTTGGATATAAATAGTATAGCCCTTTTATTGTTGTCCTTATCAATTTGGAATAAATGTCCTCCTATGGCAATATCGGAGCTGTCGGTCTGTAGGTAGTACGGTTGGTCGGGTATGGGATGGCTTAAGACATTGGTTTGTAAAAATAATTTTTTAATCTCTTGAAAGGTTTGTTCTTCCTTATGGGTCCAGTTAAATTTCACCTTTTTGGATGTTAATTTCATCAAAGGTTGCACTGTTTTTGCATATTTGTCAACAAATTTATTGTAATAATTGATGCCCCCTAGGAAGCGTTTTAGTTCTTTCCTAGTGGTTGGGGAGGGAAACTTTTGGAAACACTTTATTTTTTCTAAGTCGGGTTCTAAACCTTTTGTCGTCAAATAATACCCTAGGAACGGTACTTTGTCCCTACAAAAGATGGATTTAGACAAGTTGACGGTCATGTTTGCATCCTTTAGCTTTTCGAAAACCTTTTCTAAGTGTTGGAGGTGTGTTGTGAAGTTTGGGGAAGCAATGCATAATATATCGTCTATATATACTAACGAAAAGTTCTCGATACTATTTCTGAACACTCGGTCTAAAGCTCTCACAAGCGCGGCTTGTGATGTTGATAGGCCGAAAGGGGTGACAATATACTGGTAGACTCTACCTCGGAACTGGAATGCTGTATAAGGCCTGGAATCGGGTTCTAGTTGGACTTGCCAGTACGAGGATGTTAGATCTAGTGTCGTCAGCCATTTAGAGTCGGTCGCTTTGGCCAATAACTCGTTTACACTCCTGTTGCATTCGTAGTCGGGCGTTATTAGGGAGTTTATTCTTCTCATGTCTAGACATACCCTTAAGTTGCCAGTTTTCTTCTTCACTATGATTATAGGGTTGATGAATGTGCTGTTGGACGGTTCTATTATATTGTTTTCAAGCATATCGTTTATCTCCTGCTCGACTGCGCTTTGCAGGTTTATAGGGATGGGATAGCTCTGGGCTCTATAATTGTCTGGTCGTTCTACGTGGATATGGTGTTGGTATTTGTTGCATCTCCCTGGTTTGTCGGAGAATATTTCTTTGTACCTGCATACTAAATTGGCCATTTGTATTTGTTGATCATAATTTAAATTTTCAATTGCCTTAAACATATCTATTATTTCACTGAGTTGATTATTTTCATTTTTATAATTACTTATTGGAGTTTCAATATTATTTTCATACTTTATATCATCGTAGCATACCATTCTGCATTTTGTTCCTTCGTTTTCTTCACAGTCTAACTTCAATTGCAATATTTCGCTCTTTGCGTTAATTATTTTAATTGTATTGTCGTCGAAGTTTAAATCCATCTTCATATTACTTATCGTGTCTATCCCAAAAATACATTCTTTAATCAAATATGGTACAATCACACACTGTACATCGAACTCGAATTGTTTTATTTCTGCTTTTAGCATAACTACTTGTGAAATTCGTTTAGATTTATTATTTAAGGCGGTTGTTATGAAAGTATTGCTGACAGGTAATTGTTCAAAATGGCCTAATTTATTTTTATTATTTATGAACCACGTCTCTGATAAACAAGTAATGTTGCTACCTGTATCGAGGAGGGTATTGGTGTTAATTCCATTTAGTTTCACGTTGATGACCGGACATTTGTAAATTGTAGGTGGCTCGTTATTTCCGTCGTCTTCTTCTTGTAGGAGGAATTCTCCATTACAATATAAATTCGATATAATAACTTCGTCTTTGTGTTGCTGTCCTTCTTCGGTTTCTGGCCTATTTCCGATTTTATGTTTAATTTCTTGCACTGGAGTGGTTGGTGGATTGCTGAAGTCCCCTTCTTCTTCAGAATCACACGTGTAGCCATAGACTTCATTTTGTTTTTGACCTAAACCAGTGCGTTGGCGTTTAACGCGGTCTGATTAGGGTCGATTTCGGGTTCAGAAGCAGGTTTGGTTAGTGTGGGTGGCCTGGTAGTGGTGGCGATCATCTGGCAGACCTTTTGTTGTTCCCTTGTTGGATATACTGTTTCTCGCTGCTGTTGGTATGCTGGTCGGCTTTGTTGATGGACGTTTGTTGGTATAGGACCTGGTTGTCTGTCGTAAGTAATCCTAGGTGTGTATCTGGTGTTGTTGTACATGTGTTGTCCATTGTGGTATGCAGGTCTTTGGGTTGGCTGTTCTCCAGTTTGGTTTCGGTAAGGGTGGTTTCTGTAATTTTGAGTGGTGTCGTTCTGCAGTGTATTCCGGTAGGATGGGCCTCGGTTGTTGTATTGATTGTTGTTGTTGCGTTGGAATAATTGGTGTTGTCGAGCTGTCGTTGTAGTGCTTGCTCCTTCTCTGGGATTGGCGGTGTTTCTGCGGCGTATCTCAGCGTTTGCTTCCTCGGTATCTTCCCGCTGTAATAAGTCTGCGAATTCCTTTATTGAGGTTATATTTTGCACTCGTTGGGCATCCTGAATCCTTCTATCGAAGTGTTCCACAAGCGTCGCTATAATATCTTCCTCTGGAGGCTGGGGAATCATAGACTTCATAGTTAAGACTCGTTCGATAAAATATTCACTTCTAGTGAGTTTGCCTCCTGGTCGGTATTGTTCGTACTCGAGTTTCTGTCGTGATCCTTTTTGGATGTCCCTGTTCCAGAACTTAGCAAGGAATTCGTCGCTAAACTGCTGGAAATTTGAAATGTCGTTCTTTATCAGCTGCCACCATCGGCTCGCACTTCCCTCTAGGCTGTTCTCAATAATATCGAAGAGGCAGTCCTGTTGATCGCCGGGCTGTCCTATTTTCCGGGTTGTTAGGCGTTCGTAGTATCTGTTTAACCTGTATAAATAATCATTCGGGTTTGATTGTCTTCCATTGAATTTAGGTAATATGGGGTTAATTGAATTGCTAATATCGTGTCCGGTAGCTCCACAGGTTACAGTTATTGGTGGTAGGCTGTTATTATTATTGTTATTTTTAGGGATTTCTGCTATTAAATTTTGTACTTCTTGGATTACGTTATTTTTGTTGGCCTCGATTCTTTGATTTATCAAAATTTCCTGTCTGGTTAGAGATTCGTCTAAAAGTTGGCTATTGATAGTGGTGTCTAATTTAGTTTCCAATTCATTTATTTTCTGGCTATTATTGTGGATAGTTTGCTTAATATCGACCAGTTTTTCAGTAAATTTGTCTTCGACATGGCTGATTTGTATGGCTATACCTTCTTTTAGTCGTTCAATTTCGGATTGAACCTCTTGAAAATTTTGTTTTAAGTTTTGTTGAATTTCGGTTTGAGCTAATTTTAATTTCTCTTCTAAATTTTGGCCTAAACTTAGTTGCATTTTGTCTATCAAAGAAGTTATTTGTTCTAATAGGTTAGGTGTGGTAGTGCTTTGTGTTTCCATTTGTAGGTGGTGGTCTATATTTGTAGGGTCTACACTAATTTCGGTTTCCCTATCTATCGGCTCAGTTGTCTCAATGGGGTTTGGTTGTCTAAGGATGGCTAATTGACTTTCCCTAGCCTTCTCGGTTTGTGTAATGTTAGGCCTCAAGTTATAGATTTGTTGTTGTTCTTCAGAAGGATTCATTTTATTTAAAATTGTAGGTAAGTATCAGTTATTATAGTTATTAGAAGGCTAATATTACAAGTAGGCCTATAGCTTATTTGAAATTAGGTTAATCTAACAAACATAAATTTAGATCCTTAAAATTAAAATATATCACTTATAAATCTAGACTTTGATTGAGCCTAACTTAAATATATAATTAGGTTAACTAAGTTTTTCGGTTAATATGCTAGTTAGTGCCAAGCTGATATGTGTAATTTCATAATACAATCATGCCAATCACGTTGCGCGCCAATTTTATAACAAATTTTTACTTATGAATAAAATTTTTAAATTCTAAGTCTAAAATTATTAAAAATGAAAAACTAGAGATTAGTTAACAATATCACTGTAAACAGTTATTTATTAATAAATTATTATAATACAAAATCATATTTGAAATATTTTTAATTAGTCTTTGATCTTTAGTAATTACAATTGAAATAAATGTTCAATTCAAATGCCTCTAGGCTTAGCTCAGTCTATATAGTAAATTTATATTTAGAAATATATTTTAATTAGTTCAATTAATCTCGGGATAGGCACTCGGCTGGGATGATTGTATTATTTTATTTTTAAAAACGCATATATAAATTGTAGTGAAAGTTTATTAAATTTTGAAAAAAGAATTTAAATATTCAAGTTCTTATAATGGTTACTTAATAGTTCTAGGCCTTTAATAAGGTTCCTTTTAAATTGATAAAAAAAAGAAAACGTTTAACTGTTATTAGACAGAATATACCAAGTTCTGTATTAGCACTACTTTTATTCACTGTATAAAAATCAAAACAAAAACACTTATTAATTATAAAAAAACTTTGGAGGTGGGATTTTTGGCTTCTTGCTATGTCGAATGCTACAATGTTAATAATAATTTTCACATCTAAGCGGGTTTTTGCTTCGTTGCGGAGGGATCTCTTCTCTGCATCGTTTGTTGATGTGCCGATCGTCTTCCGCTGTTGTATATAGTCCTGGTATTTTATACCTTTTCTGGATATTAGGCAATTTTTGATTATACTGATATACTTTTAAATTCATATTGTTTATAATAATTCAATTTATGAGTTAATTAGTTGTTATTTAAATGGTTAAATTTTGTTTCTAATCGCGATTACAAATATCAGCTGGGCGTATATTTACTAATTCATTCGATAGAGGCTTTGGCTTTTTTATTTTACCCTAATTTTATTTCTTCTTATTCATTAGTCTCAGATGTTATTTGTACTGTTATAATCTCTCTCTTTTTTCTTTCCTAACCAGTCTCTCTTGACCAACTCTTGTTCTGTTCCAACCCTGACACTAATAGAGTATTCAAGAACTAGGGATCTTCATGTTAAACTCTTCTTTTTTTTATAACTTGATGATAACTGAGAGGCTTTTCACCTTTCAACAACAAGGAACAACTTTTTTTAGATTCAGAAGATTTCAAAATGTATATACTGTATCCCCAAAAAACATTCATCAATTTTGTGACTCATCACATAATGTATACTTTCTGTATAATATTTATATGTGAGAAAGTAAAATGAACAACCGATGCCAACATAAAAGGTATAATAAGTAAAAAATAAGTCCATTTAGCCTAATTTATCTTAGTATCAAAACTCAACCTTTTAGGAGCTATAGCCCTTCAAATCAGAATTTCAATTGCTAATATTTTTTAAATGGGTTTAGCTAAAAAATTTAAATTTCATGCACTTCTGGTATAAGGTACAACTTTGTAGAGTATCTATTAAATATATATATATATATATATATATATATATATATATATATATATAATTAGATTTATCTCTGTATGTCTTGTGGGGTCATTTTTGTAGGAATCCTGGCTCAAAGATTCTATTACAACATAGAAAAACTTTTATTTCCATGTAGGCTTATAGTCAGAGAGAGAGGTAGTAAGTATGTAATTATTACGTTTCAACTGTTTTTTGGAGTATAAGGCGTGTTTTCAAAAAGAGTATAAGAAAACAGAACTTAAGCATTTTTATTTAATAGTTCATACAACAAATTATTGTATTTTTTAAAAAATGTATTTGTTAAATTCACTTATTATGTTTTACTATTTCCTTGAACCACATTTTCTTAAAAATGGCTGTTCCTATGAGCTAGGAGTCTTTATTTCTATTCTTGTCTTTTATAAAGTATGATGGAGAGGTTATTCACCTTTGAACAATAAGTGAAAGGAAAAAAAACAATAGTTTTAAGCCCAAAGCCACTAGTTAATGTTTAAATAATTTTCTAGAATATCCTTTTATACATAAACATTTGACACAACTTTTCAAAATATATTCAAGGGATCTTGGTCAGTACATATTTTATTGTTGAAAATATCTGCAATAGATAAATTTCTATTATGGATAATAATTTGTATAATATAACCCAAAAATCAGTTTATATAGGCCACATAAAACTAAACATTCTATTACATCATGAAAATATTACAAAAGTATTATTGTAACTGTGACCTTCTCCACTTCTTTTGACCAGCTGGAAGCTCCGGCTGGCTGGAGACCGCGTACACTTTAGCCGAATCTTGTCAGGATGGGCCAAGGAGTCGGGTTAGGACGCTAATGAACGCACACAATGCAAGTGAAATTAAATGTTATATTTTATTTTAGTGCCGAATTAAAGAACAGAAATAGTTATAATTTATTAAAAAGACATAACGGCAAGATAAAGCCTTAACAGTGGCCGAAAAGCATACCGTTTAATTTAGCTAGCACGTGGCCGAAAATGGACTGACCTGACCTCGTCCTGTAGCGGTCTTTCTTCTCGCGGCTCTCGGAACAGACTCTCGGTCGGCTCGCTAGCTCAAGCCCTCCACTCCTCGTCTCTCCCCTCCCCTTCTTCTACGTCATATTGCACTGCTCATCAAAATCGCAAGTGCCAATTCATATTTTATTATTTAAAAATCCCTTTTCATTACATCCTAATTTATAATTATTATGATTTTGGTTTGGTGGGCTCCTTGGCTGGGCCACATAACTGTAACAATGAAGACAACAATATGTTTAGAAATGGTTAGCAAAATTTAAAATGCTTGAACTAAATATAGTGTATGTGTGAGTCAAGCCAAACCAAGCTCCAGCCCTAGCCCCAGCCCAACCCTCCCAAGCCAAAATCCAGCTCAGCCAAGGCAAGCCCCAGTCCTTCGTCTTTGACATTTGCTCTGTGGTTGCATTTATTTACGAGCTTAGCCACCTCGTAGCTGTGCCACTAAAATTACTGCACAAAAACTTTATTTATGGTACAGCAACAAAATAAATAATAAACTAAACACATACAATAAAAGTAATTAAAAAATAAATCTGTTTGTATACCTAATGATATTATTAAATTGTCTATCCATCATGAAATATGTGTAATATTCTTATTAACAGAAGTTACATTAAATACTGGATACTCAGAATGGAAAAGGTTAATCAAAAATAAATTGCATTTATTTGCTCTGTAGTTGCATTTATTTACGAGCTTAGCCACCTCGTAGCTGTGGCACTAAAATTACTGCACAAAATCATTATTTAACAGCAACAAAATAAATAATAAACTAAACACATACAATATAAGTAATTAAAAATAAATCAGTCTTTGTATTTATAGTAAATTATGTATAATATTATTAATAGAAGATACAAATATTAAATGCTCAGAATATAAAACTGTGTTGTAATTGCTATATATAAAAGACTTTATAATATTGCGAACATGGTTTTTATTTTGTACATAACTGGTTCGGTTATTTTATTTGGTTATTCAGCCATATAATGGCAGGTTGAGATGATTTTTACAACTTGTTGAATGAGCATTAATTTAGATATTTTATACAAATAACTTGGAAGCTATTGACTCTATAACGGAAATTGATTGATTACATATTTTTCGTAGCAATAGGCATACTTTCATTGATAATTTTAAAATGTTAGTTCATTGATCGGATTTGAAATTTATATATAAATAAATTGTACATTTTGAATAGAATTTCTATAACTTAAATCTACCTGGTACAAAATAATCTTCACCTGAGCAATCTTATTTCTAGTCATTTTTCGTTTTTCATTGGTGAAAACCCTTATGGTCATTATTGTCTTTAAAAAAACCATTAGCATTTGAATACTCTACTGTCGGAAAACAAGAATTGCTCAAGAGAGACCTCATAGGTAATATGAAAGAGATCTGACCCAAGAATACATACAGAAAGGTATAGATACCTCAGAATGTCCATGCCTTACTATAAATTAGCCTTGAGGGGAGCCATACAGTACTCTATAAATTTTAGAAGATTATGAAATCTGTGCCCAAATAGATTCAAACTATAGCAATACATTGTCTGAAAAATTTCTACAACTCATGGATAATTCATATTATTAATCAGACATTTGCCATAATTTATTTGTGTATATAAAAACTGATACACAACATTTCGAGAATATAAATCAACTCTCGTTATCAAGTATAAAACTTAGAGCATAAAAGAGAAAAACATCAATATAGCGTGTCAGCCAAACCAGTTTAGACAAAATGCCATTATGGCTTCTGTAAAAACTGAATTAAAAATAGGAGATAAAAATTCTTCTATTTTAAAGAAGGGTGCAATTTTGCCGCTGAATCCATAAATGGGAATCATAACAGGATCAAGGACTAAACTCTTGAAAGTGAGGGATTACCTCAATAAATATCTTTCCCTTAAGTCCATTTCTTTAACAATCAGTTGTTTTCCGTTCTTTATGTAATGAAGTCCTCTGTGGTGGTTTCATCTGATCACTATTATATTTAGTCTTACCTTTGATTGCTCAGACCTAGTTTTAGGTTCAAATTCTTTTCATAGGTTATAGATTGTTTTAGTTGCCTACATAGCTCTAGGCTACTAAGCTACGTTGGTGTTTTTAACAAGAGTTGATTTATACTTGTGAAACGTCATGTATTAGTTTTTATATACACAAATGACGGGAAATGTTCGATGAAACCATATTAATAATACAGTATAACAAACACACAGAACACAATTCTCATAAAAAATACGCCCAAGTATCAGACGCGTTTCAACGACAAGGTCGTCCTCTTCAGTGATACACGAGCTACACCAAACAAACTCCAACTTGAGTTTGGTGTTGGAGTTTGATTGGTGTAGCTCGTGTATCACTGAGGAGGACGACCTTGTCGTTGAAACGCGTCTGATACTTGGGCGTATTTTTTATGAGAATTGTGTTCTGTGTGTTTGTTATACTGTATAATTTTTCTCATAAGTCAAGCTCAACATTTAATATACATATTAATAATATCAAATTTATCTGCTACAATCAGTGGAAATAATGCAGAGGACACAAACTCTAACTCATCTTCACTTGAACATTCTTGTTTTCATTGTAAAGACTTAAAAGAAGAGCATAATTTAATATATTTATATCGTTGGAAAAATATATAAACTGTGGATTAGGCCTACAAACCATATACTTTAAAGAAAAATGTGTCTAGTACTATATGCTGGTGATGTTATGGAATAGAATATATAAATGCCACATATATTTTTCATCGTTAGATGGAAACAATTCACCCTCAGGGGCTGACTAGAGTGAGTATAAACTTTGAAATCCAGAAGGGATCCTTGCTGAATACATACCTTATTCCTGGTATTCAGTCTTAGGTTAGGTTAGAGTATCTCTTTCTTACCAGGTCTCTCTTGTTCTTTTCTTCCTTTTTTTACATGAGGTGATGATTACAGAAAGGTTTTCACCTTTAAGAAAAAATAGTTTCCTGCACTGATACCATTGTAAAATATTACACCGTAGCAAAAAAATACAAAAAAAAACATGTGAACTGTTAAATTTTATTTTTAATAATAAAGAATAATAAAGAAATGTATAAAAACCAGTCTAACTTTTAACTGCAAACGATTGGTTAATTCATAGAAGTAGACTGAGTTAGACCTACTGCATATTCGGGTATAGAATCATCAGGTTCAACTGGCTTTGTAACTGTTTCAGAAGCTGTACAGACTTCTTCTAAATTCTGCCAACTTTTCCTTTTCTTCGCTTGTGCTAGATACAATGGCTGTTCGTTAATGTCTAATAGTTTAATACCACCATCTTTCTGACTCTGCAACCGTGATACGTTCTTCAAGACCGGTCTACTAACTCCAGCAGAAGACGTGTCAGTATTTTTTTTAGACTGCATAAGAGGGGTTGTTTTATTCTTTAAATGTTTTACAGCATACATGGATTTCTGTAATAGATTTGCTTTAATGGATGTCGATTTAAGTTGTTTTTTTAGTGTGAAATGTTTAACATTACACTTTTGGTGTACAACATTTTCAAAAACATTTTTATTAAGATAATCACATTCAAGAGGTAACAGAACTGAATCACAATCATTTACTGATTTCCGCAAATCGTCGACTAAATGGTTAACTTGAACTATGTCAATACTGAACGAACCTGTTATAGGTAATGGTTTGATAATTTCTGCCAATATCGACACCCATTGTTCAGTATCCTTTTGAGCTAGTTTTAATATTTCATTCAGTTCAACAGACCATTCTTTCAGTTTATTTTGTGGAATATAAACAAATGAAAATAGTACTTTTAATTTGACTCGTGTTTGAAGATCTAGAAAACAGTCTCTGATGTTTTTCAATATCTCTGTATTGAATTGAGAACATATTGAACCATCTGTCCAAGAATCGTTTGTACTTCCAAGTTTGTTATGTAACCATAGTAACGTATCACTTTTCTGATATTGATCTACACATTTAGTATTACTGTGCACAGTTTTTGGTATAAATGCTGAACTTTGATTTATTTTGTTGGTTTTAAATATATTTAAATTCTGTTCAGTTGCAGATTTATCATTTTCAGATTTTTGTCGATTCAAATTTTTGATTTGTTTATTTTCTTTAAATGATGACATTATTTGTTTCTTAAAAAATTATGTTTCCATATGAAAAAGTCCCTTTATTGTTTGAAATATGTTTGCTATTATGGTTTTATTAACGTGTTATCTTCACACTAGAAACATTCTTTCATCTTCTTCGACGTGTATAAATTCTACTGTCAATTATACCTTTGTCTATATTTTCTTTTATTCTGCTCAACAAATTATCTGAAATTAAAAAACATTGTTACTAAATGTTTCACAAAGATTCTTACATATACTCCTCACACATATAGTCTGAGAGCGTTGAGAGAAAGGCATGGGAGCGTTGTCATAAGGACATATATAATTACAATGTGCTTCCAGGATAGACAGCTACTTAACAGAAAACTGACTACATTTGGTGCACCTGTTGATGACAACTGCCCTTTCCTAATTACAACTCCCCACCACGGTCGCTCGGTTCCCAATCCTAAAGCAGTTTAAATCAAACTATACAAAAATTATGTTATTTTTATAAAAGTATACATATTATCAAACTATACAGCTGTTTTTTGTTTTTTTACCGATAACACAAGCCTGAATTTTTGGAGATGGTAACCAACACGTTTTGTTTGAGTTCATGAGCAAAATTTGATAAAAATCGTTGGAGCCGATTTTGAGAAAGTGGTAATTTTGTGTTTTTTCTTATGGGACCTACCCCATTTAACCTTTCAAATAACTAAAAAATGTCACGAGATGTAGCCGAAACATACCCATACCGTATACCAAATGTCATTAAAATAGGTCAACGTTTTGGGTCTGTAGAGCACTGCACATACGACAGACATCATTCCAAAAACCTATTTCGTGGGCTCAAGGGACTTTGGTTAAACTTTATTGTAATGGTGTTTTTTGAAAATGTTTTAAATCATATAGTAAACTTAATTCATTTTAATAAACTGTTTCCAACCTGTATATTAACAGAGAATTTCTTTTTAATTAGCCTAAAATATATGTATACAGAATGTCCAGAAATACCAAACTGATTGGGTAGGACAAAATATACAAAAAATTCCATCCAACATATAAATTTAAATAACACTATCTTGCTTAGTTTTACGTCTATTGCCATTTTGTTTGTTTACAAGAAAAAGTTACAACTTTAAAAATAGATAGAATATAGAGTTCAGATTTTTGTTACACATATTTTGTTAAGTAACGTTTTATATGTGTACCAAAAATAATAATTATTTTATATATTTTCAAAATGGCTTCCGTTTAAATTTTAACATCAAATATCTCTAAAACTGTTAACTTTTTTTCTATAAATTGTTAAATGGTTTTCTATTTTGACTGTACCTTGAAGGATGATAGAGTTATTGAAAAAAAAAATGAAAACAAACTCTTGGCAATTGTCTACAACACCCAATATTAGGCTAAAATAAAAATATTTTGGAATTCTGGCAATTTTTAATAACAAATCCAAGCAGCTAATTTCAATTACTGTTTACTTAGTAAAGAAGGTAAACAGTTAGGCGTATTGTGGACGCAATGGAGCTTGTTGCTAGAATTGTAGAAACTAACGCTGTTATTCAAAAATCTAATGGTTTTGAAGAGATCCGACATTCATTTTTACGACGTTTTAGACTCTGCAACAAAATTGGAGGCTGCCATATCGAACACTTGTTATGAAGCTTTAGATTTTGATGCGAGTGAGTGGTTTTCTGTCGTATTTTTTGTTCAATGTTGTTAATATTGTATTTCTTTCAATTTAGGCCTAAAAAACACTACTGTAATATTTATTTACTTTCTTTACTAGGAGAAGTTTATATAATTGAAATTAGATGCATGGATTTTGGGTAAATGTCCAGTTGATAGCCCTTTGTGATTTAATATAGAAATTACATGAAATTGTATTTTACATATATCTCATTATTAAACAATTAGATCATAATTTAAGCCGGGAAGACCTTTTTCAAGTATGAAAATCCATTATTTCTGTCTAAAATGAGCAATTTAAAAGAACGAATTCCTAGCCTTATTAGGTTAAGCTATCTGCTTATGGTAATTCATATGGCAATGATTTTGAATATATTGAGTCTCATCACTCGATGTTTATGTTCATCCGCACAAAGAAAATAGGTGCGGATAGGTAATTATATGTATTAATGTATATTTAGTAAAGATAGGTCTGGTAAGCTAGCTCTCTCTCTCTCTCTCTCTCTCTCTCTCTCTCTCTCTATATATATATATATATATATATATATATATATATATATATATATATAGCTACCTAACCAGAACTGGTAAAAAACTACATATATACATTTACTTCCCGAGATCTAGTTCACGTAATTCTGAAATTTAATAGCTTAGTAATACATATCTGTTAATTGCCTATTTTAAACAGAAATAATGGATTTTTATACTTGAAAATGGTCTTCCCGGCTTAATGATGATCCAATTAATTGTTTCATAATGAGGTATGTAAACTATTACAAGACACTTTTAATGACACGCTATTATATTAGTTATTCTTGACTTATCAAAGGCTAGACGCAAGGGCTCATCCTCATCATGCATTCTGATCATTGAATGTACACTTTTAAATTGCTTATTTTAGACACAAATAATGGGTTTTCATACATGAAAATAGACTTCCCAGCTTAAGGATGATCCAATTGTTTCATAATAAGGTATGTAAAACACGATTTCATAAAATTTCTATATTAAATCGCAAAGGGGTTATCAATTGGACATTTTACCAGATATTGTTATTGATATGAGAATTCAAAAATATTTTGGTTTTAGCCTAATTTTGGGTGTTGCATTTCCAGATATTGACGATCTTTCGAGTTACAGTAAACATACAAAAACCAAAATGGTTTTCAAGATATTTGTTAAACATTTTAAACGTCAGGCTTTTCAAAAATTTAGTAATGTTGTATTCATTTCCAAAGTTATGTTTTTGTAAATAAACAAAATACCGGATAAATGGAATATGTTTTATAGAATTTCTTGAATATTTTATCCTGCTCAATAATTAGTTCTTGAAGTTTGGTCGAGTAATTTTTGAACACTCTGTATAATATAAACAAAACAAATATCAGTTTATATAGGCCACTCAACATTTTATTACATCATGGAAATATTACAAAAGTATTATAGAGACAGATTACATAATAAAAATTTAAAAATGAGTCAATGTTTTATAATCTTACAGTACTTTATAAAAATAAATAAATGGATCAAAAACATTGCACAAACTTTTTCCCCCACCCTCCACAAAATCAAAATCACAAAAAATATTATTGCAGTAGTTTGTCAAAGACTAAAAATTTGGGATGTTGGATGATTTTCTCTAAAAATTAGCATTTTAATTTATATTATAAAACTCTAATTGTCCAATACCAAAATTGTATTTTTTCCTTGTGTCTAAAACAAGTTACTACCCTATTTTAGATATTGAATACTACGAGTATTTTTATATGGGATGCTATGAAATAATCTTAAATTGTTTTAAAATATACAAATAAGCATATATAATTGAAATTGATTGTTATATTAGAATAAAGGGTAACCTGTAAGAGTAAATTTGTGACTCACTGAATGTATAACCTCTAACGATTATGAATCATTGGACAACTTTGTTAACCAAATAGATTTGTTGGTAATTTCAAAATGATGGCCAGTTTATCAAAAGTTTCATTTTATCTTTGATGTTTGCCATCATAGGTTTACACACAAAATTTCAAGTGGATGTAATAGAAAATTTTCGACAGCTTCCAAAAGTGGATACAGCCAACTTCTCGTTAAAACGGACGACAATGTCAGTTGTAATGTATTGAAAGTCCGTTATATCAAAATGCATTCAAGTATGACATAACTAGGCCACATTTAACATGTATCTCTCCTCCTTATTTGATACTCCTCTTCTATCGCATTGCACCAATTCTCATGTTTGCGTCGAATTGCGCTACAAAATGTTCATGGCATTTTAAAACCCATTTTGAAAATGGCCACCGTTTTCCAAAATAGCAATTAATTTTAATATTTCTTATGGGGAAACTCTGATTTTTTATGGTGTTTTCAGTTTGTTTGAACACTTGTTATGCAAAATCCCTGTTTAGTTGAAAGAATTTGGTATTTCAAGTAAAAATATTTGTTGAATGTTATTTGAAATTGTTTTAGATGTTGATTTTATTTACAATGATTTTAAATGAAGTCAAATAAAAATCCAAAACCACAAAAACATAGGGGTTTCTAAAACGATTTTTTAAGTTAGCTGCCATATTGGAAAATGTTAGCCACCAGCATTTCTCAGGTTACCATTACCCTGCTGCTAATATATTTTTTAGAATGTATTCTGCTTTTTAATAATGCTTTGAAATTTTGGTGTTGCCTATGACGAAAAATCTAAAGTAATTGGACAATAGATATGCAGTAATTGAAATAGTGCCACATGCGGCAAAGCTGTAGAGGTAGTTATTTTAGATTGTGTGCTTTTTTGTTGTTCAAAATATGTTTGTTTTACATTTTTTAAAGTTTAATCATACTGTAATTGCATTGGTTTTTCCCCCTTATCGAGAATAAAAGCCTTTCGGTCATCGCCGCCTTATAAAACAAAGAAAGGAAAGAGTAAAAAGACTTACCTATTGAATACAACGCACCACGGTTGGAAGAGAGACCTGATTAGAAAAATGAAAGTGTGTATTGTTGTTTGTATGTAAAGATGGCTAACCATTTGAGACAGCCTTAGCCCTAGCCTAAGGTCTACCCATTCATCATTGGGTGCCAGTTTTGAAGAGATTAATTTAATTAATATTACATAAGCGAATTAAACCTAATTACTAATTAAACACTCGCTACTTAACAAGAGAGTTGAACTTGTGCATGGCCCATTGTCATCTCACCTATTAAACAATTAACAAAAACCACATATATTAACAAATAACATGTCTGAGTTGGGGATTGGGCCCCCAGTAAAACCCTGAATGCCACGAGCCCAATCAATTATTTAACCAGCAATGGTTAATTTAAAAAAATGGATATTAAACCTAAAGTTAAACAAGGACTTCACAACATGACTGGTTATCTAGATGATCCAGATGCTTCTGTCTAGCATGTCCTGCTAATCATGACTGCTGTTTTGATCAGCTGTTCAGCGCCATCCAATTTCCGTGCTGTTTGAAATCCGGTCGGTGATCACAGTTAACCATGCAACCAAGATTGCATTGCCAAATAAACATCTGATTAAAGATTAATTTGTATGCAATCGGAATGCAAATCTAAATGACTTGGGGTGACTGTTCCTCAGAATGCGTTAAAATGCGTGGACTTATTGTCGTTTGTATTAAATTTTAGTTAAAGAATTTTTCATAGTAACATAAATAATGTCATAGATTAAATGTAGTCCAGAGATAACGACTTTCAACACTCCTTCTTTTTCAAATCTGTATTATCGGTGGTGACCTGGGTGTTTGGAATGAGAAAATACTAATATATGAGGTGTGTTGTCATGGCACTTAGCAACCAAGACTTTATATATATATATATATATATATATATATATATATATATATATATATATATAGTGACTACGACTGTGGGATTCCCAAAAAGCCTATCTGAATCTACACCTTTTTTTGTATAATCTTGGGTTAGATCACCCTCCCTTCCTTCCATCTTTCCTATCAGGTCTCTCTTGAATAACCCCAGACATTATTAGAGTATTCCGGAGATAGGAGTCTTTGTTTTATCTTCTTTTCTTCCCTTTGCGTAAGGCAGGATGACAAACAAGTTTTTCACCTTTAAACGCCAAGAAAAAAAACAAAAAAAAACCTGCACTGATCAATACTACCTGAACCCTTCAGATTAAATAAAAGCTAAAAAAAAATCAGTTTATATTAGTTTTTTGATTAAATATATTCTAAATAATCAAGTACAGTTATTTTTACAATTTAACAGTTATACAATATTTCAATTTAACAGTACACTCAGTCTTTCAGAAAATTTTTAATCTTCAATTTTAGATACTAGGATTGATTTTGCTTTTGGAACATACATAAAATCGGTTGACACTGCTGTTTAACAGTTTCCAATTGCTCCACTGTTTCTATTTTCTCTTCAAATAACCTTCTAACTTCCTCAATAAATTGTCTTTTCTTTACAACAAACGGTAATTCATTGTCTGAAATTTGTTCTACACCTATTTCATTTAGTGTAGTATTGGCTGCATCTGACGTAGAAATGTCCATATTGTTCTCAACACCGTTTGAATTATGTTCCATTAATTTTTGGGTTCTAGCTACAAGATGGATATGTTTACACATGTTGTTCTTTATTAAATGATCCGAACATGAACAAACATATTCGTGAAAACATGAGTTACAATGATGACATTGTAGTAAGCAAATCCTACATTCTTTTAATTTTTTAACAATGTAAACTTCACTAACTTCATCGTTGACATAATTTAAAACTTGCCACCTGTCCACTTCTTGTATAACATATTCTGATTCATTCGCATAACTATAACCATGCCGAAGTCTTAAATTTTGTAATTTCTTTGCAACTTTACCTTTATTAATTTTAATTATAAGTTCAAAAAGTTTAACTCTTAATAAATTTAAGACATCACACAATGTTTTATTAGTTTGTTTTATTTTTTCGCCCCTAAGATTACAATATTTTAAAATACGATTAAAACTATCAATTGATATTGTTGTATTAATACCGGCGCTTACTCTATAACAGTAAGCCCACTTTTTAAATTGATAATCAACCACATACAACTTTGTAAAAAATTTATGAAACCCTGATGTTGCCCCATCTTGGCTCCATTTCATTAGAGCATCTTCCAACATGTTTTGAAAGTTCCCTTCATCAAGTTCATACAGTAATGATTGTAATGTTTTGTACACTTGATTACGTTTATCTTTTAATTTTATTTTACTGTTAACATTTAACCTCCATACCTTTAGAACATGCCACGTACAATATACATGTAAACTCCCTTCTCCCATTATTTTTACCCATGTTGAATAAAATGTTTCTTCGATATTGGTCATAAATGCTTTCGGTATCACATTACCGACGACTTCGTTAATCTTTTCAAAAAAAATATACATATCACAGTCATCTCCTCTATTTGTAAACATAAAAGCAACTGGAAAACCATCTCTCGTCTCGTCTGGCGTAAGTAACGTGTATAGCTTAACATCATGACACTGTGTATTTTCAATACATACAATATCCTGACTGTATTTCAATAAAATATCTTTCTGAGCTACCGTCATAAAGATCAATAAAAAATCATTTTCTTCTAACTCAGGGAATGCAGGATCAAGACAACCCTGCGGTTTGTAAATGGCGAGCGAAGTATTTTGTGATATTTTTAGATTCTGCACCCATTTATCTAAATTTTCAGGATCTAGAAAACTATTCAATTCAGGTTTTTCAAGTATGTGTTGAACTGCTTCATTGGTTGCTTTAGTTGTGTTATCATCTTGCTCGATAATAACGTTAAAACTATCCGGATATTCAATGGTTTTAATATCAAAATCATGTTCTAGACTTTGTACGTCGTACAAGTGGTTAACCGCGATGTTAACATCTTCTGATTTAAGAACAACAGTATGTTCTGGATTAATATCATAAATAACTTCTTCTCCGTTAAGATCAAACGAATGTTCAATTGCAATTGAATTATAATCAAAAGGTGCGTCGATAACTTCCGATTTATGTTCTTCTACGTTTTGATCAGCTGATTCCGTTCTTACAATGAAAATTTTTTTTTCTGGTGGTTCAATGTCCAAAGATTGTTCAATTGTATTGTAATCAAAAGGGTGGTCAGTTGATTTTACATTCTCTATGTTTTGATTCAAAATATTCCCATCTTCTGTTTTCAAATTAAAAGGATGTTCAATTGCGATTGCTTCAAGATCAAAAGACTTTTTAATATTGTGAATATCTTTTCGATTGGTTAGATGAATCCGTTGTAGTGATGAATTAGATAATGAACAATGTATATCTTTTAAAATATCATCAAATGGTACTGTTTGTGCAAGTTGTACTGAGATTGTTTTTCTTTCATCGGCTGATAGATTAATGTATTTAAGATCGTTTTTATGGCCAACATGTGTTAGTTGATATGTGACGTTAACATCATTACTGACAATTTTTGCTTTAATAAACGCTGGACAGAAAGCGTTAATTTTACAACTTCCAGTGATCCTTAAATTACGTTTAATCGTCATAGAGTTGTATTTCCCAGATCGATGACATTTGAACATTAAAACATCTGATTTTGTTTTTGTTCTAATAAATTTTGACGTTGTTTGTTTTTCAATCTCGTACTTCCATGTATAAAACTCCTCAATTGATGTAAAATGACATGATTTATTATCGATGATAATTTTGTGATGAGTTGCAAAATGTGTTATCATTAAATTTCTATTGCGTACTTTTGCAATGAAGCTACATAGAGGGCATTTGATTGTTAGAGCAATTTTATTTGATTTCATTTTGTGTACTTTTTTCATATGATAGTTTAAGCTTGAAGTGGAATTAAATATTGCACTACACATTGTACAGTTAACTTTAGGTTCGTGAACTTTGCCGATAACAGGACTATGTTTTAATATCATATGACGTTTGTAGTTGACTTTATTCAACATTTTGTCACACAATTCACATTTTTTCATTAAAAACTCTTTTTTGTCTGATCTGTGTACTTTGAAAATATGTTTTTGTAAATTTTCTTTACGTTTGTACTGTTTATCACATGATGAACACTTGAGTCGACTTCCGATTGAATTACCGTCTTCTTCTTCTTTTTCTTCAAGATGAAAACTTGTCCAATGTCGTGTATAATTTCGTTTTGTACTAAACTCTTTCCCACAAAAATGACAAAGAAAACCCATACTGCATTCAATTAATCACCTGAAATAAAAACATTTTGTTACTTCTATGCATTAACTTTCTCCATTTCACTATTATATCTACATATGAATAGGAACATGTAAATAAAATATTGCACTAACTTTCTTAGAAACGCATACACAAAACCATATAAAATCAAACTCATGAAGGAGGGACCATAATTTAAAATTCAGATTTTTATCAAAATTGTTTTAGTCATTTAAACAGTTTTCATGAATGACCCAAATTATTGGTTTCTATGTCCTTAAAAAATGCTGATTTGAGAGTTAACATTGCTCAAACTAATCGTCACCAAAAATGTCAGTTCGGTAGTTGTTAATTATAAAATGAAAATGAGCAATGACCGGCATCTTTCGTGAAATATTTAAATAAGGATCTAAACTTGCTTTGATTGTGCCATAAACAAGTCCTCAGCCCAAGATGTAGAGATTAAAATCAGACGTTTAAAACGCTGGACAAGGTTAATTTTTGTAATTTAAAACTGAACCATATTTTTTTTTTACTTGCGATTTTTGACATAGGTTTGGGGATATTATTAAAATTTAAACGAGGTTGGTAAAACCGAATTTGAGAAAAAAAGTATTTTATAATGGCTTAAAGCCGATAACTCAAGAACTGGCATTTGAAGAGATGGCGACCAATTTGTTTTGAGTCCTTAAAGGTGATTTTAAAATGATAATTAAGAAATTTTGGGGGAAAAAAATATGCTCAAATTTGGGGACTTAAGCCACAGATGGCCTACAGGTCATATCTGACTATAATTAGACCCATGGTCACCTATGCTTGGGAAATATGGGAGCCAAAAACCTGAGGGAAAATGCATGACAATAAAGCTACAACAACTTCAATGGGTAGGGTATGAATTACAGGTGCAATGGGTGAGTACCTATCCAACCAGCTATGGAAACAGTGCTGGATTTGCTTCCTTTAAATTTACAGGTGAAGAAGATAAACATGTATGAAACAGTTGTTGTGGATGCCATGGATCTTGTTGCTTGAATTATGGAAGCTAAAGCTGTTATTGAAGAATCTAATGGCTTTGAAGAAATCCAGTGACACTTTAGACTCTCCAACAAAGTTGGAAGGGCGCCATATAGGTCTAAGCACTACTGTAATATTAAAAATAAAAAGTAGTTGAAAAGAGTAGCTGTATTTATTTTTTGTAAATAAAGTTAACGGTTTTTAAGATATTTGACGTTAAAACCTCTCGGTTGTTGTTAAATTTTGGCGAAAAACCTCTCGGTTGTCCCATCGCCTTATAAAAAAGGAAGAAAATAAAAATAACTTTCATGTACTGTATAATATTTTGAAAATCATAATTAACATGTGAGCAATTTAGTTTATTAACTTTCAATTCTTCAGTAATTAGTTGCACATTCATTTACATGTTAAACTATTTAAAATTAAATAAGAACTAAATAAATTTTATAAATATCATTTTTACTACAACACTTCACTAATAAAAAAATATTTCTTATTAGCCACATTGCAAAAAAGACTGCAGTATTTAACTAATTTTATTAAATTGTGTACAATTTAAGAAAAATGAAAAATAAAACTATGGAATTTTTTTTCCAGTTAAAACCTAAATATCTGACGAACGGCAAGTCTGATTTTGCTAAAATTTAGATAAAATTTCTATTTTAACATGACAAATAATATGTCATGAAAATATCAAACTAATTTATGTTTAAAAATGATGTCCATGATTATTAAATTTGAGTACTATTTAAAAATTTCAGTGAAAACTTAAATATAAATTATGGTCTTTAAAAAACTGTAAGAATCCCTGTAATTTTCTATAAAGAATGGTAGAAAAAAATGTTGGAATATATATATATATGTTCAGTGTGATAAGACAGAAGGGAGAAGACATAAGGGAACTGGTTTTGTTGAAATTGCGTCGGGGAATAGTAAATATTTTTAGATAAGTACCTAACCTTAACCTCTCGCTCATCCACCTCCCTTTTGGCCCATGCAAACAGCTATTTTGGTAGATCTGTACATGACTGTGTCTGCTGGTTCAATCTGTATCTAGTATGAATTTCTATCTCTATTATCTTTTTTTCCATCGTTCTGTTTACTCTTTTCGGAACACCAAGGCTGCGACATTGAGACAAGTGTAATGTGGCTTTTGTATTGGCAACAATGTTGAAGCTAATTTTGTTCTCATCAGTTAAAAATTCGATTGTTATGTGGTGGCACTTGGAGTAAGGATGGCAACTGAAGAACGGAAACTTGTCTTACTTAATAAATTTATTTTACTACAATTCATGTACTTCGTTGTTAATTATTCAATAAATATAAATAAATAGATATTACAAATGATCTCTCACGACTGACTATAATAAATTTTATTCCCACCAACTTTTCTAAATGGTTTGTTACCTTCCATCATAACAAAAGTTATTCAACTGCAGTATTATTACACAATATCAATAGTAATTACATGCGCTGATAAATGTAGTATTCACCAACTTTTTACCTATACAATATAAATTAACAACATGGCAGATGATGGAGCACTACCCCGTAGAAGGAGCCTGTTTCCCGGCCATGGTCGAGCACCACCACGTAACAAACAAGCTTATCTCATTCCTTGTTTTTCTATTATACCCCCTTGAGCGCATCAATCCCAAGGTACCTATCTGGATCTACACTTTTTTTTTATATATAGTATTATGTATGATCCCTCTCCTTCATCTTTCCTATCAGGTTTCTCTTGACCAACTTTTGTTCTCTTCCGATCCTAATACTATAAGAGTATTCGGAGGCTATGTGTGTTTATTCTTTTCTTCCATTTCCTATAAGGTGATGATGACCGAGAGGTTTTTCGCTTTTAAACAACAAGAAACAGAAAGAAAAGAAAACCTGTATAACAATTTTTTAAAACAATATCCTTTACTATGAACACTGGATAAGACCCCTTGATCTACAAATACAATTTAACATATCCTACAAGGCTCAAGAGGCCAACTTTTGGGCGTTATATTTAGAGGAATGATCTGCTTGTATGACAGGGCTGGATAAGTACCATGATCGTTCACATCAACGTTTTTCAGTATTTAATGCATTCTCATAATTATAATAAAAATCTCTTATCTTGCTAGTATTAGTTTTGTTCAATAATCTCATAACACAATGTAGAAAAAAAAGAAATGTAGATAGATATACATTTACCTTTTGTTTTGTTTTGTGAAAAATAAAAACCATTCTTACTGTCTAAATGATCCTTGAAAATAATAATAAAAACAACATAAATGTAAATAAACGGTGCAAAGCCACTGCAGCAATTTTCTAACTTGCCGATCAACCAAAACTTTAATAACTTCATAAAAAAAATCAGTTTGTAGTTGTCTATGAAAAAGTAAAACATGCCGTCTTTAAGAGCGTCAACTTTCTTTGCTTGTGCCATAAAAATGGTTCTCAGCGGACGTTATATTGATTATAATTAAAATTTTAATTACAGTGTACAAGATTCATTTTTTTTACTAACGACGTACATGGGTTTGGGAGACATTATTTTCATATTTCACTTAAATTTCAACAAAATTGGAGGCAATTTTGACATGGTCCTATAGAAAATTTTGTTTTGTTTTTTACCAATAACTCACGAACTAGCATTTTTGAAAGATGGCGACCAAGAAGCTATATTTTGTTTAGATCATTATACAAGCTGCCACGAGTCAAGTTCGTTGAGGGAGGAGCCAGTAGACAACCTGATCTTGAAAAACTCTTTTCCCCGATGTGGCATTGCGATTCTTCTGCAGTTACGTTCATAAATCACAGTTGCAAATTTAATGAACAATTTGAAAAAAAAAAACTTTCGTAGCGGCTTTCTTTTCTTGTAAATAAATCATAAAAAATATCTCAACGAAAACAATATTAAACCATTAAAGGGGAAAATGTTTAAAAAAGAAATATGTCGGTATAACTGACATAATGTTAATGTATCCGTTAAACTAAACATGTTTAAATTATTAAATCATAAAAAAAAAAAAAAACTGAGCAAACATAATAAAACTAGTTATATAATTCTTGTAGCATTGCAAGACGTCGGTAGCCTCGCATGGTTAGCAGGGAGCTGTTCAAATTTGACAACCACATGCTATTCTGCTGTCCATTGACTAAGCCAATTGACTTGGCGCATATTATAGAGGCAAAATTTCATAATTTTTTTCCTTGGTAGCTACTCCCAAATTTTGAGTTATCAAAAAAATAATGTTTGAGCCAAAATATGCTCATATACCAATTTTGATTAATATCAACTAAAGTGTTTCAGCTGTAGAGCAACAACTCACACAGACCATGTTTTTGGAACCAGAGGATTTTAAAATGGAGCTGTAAAAAACTTAACGATTTTTTGACCCATAACTTTCCCTATACAACGTAAGGGATATATGTGGAGAAAAAGTATAAATCAAACACTGTACAATAAAATCAGATTAATAAACATTTTATTAAACAAAAATCATATACATTTATAATAACACAATTTATACCTAATATTATTTATAATAATTTTTCACATGATAGACCATTAACTATAAAATAAATTTGAATATCGTCGAACTCCATATTTTATTATAAACCAAAGCAATAAAATTTCAGTTTTTTCTAATTATATAGGGTACACAAATACAAAACATAGATTTTCCTAACAAAATAAATTCATATTTACAGTACTGAAAAATCTGTTCTTTTATATACAATTTTTTATTTTCTAGTTTCAGTGTTAAAATTCAACATTTACGACCATAATTATGCCGGTTTACATCATACAAAATTTAGCCATTATTAAATAGTAAAATTCAAACAACGGTGATGAATTCATTTTTCTTGTTCAAAGGAGTAAAACCTATCGGTCATCATCACATAAAATACACATCTTTAACCCTCAACTACATCAAGAGGACAAGAGTCGGTTAGGTGTAATATGATAAGGAAAATGAAAAGAGAGAGATTTAACTTAGGATTACATGCTGAGTAGATCCAGCTAGGATGCCTCAGGATTGACACACCCGTACTCATTGAACCCCTCTAGTGTGAAGGGAAGGTTAGAGAGAATTGTACTTTGTCTTATTTAAAGGAAAAAACATCTCTGTCATCATCGCCTTATAAAATGAAGAGAAAGAGTATAAAATACACAACCCTAGCACTAGAACAGCGTCAAGGTTGAAAAGGAATAAGAGTTGGTCAAGAGAGATTGGATAGGAAAGGAATCTAATCTAATTATATTCTTTATAATCTTATGTAAAACTATAAAGTTTATTCGCTTTTTACGAATTGCTGATGTATATATATATATATATAAGGCGAGTAACCAAATGTTTGTAGAAAAGTCGCTCCCCCCCCAACCCTCCTCCACTGCAGCTAGCTGAGTCTGTGTGCACAGACTACTGGCGACTACTGTATGACTATAAGCACATTGCACTAAACAAAACTTTTAAATCAAATTAAACAAATTTAACAAAATTTATTTAAGTGTTACACCTGACGAAGCCAGCTGTGAACGGCGAAACAGCGCTGTAGTGTTTCTACAACAAAATGAGAATTGCTCCGACTACTAAGAAAGGTAACTAATATATATATCTAATCTAAGATTGCATGAGGTGTAAATCCAGCTAGGTGGCTACAAGCTGCCAGATGGAACTGGAGTGATCATGTCAACAAGAATGCAACATATAATACCTACCACGGTAGGGCAAAGTAATTTGTGTTGACCGAGGAAAAGATAGAAACCGTAACAGGGATTTATGCCTAATACATGAAGAATATTTAGCCAATATACTTCACACACACACAGGGTGTGCCATGTGGTTACACACAAGAGGAGGGCGGGTGGACGGGTGGAGACCGCACACACATAAGACGGCAACATTTAGGAAGCATGTAACATTACACAAACATTCCCACTCACCCAACTCCAAATCCAAAACTGATGCATCACCAAAAATGTCATTTCGGTATCAAAGTTGCTGTCTTTGTAAAAAAACCATCATTATAAATTTAAATAAGGGAAACTTACTTTGTTTCTGTCATTAACATGTCGTCGTATTTAATTAAAACCGAGCTTTTAATGATGGCTGTCAAGTTTCTTTTTTTGCCAACTATTCCTGAACTGTAATATTTTTTTGCAAGTTTGGGTTACGAAATAAATGTTCTGCAGAAGTAGAAAACTAAATTCTTATATGTAAACAAAAAGTATAGTTCTATACATTTTGAAAAATTAACCAAATCCAGAAGAAGAAAATTCAAACTCACTGTAACATATTGTATCAAAATTTGGAAGAGCAAGACTATAACAATACCCAGTGGAACATCGTCAAACACCACTCAACCTTCAGATGGTAAGACCTCATATGGTATCCAGAAGACATTATAAGAATAATACTAAGGAGACTTACACTAATCTTGGGTTATATCCCTCCCCCCCCCCCCCCTCTTTCAAATCAAGTCTCTCTTGACTAACTTTTTTTCTTTTCCAACCCTGACTCGAGGTTTTTATTTTATTGAAATAAGATATATGATAATATTAATAGTAAATGCTACCTGTAATTAATTCGTCAAGTGACTTTCTGGTTAAGATGAATTTCTAAGACGAGTTTCGGGACCGTAATCCTATTATCAAGTTATTTACTAGTGCTTTAATGTTGTGTTTTAGTGTATTTATGTGTACATGACAAAGTGAATAACTTGATAATGGGATTACGGTCCAGAAACGCGCCGTAGAAATTCATCCCAACCAAAAAGTCGCATGACGGATTAATTACAGGTAGCATTTGCTATTAATATTATCATACATCTTATTTCAATATTTGAAGTGACTTGGGTACTAAAAATCATGAAACTTACATTTTTTTTTTTTAATAAGGTGATGATGACCAAAAGGTTTTCAACAAGGAAAAAACATTATAAGAATAATTCTGAACAATACTAAACCACAACACTGAATAAAAACAACTACCTCAAATATTGCAGAAGCTTGCTTGTTTCAGTGTCCTTTGATTTTATTATTATTTTTTTTTTTAATAAAAAGAAACAATTTGTTTAATTTGATTTAAAAGTTTTGTTTAGTGCAATGTGCTTATAGTCATACAGTAGTCGCCAGTAGTCTGTGCGCACGGACTCAGCTAGCTGCAGTGGAGGAGGGTTGGAGGGGCGACTTTTCTACAAACATTTGGTTACTCGCCTTTCCGCCATGATTTCCTGTCATTCTTCATCAGTTTATAATTGTTAGCCTGCGCTGAAACATTGTTTAACTGACAGTGATTACATCTTGTGTTCCTGTTTTGCTTTTTGTCGAGAGAAGTTAATTTTTGTTTTTATTAACTTGTACATTTTATTTGCAAACTTTCTGAATTAGGAGATTTTTTCAAATCAAAATTAGGGGGAAAGTAATTCATAGTCTGAAAAGGGAAATGATTTGTAATATCTTTTAATTTATGAGAGAAAGCAGACATCAAGAGTGTGAAAATTCTGTTAGTTAAAGCTCACACAAGAACAGCTACAGCTACCGGTGTTAGTGAGCACTTCTTCAAAACTAATTAATGAAATTGAGTAAACTTGACAAATTATGACAATGTAAAGTATTTTTCAACACCGAAAAGACATTCTGATCTACGGAAAAAGCCAGTTACAGAACTGGATACCTTAAAAAGTGACTACCTAGTGTGAAACTCTTAAAGGAGGAGTTAAAAGGTGCCATTGACTTTAAGGCCAGTGAAACTAGTTTAAGGCGTGTTTTAAAACAACTTGGGTTAAGGTTGCTGAAGACTAAAAACAGTAGAAAATCGTTGTTAGTTCAGGTAAATCGTGATCGGACAGGTCAATAGTGGTGCCTGTAGTCCAATTTCTCATGGGGATAGAATATGGATAATTCGAAGCTGAAGGAACCAATCGAAAAATTTGAATTATAAAATTTACAATTTTTTTCAAGTTTTAGGTTTTGAAAATGCTAGAAATAATAATTAAAGTGTATATGTTTATTATATAATAAGCTATATTTACACGAATCAAAAGTTACTGAAGCTATTTTATTAAACACAGTACTAGTATACTTAAGTTTATAGAGATATATGTATACACTAAAAACTTTGACTAAGTGGTAATAAGACTTTCGAATTATCCATGTTCTACATTATACACGCTGATGACTAAGCAGACTTTGTTCCTGGCGCACTTGTTATGCGTAAAACCAGCAGCAAAATTGGTGATTACCATAACAATGTTAATCGTGATATGTTTGTAAAATGGCTAGAAGAAAAGTTGTAACCAAATTTGAATCCAAACAATGTTGGCATTGTGGATAACGTGCCTTATCACAATGTATAACTCAACTAGCAGTAGAAACCAATAGATGAAAGATTGGCTTCCAAGAATATTATCCCATTTAGTACCAGTATGTATGTTCCAGAACTCTACAACCTTGTAAAAATGTACAAACCTAGGTTTCATCGATACCTAATTGACGAAATAGTGAAAAATAATGGGCCCTGCCTTATCATCGTGACCTCAATCCTATTGAGCTGATATTAAAGAATACATGGCTAGCAGAAATGTTTCCTGAACTATTTCTCAAGCGAATATCTTATACAAAGAAAAAGTGTTAACCCTTCGAGTCCCAGGACGACGATCTATCGTCGATTGAAAAGTAAAGGAAAAATCCCAGACTGACGAATTATCGTCGCTCCAATACTATGCGAAAAAACCCAAACGACGATCTATCATCGACAGAATAGTTTTACATTTTCTATGTATAAAACACTTATCATATATAAACTGAGCATTTCTCTGCACCTAACATTATAATTAACCAATGTACAGCTTAATTCGAATTTTAGTAATAGTAAATTACTTATTTATTGGACTTTAATAAATGTCAGCTGACACTTGAAGTTCATTTGTTTGATGATGACAGTGATGCTGGCCCAATATATGTTCCTGAGAATGACAAAGTAGGCATTAAAAAATTTTTTAAAATACTGGCAGAGACCTAAACCCTGACACCTATGAACATAACCTATTCAAGGTAAATAATAATAACTCATATTATGCAAATGTCACAAATCAATATTTATTATGACAGCTGTTTCTCAATTAAGCATCTTCAGACAACTATGACATACAATTTACAAAATCCAACTTACATCAAGATCTATACTAAGAAAGTGGAATGGCAGAAGGGGGAATGAATCAGGACTACCTACCAGGTAAATGATCTGACAGGATGTGTGACAGTGGGTTTTAACAAAAGAGATGGGTTAAACACTTGTTCATCGAGGTTGGAAGCATGGCAATTGAGAACAGATCTGTTGATTTCTAAAACTTCTAAATAATTTAATTTTCTACTTAACTGCTAAAGAGTTGTTACAATACATGTTAATTTGTGAAATTGACATGCGACTTATTATTTACCTTGATATTGAATTTCACCAAGTACCGACTGTGTTTACACTTAATATAACCCATACAGTTCAAAACTATACAAGATATTACTTATTTGTCACCTCACTTTGCAACCTAAAGGTAAGAAATTTCATTTGTTTACAAAAAACAACATTTATGCTGATAATTGGCTTGGGTTTTATAAACAGACCCATTACTAAATTAAACGTGTCATGTTTTCCGACATAATATATTTATTATCTGAGAGTTTATTAATATTCAAAGGGTTAAGCATGGGTCCTGAGGATTGGGTAAGGGAATGATAACATGTTGAAAAATTTGAAGATGAGTATCTTGCTTAAGAACCTCCATAGACAATAGAGTTGAATCACTTATAACTTTTATAAACAATGATAATCAAATTCTGAAAGTTCAGATGATGCTGATGAAGGCTCGAGTGAAATTGAGAAGCTGGAATAACATATTCCAGGCAACTGGACAATAGAGTAAGTAATAGTAAATAATTGTCCTAAGTAAAAGTAATAAAGTGAGGTGGTAAAACTTTAGGTTTATAAATTTCATTTAAAATTATGATTAGTTTTTTTTAAACTTACATAATGAAAGGTTGACTGTATGAGAAATGGTCATGAAAACTGGAGTGACTCGCCACGGTTTATGTTTTCTTAGTGAGTAGTACAATTGTGGCCTTGCGCACAGACTACTGGCGACAACCGTAATTAGTTTTGGGTGATCTATTTTAATAATTTTTTACTTATTTAAATTTATTATAATTACATACAAAAAGTGTTATTACAATCTTTAAGCTAATCACACAATATTTATCAAATAATTTTAAATGCCTTATCAACCAAATTAGACACTTATAGACTTTCGAGCATTTAGAGTAGATAAAATAGGTTGGCACTCTTGTCTGACATACTCTAATTGTTCAGCTGTTTCTATATTTTCTTTAAAAACTTTTTCCAGATCATCAATAAATTTTCTTTTCCTTACCACCAACGGTAGATCATTGTCTGTAATTTGCTCTACACCAATTTCATTCAACATAGAGTTTTCATCAGCTGGTGAAATTTCCACGCTGTTCTCGCCATTTGAGTTGTGTATCAGTTTTTGAGTTCTAGCAACGAGATGGATATGTTTACACATATTATTCTTAACTAAATGATCTAAACACGAGCAAACATATTCATGAAAACAAGAGTTACAATCATGACATCGAAGTATACAAGCGTTACATTCTTTTACCCTTTTAACATTGTAAATTTCACTCACTTCATCGTTTACATAATTCAAAAATTGCCACCTGTCGTCTTCTTGAATCACATATTCTGAATCGCTTACGTAACTATACCTGTGTCGAAGTCTTAAATTTTGTAATTTTTGTACAACTTTATCTTTATTTATTTTATCAATAAGATCAAAAAAATTAACTTGTAATAAATTCAAAATATCACACACCGTTTTATCAAACTGCTTAATTTTTTCACCTCTAATATCATAATATTTCAATATTATATTGAACGTTTCATTAGAAATGTTTACATTAAAATCAGAATCTACCCGATAACAAAAAGCCCATTTCTTAAATTGATCATGTAGTAAAAAAAACGTACGAAAATACTCATAAAACTCAGACGTTTCCTCATCTTTACCCCATCTCATAACACAATCGTTCAACATTTTATGAAAATTTCTTTCATCTAGTTCAAATAACAACATTTCTAAAGTTTTATAAATTTGATTTTGTTTTTCTTTCGTTACTTTATTGTCAATATTTATCTTCCAAGCTTTCAGTACATCCCATGTACAATAAAAATGTATATTTGTTTCTCCCATTATGTTTTTCCACGACGAATAAAACGATTCTTCCAAATTTGAAATAAACACTTTAGGCGTCAAAACTCCGACACTTTCTTTAATCTTTTCAAAAAAAATACTCATTACCAATTGATCTCTTCTATTTGTTAACATAAAAGCAACAGGAAACGCTTCTCTAATCTCGTCTGGTGTAAGTAAGGCATAAAGTTGAACACTGTGACAATTTGTTTCATCAATACATACAATATCTTGACTGTCTTTTATTAAAATATTTTTCTGTTCATCAGTCATGAATATCAATAGGAAATCATCTTCTTCTAGTTCAGGAAATGCATGATCAAAACATCCTTGTGATTTATAAACTACAAATGAAGTATTTTGTGATGATTTTAAATTCTGAACCCAACTGTCTAATCTATTAAGCTCAACATCATGTGTTACTATTCCTGAATCAAGAACAGTGTCTGTTATTTCTACTTCAGATGATATTTCGACTGCATAATTTTTTTCAGTATGTTCAACTTCTTCCGTTTCAACACCTGCATTTAAATTAATAGAATGTTCAACTGCAATTGCATCAAGATCAAAAGAATTTTTAATATTATGAATGTCCTTTCTGTTAATTAAATGAATCCTCTCAAGTGGTGAATTCGATAATGAACAACGTATACCTTTTAAAATGTCATCAAACGGAACTTTTTTAGCAAGTTGTAGTGCAATTGTTTTTCTTTCATCAGGTGTTAATCTAATATGTCTTAACTCATTTGTATGACCAACATGAGTTTGTTGATATGTAACGATAATTTCATCACTGTTTATTTTTGCTTTAATAAATGCCGGACAATAAGCGTTAATTTTACAACTTCCTGTGATTTTTAAATTACGCTTAATTGTGGTAGATTTGTAATTTCCAGATCGATGACATTTGTAAATTAACAAATCAGGTTTTGTGTAAACAGAGATAAATTTTGATTGTGTTTCTTTTTCAATGTTGTATTTCCACGAATAAAATTCTTCAAGATATTTGAAGTGTTGTACTTCAAAATTTATTGAAATCGAATGAGATTTGGTAAAATGTGCGTACATTAATTCTCGAGTAGATACTTTTGTTTCAAAACTACACAAAGGGCATTTTATCGTTCTATTTGATGTGTTGATCGTGCCCAATTTATGTACTTTCTTCTTATGGTGGGTTAAATTATTACTATATTTAAATTTTGAATTGCACATTGTACACATATATTGTTTTATATCCACAACTGAACTTACAGAGGGACTATGCTTTAGTATCAGGTGACGCTTGTAATTTTGTTTATCTATTATTTTCCCACACACTTCACATGGTTTTTTATAAATCTCGCTCTTTTGTACGCTATGCACTCTAGCAAAATGTATTTGTAAATTGTCTTTACGTACAAACTGTTTATGGCACACTGAACATTGAATTAGACTATTTGGATTTCCGTCTTCATCTTTGACATTTTCATGGAAATTCTTCCAGTGCCGATTATAATTTTGATTATTACTAAATTTTTTACCACATATTTGGCAAAGAACACCCATTATTCAGCATTCAATTAACCATCTGAAATAAAAATGTTATTATTAAACGATGAACACACTTTCTCATACGTCTATGCCTTAACAATTACGATATATCGAATCCAGGTTGTTTTCACGCAAAAGATTAGAATATCAGTTATTTATTTTTCAAACTAAAAAAAAGTTTCATATCTATAACTAAAAAAATATATACGAAGGGCGTTAAAATATAAACAAGAATTTTGCTATGTTCTTATAAAGACTTCAAGGTAATCATAACTCATTGGGATAACACATATTTAACTTATCATTAGTTGTGCTAGTTCCTCTTTCCATCATTCCTGCCAAATGTAATCAACATGTCAGACCACAAGGTACATTTGTGTCTTTCTTAGTCCAGAGTTTATGGCAAATCATTTAAAGATGGTTGGGTAAGAGTTGAAACCGAATCACATGCTCGTTAGCCAAGGAACCACAACCAGTTAAGACAAGCTGACTGATGTTGATGTATGAATACAAGGAAATAGGAAAATTACCATCAGTTAAAGATAGTTTTAAATTTAGCAAGGTGTCAGATGGATTCGACATCTTTTGAAGTTTGAACACAATATAAAGTAAAGATTGGTTGCAGTCGCACAAATTTTTCAGCGTTTTGAAAAGGATGGAGACAAGTTTCTAGAGTCTATTGTAACCTGTGATGAAACATGGGTGCACTACTGTACTTCACTCCACAGTGAAAACAAGCAAGCATGACGTTCAAGCTCACCTTCGCCTCGGAAAGCCAAAACCACTCTCCTATTTTCATTTTGGATTAATATATAATTCATTACTTTGATTTTTTTTCCCTCAAAGAACAAACAACTATCACTGCTGAGTACTAGTTTAAGATTTTAAAGAGAAAGGCAAACCAGCGATTCGTTCTAAGAGAATAGTTACATAGCATTCATTTTGTTTCCTTCACAACAATGCTCGACTTGACATGACGATGGAAATGCTCCGGAAACTGAAGTGGGTTCCCCTACATATTCCTCCATACAGTCTATATTTAGCACCGTTCATCTCTTCAAATAATTCTTAGAGGGAAGAATTTCAACTCTAATGAGAAAGTTATTGACACTGTGCAAGAATGTGTTGACATGAAGTCAGAAGGCTTCTATTCTTCACAAATTGAAAACCTTGAGTGCTGGAACAAGTGTATTACAGTTCCAGATGACTAAATACAAAAATAGTTTGCAACTCAATAAATAATTGTAATAATTTCATTATATTCAATAAGTTGTTAGTTATTCAATTAGTTGTTTATATTTTAACGCCCCTCATATGTAAAATTTTATGTCATTCTGAACCAATGAATTTATTATCGTCAGTGATATTGACGATAAGACATTGTACCATTTGTAATTATCGCTAAGCCCTTTTTATTTCAGACAATTTACATTTGTGTTATTTCCGTATCAATGTCTTAACAGAAACTAATTGTAAACTAACAATAATGTACCAATATTAAACAACTAGAACAAAATGGGAAAAAAGGAAAATTATTCCTTTTAAAAAATTTACAAAATTAGAGGACAATTTTTCCTTTTCTTTTTAATTTAATTATTTCTTGAAATATCAATGTGAAACTTGTAGAAAGCTACTTCACCCATCATGAGGGTAATAAAAACAGAATTTTATACATTCAAACATAAAAACATATATTAAGGTGTGCGTATGTCGTAAACAGTGTGACCCGATCTTATGTAGTGGTAAGTAAGGAAATGGGACTAAAGTCACTCTGAATCGCCACGAAGAAACCATAAGTGGCTGACTGTCCTCGTTCAGTGAAAGTAATCTACACGAGCGTGTCAATGACGTAGTGACTTAAACGAGCCAGTGGAAGACATAGTTTCGTGAACTTTTATAGTTGTCGGGCTAATGTTTCGCAGTTTGAGCCTTCTTGGCTTTTCCTGGAGGCCAATTAACCAGTGTTAAGTACGGATTGTACAAACTGATTATTTCTAAGTCCTTATGACACAAAGGCCTAAAAATAGAATAAGAGTAAGCTTAATGTGTGTGTAGTTTTTCATAAGTTAAAATATCATTAGCGTTTCTAAATTGTTTATGAAACTGGGTTCACTGGTTGGTTAAACAAGGAAGTAATGTTAATGTTCAAGTATCAAGAGATCCACGGACCTGAATTAGGAAATGTGGTATGTAAGATAGGTTTACCCACAATTGGCAATTTTCCCCATAACCACCAAGTCCACATTACAGTTTGTAGCAGATTGATTATTTCTCACTCGGTCCCATCTTGCAATTAGCCTAAGGGCCTATTTTATGTTAACAAATTTGTTTTACTTAAATTTAAGTAATCACTACACATAACCTTATTTTACGGATTAATGCGTATTTATTTAATTAATTTTGTCTTTACTCGGTTTACCTTTTTCAGTGCTTCAAAGCAGTGAAATTTTACTGGGATAGATGTATTAACTCAAGTGGAAGTATTTTGAAGGATCTGGTGACAATTAATTCTTATTTCGTATGTATATTTTTTAATAATTGCATTCTGGGAACTTCTGATAGCACCTCGTGTGTGTGTGTGTGTATGTATATATCTTTCAGCTCATGTCAATGTCTCGGCCCAAGCGGGCTTCAAAGCTGTACTAATGTGAAGAAAACTCCACTTTCTACACTCGTGTCAATGATTTGGCCCCGCTGATCAATCACATTCTCTTGGTAGGTCAGGGTTTGAACTTACATTTTTGTCAATAACTGCTATTTGTCATCGTAGAGATGTGAGGTTGGTAGCACTACATGGAGAATGAAATCTGATAATTCTTATTTAATTAGTGTGTTATAAGTTAAATAACACGCAATATATGAACAAAAACTGTTCAAAATGGCCGGCAGTTTGACATTTTTGTTACATACAACGACAAACAAATGGCATGTTGAAAATTATATTTTCCTAAGGCCCGGAAAGATGGATATCAGTCAAAAAACTTTTTTCTTCTTTTTTTTTGCGATTACCAAATTTACCCTATCCCATTCATTACATAATTAAATTTTTTATTAAATACAACTTTTATAGAGAGCTATTTTGGACACTCAAGGAAATGAAGCGGTATACTAACACCACAGATAAACCATCTACAAGTCCAGTATACAGACAATCTGTGGCTAGCCACCTTACTTATATATTAAATTATCCAAAATCATTGCACAAAATGTCCCTCTAATTCATTCCCGAATCTTAATAAGAATTAATACTAAACGTCACTAAAAATGTTCCGTTTCATAGTTATCAATCAAAAAGTGAAAATGAACTATGGACGCAGTGTTTGAAAAATTATTTATACCTTTTAAGAAGATCGTAATTTTATGTTTCTTATGGCAACTACACCCAAATTTTGAGTTATAACAAAATGGAAAAAAAATGTTACGGAGATATTACAAAAATTTGACAACCCACAAACCAAATTTGTCTAAAATTGGTTCACGCATATGTGCTTAGATCTCTACACATACGACAGACATCATTAAAAAAAACAATTCTTTTTTAAGGTGACTTCAAAAACACACAGATTTTTATCGACCACCATCTTACACATTGAAGGAAATGAAAGGTACACCATCACCACAAATAAACCAGTTAAAAGTCTAATACACTGACAATCTGTGGCTAGCTTCCTTATTTGCTATGCATGCAGAAAGTTTTACCCTGTGTAGAACATATTAGTAGGTTTATAACCTACACAATGAGTATACGACATGTTAGATTAGGTTATCTACCATGAATAAAGTTATTTACCTTGATGTTCTTCAACAAACCATCCTTATTTATTCAACAGGAATACTGATTTTGACAAATTTAAAAACCACTAATATTTATAAAACATTGTATAAGCCTGTAAAAACAAACTGACAATAACATATTTTGTCAAAAACAAATAATCACAACACTTCTTTTAAAAAATAACCACACTTTTGTTTAGTTTACTTTAAATTATTTTTGTTTATATCAATAAAATTTGATATTATATTATTGGTATAGTTTTTTTTCTTCATAAGAACAAATTCTTAATATAAAGCTAGGTGTTTTTCTGTTACAGATGTTTATAAATTCCTCAATAAGAAAGAGCATGAAATTAATGGTAAAAATTTTCATCCCTTATTCTTTCCCTCCCTTATGTTTCATCTATTTTGAAATTTGGGTGGAAACAACTTCATTCAGGCTGAGCCCTATCCAACGACACGTCAAATGTAAAAATCGGTTAAAAACTGTAAAAGTTCTACTAAAAAAAAACCAATAGCCTATTAACCCTTACCACTATCATTATTATTGCACTGAGCACTCCCTCAGATCTCATATTTGTTTTTGTACGATTATATCTGAAATAGGCTAATACTTAACACGTTAGCTGCCGAGGCCTAATAAGATACTCTTGCCTGGAGCGCCACGATTACCAAATTATTTTTCCATTATTATTTTTGCATCTAACTATGTTAAATAATATAAGGCAATAGTATTTACTAATTTTATTTACATTTATGCATATATAGTTTCGAGACTGATCGGACCGAAATGCAATTTTTCGGCTTTAATTTTAATCGTAGTATAACGTTTAGGTCCGATCGAACCGAGGTAATTTTCGTGTAAAAAAAAAAAAACCTAAACGGGCTATTTCATTTCTTTATGTTGGCAACGCTCACTATTTTATTTGTCTAATATTTATTTTATAAATACATATATTCATTTTACAACTGTATTATTTGTGAATTATTCATTACTAAACCAAAATGTTTTTGTAAAATTTTTATTCGGTCCGATCATGCCGACAAAAAAGTGAAAATATCCACCGATTTTATTATTATATTGAGTAACCATGGTAACGGTTATTAAAGCATACAATATACTACATCTAACACACATCTTTACCCAATCCAGAGAATACCAAAATTGACCGATAGGTTGCTGCAATATCGAACTGTGAGCCACAAAACAAAACATTACATCAGTGACTTTATCGGTCCGATCGTGCCGAAACGCTGCATGTAAATTCACCTTAGGTTCGGTCCGATCGGACCGATATGGCAGCTAACGTGTTGAAATTTTATAAAATAAAATAAAAACAATGTATTTTCTTCCTAATTTTAATTTAATTACTATAATTATAAAATAAAAGAACAATGTGTATAAAAGAATTTGGTATTAACTAAATATGGTAAACTAATAAAAATGAGTGCTAAAATATTGAATTGTTTATTGTCGGCCGTTGGAAGACATGCGATCGGAACAGGAAAACTAAGATGTCGGCTGACAGCCAACATAAGAGTTGTAAGAATTAAACAAGTATGGATGTTACTCCGAAAAGTTGTCTCATTAATTCTATTGGAAATAAATATAGGAGAGTTAAAAACAACACACAATATATTTACAGTGGATACCTTCACATAGGGGAAGCTCGAGGACAATGAAGCTGTGAATACTTTGGCTAAGAAAGAACTCTCATACAGAAAAAAAAATCTATGAAAGTGCTCTCTCTAAGAAAAATATCAACAAAAAGGTCATCTCATTTGGAATTTATATACGAGGTAAAAGAAAACCTAAAAGAGAAACAATACCATACATGTAAAACGAAAATAGGAATCAAAGGAGAAAATATCAGTTGCATCTATTAGTCTGTCAGCTGGACAAAACTGCTTAATGGAACATTTTAAATAGGATTAATATTTTTGATTCTAACAAATATTACTGTAATTATTCAAAGATGAACAAGGACCGTCTTAGACTACAATAACCTAGACTATACTATACTGGGAAGTTAGATCAAAGATGGCGTTAGTCTTTTATTGGACGACGAAACTCAATCAAATTCACAATTTTTTTAATTAAATCTCACTTTTAGTATGCTGAATTTTTGCAGATTTTATTACAACTTAATTCTCTTATTAGATACAAAACAAAGCTGTCGTAATTTTATTTACCCAGTTTACAAAGTTTAGGCTAAGTTTGGTAAGCATGATAGCGGGCACAAAAATTAACACATGGACATAAAATTTTGCTATAGTGTCTTCATACAGAACTCTATTAAAATTCAGAAAAATCTAATCTAAAATGTCAAAATGGTGGTCATTTAAAATAGTTTTTTGGTTAATATCTAGTGTGTTATTCAACTTGCAACACGTAAATTAGATAATTATTTTTCACATTTCAATTCTGCAAGTAATGGTACCAACTCAATCTCTCTATGATATCAAATAGTTACTATGAAAAATATATTTCGAAATCTGACTTTCTAATTAAATGTGATATTCGTGTCAGCAGTCACCGACATGAGCGTAATAAGTGAAGACTACTTCACTTCACATATTTACAACGTCAAAAGCTAAGATATAAACAAAAGCAAAGCGAAAAGAGACTTAACAACACGTGTACAAGGTCTATTAGGGCCTAGCTAATGTCATAAAGTAATCATAAACAATTATGAGGTTCATAAAACCTGTGTAACAACTGTTTTAAACAAACTTACTCTACTGGATAAGACCCTTTGATCTACCAATACAATTTAATATTGTATTAAGCCAAAAGAAATATGATAGGACTGGGTAAATACCCTAATGAAGGAAAATATTTCTTTACTTGAGTATCACCATCTATTTTTTAACTTATTCAAATTATTATACAATGTTTATTACAGATAATATTAAATTTTTGTAGGATTGTTTTTTACAGGATTAAAAAATATATATATATATATATATATTAATAGAGTTCTTTTCTATTCCAAACAAATAAACCAAAAACAAAACCAAATCTATATTAAATCTTTAGTAACCAATACAGCTTCATCTGGTGTAGATATTTCCATACTATTCTCAGCTTCACTTGAGTTTTGTTCAATAAGTTTTTGAGTTCTAGCGACTAAATGGGCATGCTTACACATATTGTTCTTCACTAAATGATCAGAACACGAGCAAACATATTCGTGAAAACAAGAGTTACATCGATCACATTGCAGTGAACAAAAGTTACACTCTTTCACTTTTTTAACAATGTAAACTTCATTATAAATTTCGTTTACATAATTCAAAACTTGCCACTTGTCCTCTTCTTGAATCACATATTCAGTATCACTTGCGTAACTATGTCCATGACGATATCTTAGATATACTAATTTCATTTCAACATTACTTTTATTTATTTTAACAATAAGTTCGAACAGTTTATCTCGTATTATGTTCAACATATCAAACAATTTCTCGTCCCGTTTAATTTTCTCACCTCTAATATGACAATAGTTCAATATTCTATTGAAACTTTCCATAGAAATATTTATATTAAATCCAGAATTTACTCGAAAACAGTATGCCCATTTTTTAAATTGATTTTCTGCAATAAATAATCTATGAAAATATTCTTGAAATTCAGATGTATCCGCATCTTCACTCCAATTCGTCAGATAGTTTTCTAACAAGGTGTGAAAGTTTCCTACGTCTAATTCGTACAACAGAGTTTGTAACGTTTTATACACTCCAATTATTTTCTTTTTATATTTGACTTTATTTTTAACATTCGTTCTCCAAACTTTAAGTACATACCATGTTGAATATAAATGCATTGTTTCTCCCATTATGTTTTTCCACGACGAATAAAACGACTCTTCCATATTCGAAATGAACACTTTAGGCGTCAAAACTCCGACACTTTCTTTAATCTTTTCAAAAAAAATACTCATTACCAATTGATCCCCTCTATTTGTAAATATAAAAGCAACAGGAAACGCTTCTCTAGTCTCGTCTGGTGTAAGTAAGGCATAAAGTCGAACATTGTGACAATGCATTTCATCAAGACATACAATATCTTGACTGTCTTTTATCAAAATATCTTTTTGTGTTTCTGTCATGAATATCAGCAAGAAATCATTTTCTTCGAGACCAGGAAAGGCTGAATCAAGACATCCTAGTGATTTATATACGATAAGAAAAGGATTTTGTGATGATTTTAAATTCTCTACCCATTTGTCTAATTCAAATCCAAAAGAATTCTTAACAACTTTTTTCGAAGTAAACTTACAAAGAAGACGCTTAATTTCTTCTTTGGTAAAAGTAACAGGCTGTTCTGGTGGTTCTGTATTTAGACTAACAGATTGTTCAACAACTGTTGCTAATTCGTGTTGAAGAAAATGCTTTTCTTCTTGAGCCTTCTGATGAAAAGAATTGTTCTCTTCTTGTGCCTCAATATCAACAGAATTATCTTCTTTTTCATTAAATTCACGTAAATGTTCAATTCCTTTTGAATTACAATGCACAGACTGCTCAGCTAAAGCGTTAACTTCACGTAGATTTTCAACTTCCTCTGAATTACTACGGACATCACTGTCAAGAACTTTTGCCATATGATCGACAAATTGTTCCTCTATTATTGTAGACTTAAATAGGTTCTCCACTCCTCCGTTATGAACCTCATTATCAACAACACCTAACTTACAATCAACAGATTGTTCAGAAGCAACGGCAGACAGACCAAAAGACTTTTTAATATTATCAAGATCTTTTTTATTTGTTAAATGTATTCTTTGCAGTGATGAATTTGTCAATGAAGATCGAATCCTTTTTAAAATTTCATGACTTGGTATGTTCTTTGCAAGTTCAATTGCAATTGCTTTTCTTTCATCAGGTGTTAAAGTAAGATGTTGAAGTTCATTTTTATGACCAACGTGCGTTTTTTGGAACTTAACCCGAATATTACTCCTGTTAATATTTACGTTAATAAATGCTGGACAGAAACCATTTATTTTACAACTTCCATTGATTTTTAAATTACGTTTATTCGTTGTTGATATATATTTTCCTGATCGGTGACATTTAAACTTTAAAAAAGTAGATTCTTTTCTGTTTGATCGAAACGATGAAATAGTTTCTTTTTCTATATTTCGTTTCCATGTATAAAACTCTTCTATAGATTTAAAATTATACATTTCAAATTTCATAGATATTTCATGTTTATTTTTAAAATGACTATAAATTGATTTTGTAGTTCCAGTCGCCGTCATGAAATTACAAAGTGGACATTTAATGGTACTAGTATTTTTTGGCAAAATTTTGTGTACTTTTCTTTTATGATTGCTTAAACTTGATTTGAAGTTAAATTGCACACCACATATGGGACAATTAACTTTCGGTCTATCATCAACTTTATCGATAACAGGTCTATGCATCAGCATTAAGTGTCGTTTATATTTTTGTTTACTGACAGTTTTATTACAAAACTCACATTTCTTCCTGTACAAGTCCTTCCCACCTGTGACATGTACTCGAACAATATGGTTTTGCAAATTGTCTTTACGTCTGTACTGTTTCTGACACAAGAAACAACTGAACGAACAATTCCCATTATGAATGTTAATCCAATGACGGCTATAACTCTGTTTGCTACTTAATGATTTACCGCAGAACTGGCAAAGAAAACTCATCTGAAATAAAAACATTTTTGTTACTAAACTGCGCACACTTTCACATGTCGTACATTCTAAAAACTGTATTTATTTCACAAAACTTGCCCGCCTCAAGGATGATTTTTCTTCTAACAACCTCCATAATTATAGGCCACTAACTTTTGTACTCCATATATTTTAATTGTTACCATATTACAAAAATTTGTAATTGCTGTATATCATAGAGTTTAAGAACTTAAAATTATATGCTACAATAGTAGTACTCTACAATTCTCTTAACAGCCTAAAATGGTCCAATATATTCCTTATCTGAACTAGTTCAGAATATGCCAAGAATGTTATAAACCTACAAAAGAAAGCTGAAGGCATTCTTGTGGAAAATCTTTTAAAGAATTTGGTATTATTACACTTCAAAGTATGTATATTGGAATGCTACTGGCAACTATTGAGCTAATCAGCACAGGTTGTGTTTATACGGTAAACTTCCTTCACAAGCAGGTGCATTATTTATAAATAAACCCCCTAGTAGGATGATTCATTTGGAAAACTATTATTCTTTATAAACACAGCTACTGTTGTCTGGATCATTTTACTGAGCACAAGAGTTTATAAACCATGATTTTTATTGAGTCCCCTAAAAAGAAGATCATCGCTCTTCTGCATACTCTAGATTTAAAAATTATGTAAGTAATAATGTCGGCTGGAGAAATACTCATACATTACGAAATAATCATAATTTTCTAGGCTAGTTATCTGTTATTGGTCGTCATCATAATTCCTTATATTTTATGTAGTTCTATAGACAAATATTGAATGTTTAAAAGTATTTATGGCTTTAGATAACAACGCAACAATAATAATGGTAATTGTCAAGGAGAACAAGTGTAACACCCATTTTTTTTTTACACAGTCTTAAGTAACACAATCCACTTAAAAAATAAAGCAAGGGCGCCCATAAATAAGAAATGAGGGATATCAGTCGAGATAATCATTGCAAACAAAGGTTAAAAACCGCTTCATGCATATGACAAACAGGTGTAGATTTGATCAGTCAATTTGCGCAAATCTTTCAAAGCCTAAAATGATTTTGTCATACTTAGTTGAGTAATGGTGACATGTCACAACTTTTATTTAGGAAATCTGTCAAAAAACAACAACATTATTTTGCACTATTTTATAAACCACATGTGAGTATATATGTTACCAGCCAAACCCGATTTCAAGACAAACAAGTTTGATAATTTCATGAGTATACTTAAACATATGATATAACCTGGCCTAACCTAACCTATTCGCCGAATTTTTGATAAACAAAAATATAGATTAAATTAATGGTAAATTAAACCCACTAAACATGTTTCCCTAGACATGTAGGATATATATACTGTACTATCATAATATAAAACATTGATTTTAAAAGTATAGATTATCTAACAATTTTTTTTTTTTTTTTTTTTTTTTAGAAATTCATTCAGTACAAACTTTACTTGGGAAAAGGAATAATATTTTAGAATGTAGCTCACTTTTTCACCATAATAATTAAAAATGAAAAGTACCACCAATTACACATACATATAGGTTAATGCAAAGGTTCAAAACATATGTTTCATCATCAAATACATAAAAAGTTACAATTGTTAACATCAGAACACATAACTTATAACTTACAACACACAACATATTCAACACTATGGTTTAGTGGTCGATCGACTACTGACTTAATAATAGTACAATGTAGATTTCCATTTTATATATCCTCAGAGTACGGCAATATTCTTACTAAAATCCTAAGCAACACCCTCCGATATGACTATAGCCTTCAACAGCAAACAAAAAATACTCTTATAATGATAGTAAGGAACATCTGGCAAAGAAAAAGATAAACAATAATAAATCAAATTATATGCATCGCCATATAGACAAAAACCATACAATTACCGACTTTCAGACAAATGCCAAACCAATATAAATAATGTAATAAAGGCAAATACAAAAATGCTGTAGAAGGGTTTGAGATTTATAAGGCCTTCAAAAATATCAAAAGCTAATTGTTAAAAGACCAATTACGGTTCCTGTCTAACACGCTATATATGCAAAGCTGTCAACCTAGAAGGTTGCCGACGATGCGAGAGGTCTTCTAACCTGGAAGGGGAGAAATGCGTGAGGTTGCGAGAGAAATGAAAAATATTCCAAACAGTTGGAACACAAATGTTTATTGTGACAAGAGTACTATAAAAAGAACAATCCTTGTACTAATACAAGTAATTTCAGTTTTCAGAGCCTGTTCTACGTGAGAAATGAATCATAAACTCTTTTGTTAACGTTATAGTTAACCACCACCAGGTGTATTTGTCTACCAGGTACACCACTATCTATGTCATTTTATATTGGCAACAGATAGCAACAGTGGCGCCGCATGCGACTTACTTTTTCATCACAATTTTGTTCATTGCCAATTGCATGAGTTTGTAGGTTCTTTTCGTGATAGCGTGAGTTGATGATTGAATGCGTAAGACTCACACATTTTCCGTGAGAGTTGACATGTCTGTATATGTGTTATGATGTGAACAATTGTAACTTTTTATGTATCTGATGATAAAACATATGTTTCAAAACACGTCATAAGCTACACAAATAATGAAGTTGCACGATGGAAACAAAGTAATATCTATACTATTAGAGTATTCGAGGGATAGGGATGTTTATTTTATGTTCTTTCCTTCTTTTTAAACTATAAAGCAATGATGACTTGGAGGTTTTCTGCCTTTAAACAACAAGAAAATAATAAATAAATGTAAAAATATAAATACAAAAGTAATGGAAGCAGAGTTGCATGAGAGGAGAAGAGTTTGGTTTATGAATGGGACATGGTGGATAGAAAAATTATGCAAATTCTATTCTCACCGCTACAAATATAAACATTGCAGTTTTTTGTTATTTATATACAGCAAAATGACAATAATAAATTGTTATAATATGTACTCAATGACAAAATATATGTTGTCAAACGTCAAAAATATATAGGAGAATATTTCCTCTTAATTGCTAGTAACAAGTTGTTAAAACGTCGGAACCAATTTAAAAAAGTTTCAGTTCCAATTTATATCACTGACAATACGTTTGCTGTCGCTAAATATTTTAAGAAAATATGCCGAAAAATCTAGATTTCCTACTTTTCTGGAGCAAAAAATATTATAACTGAAAAACCATAATAATTTTGAAAAAAATTTGCCCTAGACGACAAATGGTGTAGCACAGACTCTACCCTGACCCGATATCGTACCTACATTAGAAAGAAAATCAGATCTCATAGAAAAGAGCTTATATTTATAAAAAATCAAAACCTTCCTTCACAAAACAATTCTTGAAGACAGATATACAATTTGTCAACAATTTTGTTTCAAATGTCACTACAAGCTAGTTAATAAATTAAAAGAAGTTAAGAAAAAGAAGAATATACATTAATTAAGAAATGAGAATAAATACTCTCTAATAACATACCAACATATTTTATTTTCTCTTCACATGTTATCTCTCTTCATAAAAAAAAGAAAAGCAAGTTGTGGTTTCTCTATTGCTTCAAAGTCATGAACTAACAACGAAGACGGACTAAGCACGATATATTATGCACCAACGACCCATGAATCAATGTTTAAACGATCGATTGACCAACATTCCATACAATATACACTCTAATATACAGGAAATTAGGATGACGCTCAGTTTATTATTTATGACACTCTATATTCATTATTTAAGACCGATTTAATAATGTTATTGCAGCTTTTATTATTAGTACAATATGCATACATAACAAATATTTAGTTAATTATAAATTACTTATCGCCTTCAATAGTCTTCTTATAACATTACTGCTATTTCAAGTAATCAGCCATTTTCAAACTAAAATGGCCTTAGTGTATAAAAAAGAAGATGGCGGTAATTATTATCAATAGGTATGGTGATAAAAATATACAAATATTACGCTAAAAGCAAATGAACTTTATAGTTTTACATAACATTATAAAGAATACAATAACTCCCTAATAAGTTAATACAAATTCGGAGAAAAAACAAATTTCAAAACGATCTGAGAATGTTATTACTTTCTAGAACCTCTTTATTCAGTGGAAGAGTTTCTCAGCCACAACTGGGCAAATAGTAATTATTAATGCCAGGAATTGTATTGTTAAAATTTTATGAATAGGGTAATAATTTTAATGTGTGTATTGTTGTTTATTTGTTTATACTGATTTATTTAAACTATGTATTTATTGATAGATGTCTTGTTTCACTTACTTGGAGCAGTTTTTTTAATATTTATAAACATGAATTGTTCCGTCATGATTTAAATATTATTTTCACCTATCAAAATTTTCATTAAATTCAGTACATTATTCCACCTTTCCCAGGTTTGTTTATTTCACTTTAGTTGAAGCGTTTCACATATACTCCATTCTCAAAACGCTTAATTACTATTATACTTAATAGTACTATTACATGTTTCGAAAATGGAGTATATCCGAAACGTGTTAACAAAAGTGAGATTAATGAAGGTGGGAAAGGTAGAATAATGTACTTATTTTAATTATAACATTCCTAGCAGAGTTAATATGATTTTTTTTTTTAATTTCATTGTTGGCTTTTAATTATTTCTATTGTTTTATATCTGTTGCCTTTTACAGTTTATTGTTATTGTATTAATTAATTATTGTTAATTAATTCTATTATATTTTAATGTAATTATATCCATACAAATTAAATTTGTCAAGGACTATAATAATTTTTTTAAAATAATAATGCTCTGGCTCAACATTTAGTTGAACATTTCGACAATGCCCCAAATGCATCAATTTGTGGTTGGTAAACAAATGAGAGATTACTGGAAGACACGTCATCTGTCAACATTCCCTGTTTCAAAAAATACATGAGCAGTAATAGATTTTGACTTATAATGAAATGCCTCCACTTTGCTAAAAATCCTAATGGTGGGGAACCAGCTCTTTCTAACCACCTGTATGAAATTCAATTAATTGTGAATCGTTTAAATGACACGAAAGAGTAAATTTATGAGCCATGTTCTAGAACTTTGCATTAATAAATCAATGGTATTATGGCAAAGATAATCTATTTTTCATACAGTACAGGTTAATACATAAAAAAAAAAAAAAATTACACATGCTATGAACCTTATGGGCTTGTAATCAATTTTGCAGTTTATGCTGGTGTTAACGATCTTGGAGGTGTTGGTCACGTAAAGAACGTGGTTACGTATCTAATGAAATCTAGAGTGTAGACAATCCCAACATTCAAGCCCTCAGTATAAGACATGTCCTCTATCAATACACACGTGAACGACATCAAAATCTTCCATGTTTTAAATGATTTGTGATGTGTTTTTGTGTTTGTGTCAAGTGTTGTGTAAAATATCTTAACGAAGATCAGTCGAGCGGAACGTTAGTGTATTATTGGATTTGATAATGATCTGAATAAAGAGATCAAAACCGGGTCATCCATGAAGAAAACAGGAATAGGAATTGACGTCATTAAAAAAAAATACCTTATCTAAATTTGCACTCAATTAGTGTACAAAAATCAAGAGTTGAAAAAACATAATTTATTATATATTATCAATATAAACTATATCAATATTCTTACAATAGACCAACAATATCAATAGCAATTCAATATTATTTGTCTTATAAGAAAAATCATAACCAAATAAACATTTATGCCTAAGTACTTTGGTTATTCCAACTCATCTAATAGTTTGAACGATAGTTTCCATGTATGATATTATTGTAAATAATGAATTATTAATAATAAAAAAAGTTCAGTTTGAAAATAACATACAATGACATTAACTAAAATACTTACATATTTTTACACATTTATTCATAAAGAACAAACAAAACTTCACATTTAAATTTAAAAAAATTTATTTTCAACAATGTAACTTTACTCTGCAAGCTAATCATGGCGCAGAGGAACTACATGGAAGATAGTTAAATGTAGGCCCACCTATTGCCACAGAGATAAAAAAAGTAGTTGTGTAGTGTACTTGTCAGTAGAATCTAGTAGTGAAAAATCATGAAATCCTTTAATATCAACTTTTACTTGAAATAATCAGATTTTTTTTTTTTATCACAAAAGACACTTTTCAAGTTCCCAAAGTGTTCTAATATTGTTGAAAATCAGAAATTTGGGAACTGATGTTTGAAGTACAAAGTCTACCTCTGCGTATGGTTTTCGTAGGTTATGCAATGGGACGACAATAGCGTATCTCAAGACGCATGCACATAAAATCTCATCTGCCACCTTAATATTACTACATTGTTTGGTTGAAGAATTATGAGAAATAAGCTTGAGTGGGTAATTCTCTATTGGGTATATAATTTATATATAAGTCAGCTAGCCAGACCTAATAGAGGAAATAGGTTTGGGAAATGCTTTTGTTTAGTCAGACCTAATAAAGCAATTAAGACATTCACTAACTTGACTCACATAGTCATGACATAAAGATCAACCAATGAGAATTTCACTAACCCGACTAACGTAGTAATACGGATTAACGTACACATATGTAGAAACCTAACCACACCTGGAATTTTTGTTTTTGAAATTGTAACTTTCTACAATATTGGATTTTGGGAATTGAAAAGAAGTCTTTCGTGATCAAAAAATATTAGATTATTTTTAATTAAAGTAGGTAGTAAACGATTTCATGGTTTTCCGTTACTAAATTTAACTGACAACTACACTGCATGATTACCGATAAAAACATACACTGATAGTTTATGTAAAATTTCTTCTTCTTTTCAATTTTTTTTTGCATGTATGTATGGGAGAAAGTTTGTGCAATATTTTTGTGAGTATGAGAAAGTATTGAGATACGTATATATAGTGGAGCATGACTAGACCATCGAGCGTGATACGTTACTGATATTTATGACGGGTTATCCAACAGTAGGCCTACTATAATGTGCCAAAAGAAGTTTTTACTTCAAAAATATTAAATTTGAGCATTTACCACACAATTTTCTATCAATGATCAATCATCTATCAACTTTCTAAATGAGAAAGTCAAGTTTGTACTAAATGAATTTACTCTCAAGATCTGTAGGGTAAGGTGAATTTTTGGTAAATATGCAGTACACAAGTCATTGCGATTTAATAGTAAAAATTATACAAATCGTGTTGTACATACCACCTATTGCGACCATTAGACCATCCTTTCAATCTGTAAACCCATTTGAATAATAAAAATCCATTATTTCTGTAAAAAATTAGCGGTTAAAAGTGTGAATTCCTGGCCGTGTGAGGTTAAGGCAACTGTCTAGATTATAACGTATGACGTTAGTCAATAATCTATTGAATCTCACACCGCTCTATGAGACCTTGTAAAGTAACTACAGGTCTGGGGAGGTAACTATATATAATATATATATATGTACTTAATGACCTGCTGAGACTTAGTTCACATCATTATGAACTCATACAGTGTAGTGATATTAACTTGTCAAAAGACATGGCACATGCGTCCAAAGACACAATATTATCTGTAATCTCATATGGCTAGGAATGTGCACTTTTTAACCCCTTATTTTAGACAGAAATAATGGATTTTGGTCATTCAAAAGAGTTTACAGATTGTAAAGATAATCTAATGGTCACAATAGGAAGTATATACAACACAATTTGCTTAATTTTCAATACTAAATCACAACGATATGTACACTGCATATTTACCATTCTTACAAGCATAAATCAAGACTGCAGTTGGTAATTGTGTATTAAAGCTTCCCTCAGATTTTAGTTGCTAAAAAGCATGCATATAAAGTATTTACCTTGTTTTTCATTAATCTGATATTTTTTAACAACACGAAACAATTTTCAAGTCTAAAATTATTGAACTGAAAGGAAATCAAAATTATGTCACTAGAAACAGATAGATATAAATATGAAGAAGCCATGAATTACGAGAATGCAATTGGGTGGTAATTTTTCTCCCATTTTTTTCCACTTTTGTTTTTAACTTTTTTTACCCTTTAATTACATGTAAGTAAAGCCCAACTCTTCAAGAATGACCCATAATTATTTCAGATTTTTGAAACCAGTCATTTATCTGTAAACACTGTTGTTATTTTACCATCCTAAAAGTGACCTGTTAACTTTGTCGCCCTATAACATAAAACGCATTTTACGCATTTTACCCATGTGAAAGTACTTTGTATAACGGCGATATTATGAATAAAAATATCCCAAGATATTACCCAATGCTTCATTTGGCTATAATAATAGCTCAAATTTTACTGGGGGGGGGGAGAGAAATTACCACTAAATTACCCCGTGTGGGAAATTGGGTGGTAAATTTTAAAATTGAGTTAGAACCATTTTCTTAATAGTAGACGTAGCAGGGATTTGGTCTTAACATGGGCTCTTATGGAGTTATTCTCGACCAATCAGAATCGTCCATTTGGTCACGTGACCGTTTCTCGACCAATCAGAATCGTCCATTTATAACTTCAACTGCACCGACTTGTGTCCTAACCGACCGCCATCTTTGTTTTTAGTACAGTAAAATGCACAGAATTGCGCATAACTGCCAAAATTTTGGTTTTCAACGTAAAATGCACCAACGTGTGGCCTAACCGATCGCCTTCTTGTTTTTCAACATAAACTGCAACGACTTGGGGCCTAACCGACCGCCATCTATGTTTTTGGTAGAGTAAACTTCACAGACTTGCAACATAAATGACAGCATTTGGGTTTTATTGTAAATTACATTGACTTGTGGCCTAACTGACCGCCTTCTTGTTTTTCAACATAAACTGCAAAGACTTGCGACCTACTCGTCAGCCATCTTTGTTTTTGGTAGAGTAAGCTGCACATACTTGTGTTATACCTGCCAGTCATATGGTTTTCAGCTTAAATTACACCGTATTGTGTTATAACCGCGAGGCTTGTTTTTAAACCGCCAGGCTTGCATAATAACCCCCAACATGCGTCCCAAAAGTCCACTATCTTGTTTTTTAATATAAAATGCACCAAATTGAGCTTTAACCGTTAGACTTCCAGTTTTTCAGCGTGGGCTGACAGCAACCTAACTTTTTTTTTTTAGTTTAGCAAAGAACATAATATAGCGAATGCCAATTCCCAAACACATGCACATATGCTCGTATGCAATAAATTGCATAGTGGGGGTCTTACAAAAATAAATATACGTTTACCAGTATACAAACAGACATCTGTTCACATGTAAGTGCATAGCGTTGGTCTAGCAAAAATAGCCGTGACATTTATAAGCTATCACCCCCCTAGTCTACATAGCTACCCCTACTATAAAAACCTTCAGTTTCGATTCTCAGATGCCAGTTCAGTTCCAAGTTTGATCTGCGTGAATACGTAAGTACAAGTTTATTCTGTCTATATTTGACTTTTATACCTATCATATTATGTTATATTATGTTAGGCAATCATTTAAAACAATTTAAACCAGAGGAATTTAGTTAAGTATAAGGAACTTGTAAGGCAGAGAGACCGGGAAAATTGTCGTTTAGACTCAGCCTATTAGATTTTACTACTCTAGTGCACAGGGGTTACTTACAATTTGTTTAATTTAGTCTAGTGGAAATACAGTTAGGATTGTTGCAGCGTGAATACGTGGGCAGAGTTAAAGTTTTAATACTTGTTATATCAGGAGTAAAATTATGAATATCGATAGCCTATACATAAAACTGATATTTCGAGTGAAGTGAGTTAGAAAATCGTATCCTCCTCCTCGTACATTGGAACTTCGACTTTGATTTTCGAGAGAGTGAGGGTGGTATTATTTTGTCAACTCTAAGTGTATTAATTACTTAGCGTAAACGGTATTTTTCCTGATTGTCTCAATTAAAGATAATTTATAATATAATAGCTACATAATTTATTATTTTATACATAGAAGCGCGAGGATTTCATAAGAGTCATAGGGTTTTGGACATTAATGTGTTTGGACATCAATCATAAAGTTATCATTAATCTGCCTTGCCTACGCTAATTTGAAATAACATATTACCTTCGGGTCTTGTTTTGGTGTTTGTTATGAAGAAAAACGGTGTCATAAACTAGATTAGGTTTTTTATTCTTCAACTCTTACTATTCTCCTATAAAAATCTACAGCGCAATATACCTCGCTGGTTAAAACCTCTTCGAAGGGTAAATTTGTTTCTTTATGAGTGAGATTTTTGGGCCTAGTAAAATCCGTAGACTTGTGTTAAATAACTAGTAGAGCGTCATACTATTTTGTAAATTTATTACAGCACATCTTTCATAACACATCTTTTACTTTACACGTCAACATTCCATTCACAAATTTATTATGTGTTTATATGTAATTCTAAATTAAAAAGTTTATAAAAATCCCATTAAAAACGTTTGAATTCTCAGATAAGGCTGTGTAAGGAAGTTGCGGTTACGATAACTCTTGCAGTCTCCACAAAGGATATTATGGGTTTTGTAACCACTGTGTTTTTCAACGGTTCGGTTTATTTTGAGTTATCAAAGTGTCGTATAAGAATAAAATATTATAGTGAAATCGGTTGACATTTTATAGTTAGTGTTTTGTACTTAATGAAGGTTTGTGTTGTGTAGTTAATGGAGTGTTTTTGTTGTGAAGTTAATGAAGTGCTTTTGGTGTGTTATTATCTTAACAAAGATAAGTATTTACTCGTTTATTTTTATTCTTACATCAATTTTCGGATATATTATATCTGTATATTAAGCAAATATTTAATTAACAACCTAATCTCAAACATGGTTTTTACTATTTATTTAAAATTTATTTTGAACGTTAGACTGCAAAACAGTGTTTTATAAGATTTTTAACAACAGTACAATAACGTGGAGTTAGAAATAATTCAGGATTACTTAATGATACAGTTCTTTATTCCAATCTTTGTGATAGGAAATTAGGTATTATTAATACTATTGTATATTTTTTCTGCGAAATTATTTTTAATAAGTACATTATTACAGTACATTTTAGGCGATTTGTCAAAGTTATCACTCAAACATCGGTCTCTGTAGGGTTGTGTACAGTAGTACCTTATAGATTTTTTGGCAGTGTACTCTTTCAATCTAATATAGACAGTTCACCCATGAGACACGGACCTGTTTCGGAAGAGATCGAGAATTTTCGGCTATTTTCGGCTAATCACGGATTGTAACAACAGTATAAAAGGGCATTCCAGACGAGTATAAATCTAGCCTAATTTAAACACGTGAATTGTGAGGAACCAGCAGCTACAACTAACTGCTTACGGCAGGGCTCGTAAACTGCGCTGATAATCCACATACCGTAACTTATTCGTTGTAATAAAACGTACTAAAACCGTTCTCTGTAAGGTTCTTAACAGTAGTACCTTATAGATTTTGGGAGTGTACTCTTTGAGTCTAACATAGACATTTGACCTGTGAGACACTGATCTTGTTTCGGAAGGATTTTTGGTTATTTTCTGCTAATCGCGGATTGTAATAACAGTATAAAAGGGCTTTCTTAGTGACTATTAATTCGGCCTAATTTAAACACTTGAACTGTGAGGAGCAAGCAGCTACAACTAACTGCTTACGGCAGGGCTCGTAAACTGCGCTGATAATCCACATACCGTAACTTATTCGTTGTAATAAAACGTACTAAAACCGTTCTCTGTAAGGTTCTTAACAGTAGTACCTTATAGATTTTGGGAGTGTACTCTTTGAGTCTAACATAGACATTTGACCTGTGAGACACTGATCTTGTTTCGGAAGGATTTTTGGTTATTTTCTGCTAATCGCGGATTGTAATAACAGTATAAAAGGGCTTTCTTAGTGACTATTAATTCGGCCTAATTTAAACACTTGAACTGTGAGGAGCAAGCAGCTACAATTGCTTACAGCAGAGCTCGTATAAAGCGCTGGTAATCCCCTGATCGGAGCATATTTATTATAATACAACGTACTAAAACTGTTCTTTTTTAAGGTTCCTAACAGTAGTACATATATATATATATATATATATATATATATATATATATATATATATATATATATATATTTGGAAGTGTACTCTTTGAGTCTAACATAGAGAGTTGACTTGTGAGACACAGAACCTATTTCAGAAGAGTTCGTGAATGTTCGGTTATTTTCGGATGGTCACAGATTGTAACCAGAGTATAAAAGGGCTTTCTTGGTGACTATTAATTCAGTCTAATTTAGACTTTCGCACTGTTAGGAGCATACAGCTACAACTGCTTACGGCTGAGCTCGTAAAAAGCGCTGATAATCCAGAGATCGCAGCATATTTGTTGTAATACAACGTACTAAAACCGTTCTTTGTAAGGTTCTTAACAGTTAGTACCTTATAGATTTTCGGAAGTGTACTCTTTCAGTCTAATATAGACAGTTGACCTGGGAGACACAGAACCTATTTCAGAAGAGTTCGTAAATGTTCGGTTATTTTCGGCTAATCACAGTCTGTAACAAGAGTATATAAGGGCTGTGTTGGGGAATATTCATTCAGTCTTATTTTGACTTTTGAACTGTGAGGACGAAACAGTTATAACGGTTTTCAGTAGAGTTCGTAAAAAGCGCTGATAACCCACTGAATCTTTCTTCTTTTGTGCAACTTTTTGTACTAGTAAATATGAATCCTATAAATGTAGTAAATACAGAGGAGTCATACGTTAAGCACTTTAGATTGCACGGTTATAGGACTACCTTTAAATTTAATCCTGTTCCTGAAGGCATTTCAGAAATTGAATGGCTCAAATTGGGTTTTGCAAGTTTTGTTGAAAAAATGAAAGCTGAATCCACAGATAATGATCAATTAGGGTTTACACTAACAAGCTTAAATCTAAAAAATAAGGAACCAGGGTATATAACTTTCCAACCGGTAAGTCAAGTGGATGGGGATATTATTTGGGATATTTTCGGTGGTATTATTCAGAGCAATGCTGAGTCAATTAATTCAACAGATACATTCAAAATTGAATGTACTAGAGTTAACCTCCCCGTGGGCCGTGGTGGTCAAAGAAGATCAGGTTTTTATAATAATTTTGTTGAAGAGTCCAGTGCACGAAAGGGGATAGTAGTGATAAAAAATTCCGATAATTTATGTTTAGCTAGAGCATTAATTGTAGGCAAAGCTCATGCTAAGAAAGATCCCCAGTACAAGGCTATTAGAAAAGACTTGGGGAAAAGACAATTATTTAGGGCCGAAAAACTAATGGCTAAAGCAAGGGTGGTAATTCCAGAGAATGGAGCAGGGATCCCCGAATTAGAAAAATTTCAGGACCATTTGAAGAAATACAAGATTACAGTGTACAATTTCAATAGGAAAGGTCGTGATGTGTATTTTTGTGGTGAAAATGAAAGTGCTGTGTATAAAATAAACCTATTATTTAGTGAAGGCCATTTCAACGTAATCACTAGCCTAACAGCTGCTTTCGCTTGTAATTTCTTTTGTGAAGGATGTCACGTTCCTTATGATCACAAAGGAAAACATAGATGTGAAAATATATGTCCAGCATGTCAAACAGTATCCCCACCTTGTAAATTACAATATGGAGGAATAACCTGTCCCAACTGCAATCTTCACTTTAAAAATCAAGTTTGTTTCATTGCCCACCAAGGTGATCGTTGCAACTCTATTAAAAAGTGTACTGAATGTGGTAAGATTATTAGATTTAGGGCTAGAAAATCAGTACATATGTGTGGTGAAGTGTTTTGTAATATTTGTGTAGAATACAAACCTCCCAATCATCAGTGTTTTATGAGGGTTGATAGGGGTACACCAAAAAGTAAAGACTTTTTGTTCATATTTTTTGATTTAGAAACCCGCCAAGACGAGAGTCTTGCAAATGATTCAGAAACTAAAGTCCACAAAGTTAACTTGTGTGTAAGTCAGCAGTTTTGTCATAAATGTATTACAGGGCAATCTTGTGAAAATTGTGGTTCCCATACCCGTATCTTTAAAGAAGATCCTATCAATCAGTTTATGGATTATGTCATAGAAATCAGGAAAAGATACAAGCACTTATGCTTACTCGCTCACAACGGATCTTCATTTGACTTTCAGTTTATTCTAAAGTACGTTATTCATCATACTAAGTTCACGCCAAAACTTATTATGAGAGGAACCAAGATCATATTGATGGAGATGGACAATGTAAGGTTCATAGATTCGTTAAATTACTTTCCAATGCCCCTGTCTGCTCTTCCGAAGGCTTTCGATTTACCCCCTGAAAAGAAGAAGGGTTACTTTCCTCACCTTTTCAATACATTAGAAAATCAAAACTATAAAGGACCGATACCCGCTAAACAGTTTTATTGTCCAGATTCTATGTTCGATAAGGGCCACAAAGACTTTGAAAAATGGCATAACGAGCAGACACTAGCAAACTATGTTTTTGATTTTCAAAAGGAAATTGTAGAGTATTGCATCTCGGACGTAGACATTTTGGCTCAGGCGTCCATGAAATTCAGATCTATGTTCTTGGAACAGTGTAATGTGGATCCCTTTTTAGAAGCAGTTACAATAGCTAGTGCATGTAATCTAGCGTTCAGACGTAATTTTTTGAAAAATAGTACAATAGGCCTCATCCCTAAACACGGATACCGTCTTGTGGACAACCAGTCTGCCTCTGCTTTACAGTGGATGACGTGGGAAGAGGAACAAAGGGGTGTTCGAATCAACCATGCAGGCCGTGAAAGGGAAGTCAAAATAGAAGGGGTAAAAGTTGATGGTTTTGATGGGGAACGTATCTACGAATTTCAAGGATGTTACTTTCACGGTTGTCCTAAATGTTTTACTTATAAGAGGGAGGAACCACTAAAAGAGGACCCTTCTGATAGTCTACACCTAAGGTATGAAAGGACAAAAACCAAAATTGAGAAACTTTCAAAATCACCCTTTGAAGTAGTAGAGATGTGGGAGTGTACATTTAAAACTATTAAAGAGGAAAATAAAATGGACTATTTGAACTCTCTTCCAATATTGAACACTTTACCACTTAATCCAAGACATGCTTTTTTCGGTGGCCGGACTGGTAACGCTAAAACATACCACAAGTGTACTGATGAAGAAACCATTCAGTATGCTGATGTATGCTCGCTTTACCCTTGGGTATGCAAGTACGGAAAATACCCATTAGGCCATCCGACTATTCATATAGGGGATAGAGAATGCAGGAAGATGGGGATGGAAGTGGAAGGCTTGTTAAAGTGTAAAGTGTTACCACCTAGCGTTTTGTATCATCCTGTTCTTCCAACAAGAATGAATGATAAATTAATGTTTGTTTTGTGTCGTAAGTGTGGTGAAAACTTGTGTACTAGTGATTGTAAACATAGTAGTGAAGAGAGGGCTTTAATTGGAACTTGGACAATGGATGAGCTCAGGAAAGCGGTAGAAAAAGGATATGTTATATTAGACATGTACGAACTTTGGGAGTACAAGATGGCCACTTTTGAGAAAGGAGGCCTGTTTACCGATTTTATCAACAAATTTTTAAAAATCAAACAAGAAGCTAGTGGATGGCCTGCCTGGTGTAAGTCAGAGTGGGACAAAGACAAGTACGTGAAAGATTATTATAACCGTGAAGGTATCATGCTTGACTACGTTAAAATTGAAAAGAACGGGGGACTCCGCTCTCTTGCAAAATTGATGCTAAACTCATTTTGGGGTAAGTTTGGGCAACGGGAAAACCAAACTAAGACACTTTTAACGAGAGATTCTGCGGTATTTTTCCAACTACTAACAAGTCCATCGATAAAGGTTAATAGAGTACAAGAAATTAACGAAGACACCGTTTTAGTGAATTGGCAATACTCAGAGGAGATTGGAGAGTCATTAAAAAATGTAAATGTCGTACTGGCGGCGTATACAACTAGTCAGGCCCGTCTTAAACTGTATGACCACCTTGATACTTTAGGAGAGCAGGTATTATATTATGACACGGATAGTGTTATTTATTCATACAAGGAGGGTACACATAAAGTTGCTACTGGTGATTACCTAGGGGAAATGACGAATGAATTGGAAGAGTATGGCCCTGGATCCTACATTTTAGAATTTGTTTCGGGAGGCCCTAAAACATACGCATACCAAGTATTTTCTACAAACAGTAATGGTATTATAGAGGTGTGTAAAATTAAAGGTCTAACACTTAATCTTAAAACATCTGAAAAACTGAACTTTGAAAAACTTAAAGACATGGTCCTGAGCGAAGCTAAACTGTCTTTACAAATTGAAGAGAATAGAATTAGGAGAAATAAAAATGTAGATATTGTAACTGTAAAGGAAACAAAGGTATTTAAAGTAACGGGTCCTAAAAGGAGATATGTAGGAAAATATGATACTATGCCATATGGTTACAAAAAACAAAGAATTCAATAAATTTTGTTATTATGGGGATAATATATATCACAGCTTATGTATTTCACGGTGAGGAGTGGATAATTCTATAACTAACTAAAGTATATTATTGTCATATTTTAAAAACAATAAACATATATACATGTTTTTATGATAGGTGGAGAGCGTTCCTGTAGATTAACATCATTGAGATTTGCCCAAAATTTATATAATGCAGCCTCTGAAACACTAAGGGAACTTTTGATTGTTACAATTGATATAGTATACGTACCTAATACTAGCGGCTTTGGGGAAAGTTAAATTCCCTATGTTTGGGACAAGTACTTATAATTATGACATACATAGTACCTATAACTAAGTAAAGAACACATATTGACTAAATAAAGGATAAATATATCAAATATTCTTACGAACAAGGCGGCGAAGTTAATCGAAAATTTGTTTAATTTAAAAATTTGTTGATAAAATCGGTAAACAGGCCTCCTTTCTCAAAAGTGGCCATCTTGTACTCCCAAAGTTCGTACATGTCTAATATAACATATCCTTTTTCTACCGCTTTCCTGAGCTCATCCATTGTCCAAGTTCCAATTAAAGCCCTCTCTTCACTACTATGTTTACAATCACTAGTACACAAGTTTTCACCACACTTACGACACAAAACAAACATTAATTTATCATTCATTCTTGTTGGAAGAACAGGATGATACAAAACGCTAGGTGGTAACACTTTACACTTTAACAAGCCTTCCACTTCCATCCCCATCTTCCTGCATTCTCTATCCCCTATATGAATAGTCGGATGGCCTAATGGGTATTTTCCGTACTTGCATACCCAAGGGTAAAGCGAGCATACATCAGCATACTGAATGGTTTCTTCATCAGTACACTTGTGGTATGTTTTAGCGTTACCAGTCCGGCCACCGAAAAAAGCATGTCTTGGATTAAGTGGTAAAGTGTTCAATATTGGAAGAGAGTTCAAATAGTCCATTTTATTTTCCTCTTTAATAGTTTTAAATGTACACTCCCACATCTCTACTACTTCAAAGGGTGATTTTGAAAGTTTCTCAATTTTGGTTTTTGTCCTTTCATACCTTAGGTGTAGACTATCAGAAGGGTCCTCTTTTAGTGGTTCCTCCCTCTTATAAGTAAAACATTTAGGACAACCGTGAAAGTAACATCCTTGAAATTCGTAGATACGTTCCCCATCAAAACCATCAACTTTTACCCCTTCTATTTTGACTTCCCTTTCACGGCCTGCATGGTTGATTCGAACACCCCTTTGTTCCTCTTCCCACGTCATCCACTGTAAAGCAGAGGCAGACTGGTTGTCCACAAGACGGTATCCGTGTTTAGGGATGAGGCCTATTGTACTATTTTTCAAAAAATTACGTCTGAACGCTAGATTACATGCACTAGCTATTGTAACTGCTTCTAAAAAGGGATCCACATTACACTGTTCCAAGAACATAGATCTGAATTTCATGGACGCCTGAGCCAAAATGTCTACGTCCGAGATGCAATACTCTACAATTTCCTTTTGAAAATCAAAAACATAGTTTGCTAGTGTCTGCTCGTTATGCCATTTTTCAAAGTCTTTGTGGCCCTTATCGAACATAGAATCTGGACAATAAAACTGTTTAGCGGGTATCGGTCCTTTATAGTTTTGATTTTCTAATGTATTGAAAAGGTGAGGAAAGTAACCCTTCTTCTTTTCAGGGGGTAAATCGAAAGCCTTCGGAAGAGCAGACAGGGGCATTGGAAAGTAATTTAACGAATCTATGAACCTTACATTGTCCATCTCCATCAATATGATCTTGGTTCCTCTCATAATAAGTTTTGGCGTGAACTTAGTATGATGAATAACGTACTTTAGAATAAACTGAAAGTCAAATGAAGATCCGTTGTGAGCGAGTAAGCATAAGTGCTTGTATCTTTTCCTGATTTCTATGACATAATCCATAAACTGATTGATAGGATCTTCTTTAAAGATACGGGTATGGGAACCACAATTTTCACAAGATTGCCCTGTAATACATTTATGACAAAACTGCTGACTTACACACAAGTTAACTTTGTGGACTTTAGTTTCTGAATCATTTGCAAGACTCTCGTCTTGGCGGGTTTCTAAATCAAAAAATATGAACAAAAAGTCTTTACTTTTTGGTGTACCCCTATCAACCCTCATAAAACACTGATGATTGGGAGGTTTGTATTCTACACAAATATTACAAAACACTTCACCACACATATGTACTGATTTTCTAGCCCTAAATCTAATAATCTTACCACATTCAGTACACTTTTTAATAGAGTTGCAACGATCACCTTGGTGGGCAATGAAACAAACTTGATTTTTAAAGTGAAGATTGCAGTTGGGACAGGTTATTCCTCCATATTGTAATTTACAAGGTGGGGATACTGTTTGACATGCTGGACATATATTTTCACATCTATGTTTTCCTTTGTGATCATAAGGAACGTGACATCCTTCACAAAAGAAATTACAAGCGAAAGCAGCTGTTAGGCTAGTGATTACGTTGAAATGGCCTTCACTAAATAATAGGTTTATTTTATACACAGCACTTTCATTTTCACCACAAAAATACACATCACGACCTTTCCTATTGAAATTGTACACTGTAATCTTGTATTTCTTCAAATGGTCCTGAAATTTTTCTAATTCGGGGATCCCTGCTCCATTCTCTGGAATTACCACCCTTGCTTTAGCCATTAGTTTTTCGGCCCTAAATAATTGTCTTTTCCCCAAGTCTTTTCTAATAGCCTTGTACTGGGGATCTTTCTTAGCATGAGCTTTGCCTACAATTAATGCTCTAGCTAAACATAAATTATCGGAATTTTTTATCACTACTATCCCCTTTCGTGCACTGGACTCTTCAACAAAATTATTATAAAAACCTGATCTTCTTTGACCACCACGGCCCACGGGGAGGTTAACTCTAGTACATTCAATTTTGAATGTATCTGTTGAATTAATTGACTCAGCATTGCTCTGAATAATACCACCGAAAATATCCCAAATAATATCCCCATCCACTTGACTTACCGGTTGGAAAGCTATATACCCTGGTTCCTTATTTTTTAGATTTAAGCTTGTTAGTGTAAACCCTAATTGATCATTATCTGTGGATTCAGCTTTCATTTTTTCAACAAAACTTGCAAAACCCAATTTGAGCCATTCAATTTCTGAAATGCCTTCAGGAACAGGATTAAATTTAAAGGTAGTCCTATAACCGTGCAATCTAAAGTGCTTAACGTATGACTCCTCTGTATTTACTACATTTATAGGATTCATATTTACTAGTACAAAAAGTTGCACAAAAGAAGAAAGATTCAGTGGGTTATCAGCGCTTTTTACGAACTCTACTGAAAACCGTTATAACTGTTTCGTCCTCACAGTTCAAAAGTCAAAATAAGACTGAATGAATATTCCCCAACACAGCCCTTATACTCTTGTTACAGACTGTGATTAGCCGAAAATAACCGAACATTTACGAACTCTTCTGAAATAGGTTCTGTGTCTCCCAGGTCAACTGTCTATATTAGACTGAAAGAGTACACTTCCGAAAATCTATAAGGTACTAACTGTTAAGAACCTTACAAAGAACGGTTTTAGTACGTTGTATTACAACAAATATGCTGCGATCTCTGGATTATCAGCGCTTTTTACGAGCTCAGCCGTAAGCAGTTGTAGCTGTATGCTCCTAACAGTGCGAAAGTCTAAATTAGACTGAATTAATAGTCACCAAGAAAGCCCTTTTATACTCTGGTTACAATCTGTGACCATCCGAAAATAACCGAACATTCACGAACTCTTCTGAAATAGGTTCTGTGTCTCACAAGTCAACTCTCTATGTTAGACTCAAAGAGTACACTTCCAAATATATATATATATATATATATATATATATATATATATATATATATATATATGTACTACTGTTAGGAACCTTAAAAAAGAACAGTTTTAGTACGTTGTATTATAATAAATATGCTCCGATCAGGGGATTACCAGCGCTTTATACGAGCTCTGCTGTAAGCAATTGTAGCTGCTTGCTCCTCACAGTTCAAGTGTTTAAATTAGGCCGAATTAATAGTCACTAAGAAAGCCCTTTTATACTGTTATTACAATCCGCGATTAGCAGAAAATAACCAAAAATCCTTCCGAAACAAGATCAGTGTCTCACAGGTCAAATGTCTATGTTAGACTCAAAGAGTACACTCCCAAAATCTATAAGGTACTACTGTTAAGAACCTTACAGAGAACGGTTTTAGTACGTTTTATTACAACGAATAAGTTACGGTATGTGGATTATCAGCGCAGTTTACGAGCCCTGCCGTAAGCAGTTAGTTGTAGCTGCTTGCTCCTCACAGTTCAAGTGTTTAAATTAGGCCGAATTAATAGTCACTAAGAAAGCCCTTTTATACTGTTATTACAATCCGCGATTAGCAGAAAATAACCAAAAATCCTTCCGAAACAAGATCAGTGTCTCACAGGTCAAATGTCTATGTTAGACTCAAAGAGTACACTCCCAAAATCTATAAGGTACTACTGTTAAGAACCTTACAGAGAACGGTTTTAGTACGTTTTATTACAACGAATAAGTTACGGTATGTGGATTATCAGCGCAGTTTACGAGCCCTGCCGTAAGCAGTTAGTTGTAGCTGCTGGTTCCTCACAATTCACGTGTTTAAATTAGGCTAGATTTATACTCGTCTGGAATGCCCTTTTATACTGTTGTTACAATCCGTGATTAGCCGAAAATAGCCGAAAATTCTCGATCTCTTCCGAAACAGGTCCGTGTCTCATGGGTGAACTGTCTATATTAGATTGAAAGAGTACACTGCCAAAAAAATCTATAAGGTACTACTGTACACAACCCTACAGAGACCGATGTTTGAGTGATAACTTTGACAAATCGCCTAAAATGTACTGTAATAATGTACTTATTAAAAATAATTTCGCAGAAAAAATATACAATAGTATTAATAATACCTAATTTCCTATCACAAAGATTGGAATAAAGAACTGTATCATTAAGTAATCCTGAATTATTTCTAACTCCACGTTATTGTACTGTTGTTAAAAATCTTATAAAACACTGTTTTGCAGTCTAACGTTCAAAATAAATTTTAAATAAATAGTAAAAACCTTGTTTGAGATTAGGTTGTTAATTAAATATTTGCTTAATATACAGATATAATATATCCGAAAATTGATGTAAGAATAAAAATAAACGAGTAAATACTTATCTTTGTTAAGATAATAACACACCAAAAGCACTTCATTAACTTCACAACAAAAACACTCCATTAACTACACAACACAAACCTTCATTAAGTACAAAACACTAACTATAAAATGTCAACCGATTTCACTATAATATTTTATTCTTATACGACACTTTGATAACTCAAAATAAACCGAACCGTTGAAAAACACAGTGGTTACAAAACCCATAATATCCTTTGTGGAGACTGCAAGAGTTATCGTAACCGCAACTTCCTTACACAGCCTTATCTGAGAATTCAAACGTTTTTAATGGGATTTTTATAAACTTTTTAATTTAGAATTACATATAAACACATAATAAATTTGTGAATGGAATGTTGACGTGTAAAGTAAAAGATGTGTTATGAAAGATGTGCTGTAATAAATTTACAAAATAGTATGACGCTCTACTAGTTATTTAACACAAGTCTACGGATTTTACTAGGCCCAAAAATCTCACTCATAAAGAAACAAATTTACCCTTCGAAGAGGTTTTAGCCAGCGAGGTATATTGCGCTGTAGATTTTTATAGGAGAATAGTAAGAGTTGAAGAATAAAAAACCTAATCTAGTTTATGACACCGTTTTTCTTCATAACAAACACCAAAACAAGACCCGAAGGTAATATGTTATTTCAAATTAGCGTAGGCAAGGCAGATTAATGATAACTTTATGATTGATGTCCAAACACATTAATGTCCAAAACCCTATGACTCTTATGAAATCCTCGCGCTTCTATGTATAAAATAATAAATTATGTAGCTATTATATTATAAATTATCTTTAATTGAGACAATCAGGAAAAATACCGTTTACGCTAAGTAATTAATACACTTAGAGTTGACAAAATAATACCACCCTCACTCTCTCGAAAATCAAAGTCGAAGTTCCAATGTACGAGGAGGAGGATACGATTTTCTAACTCACTTCACTCGAAATATCAGTTTTATGTATAGGCTATCGATATTCATAATTTTACTCCTGATATAACAAGTATTAAAACTTTAACTCTGCCCACGTATTCACGCTGCAACAATCCTAACTGTATTTCCACTAGACTAAATTAAACAAATTGTAAGTAACCCCTGTGCACTAGAGTAGTAAAATCTAATAGGCTGAGTCTAAACGACAATTTTCCCGGTCTCTCTGCCTTACAAGTTCCTTATACTTAACTAAATTCCTCTGGTTTAAATTGTTTTAAATGATTGCCTAACATAATATAACATAATATGATAGGTATAAAAGTCAAATATAGACAGAATAAACTTGTACTTACGTATTCACGCAGATCAAACTTGGAACTGAACTGGCATCTGAGAATCGAAACTGAAGGTTTTTATAGTAGGGGTAGCTATGTAGACTAGGGGGGTGATAGCTTATAAATGTCACGGCTATTTTTGCTAGACCAACGCTATGCACTTACATGTGAACAGATGTCTGTTTGTATACTGGTAAACGTATATTTATTTTTGTAAGACCCCCACTATGCAATTTATTGCATACGAGCATATGTGCATGTGTTTGGGAATTGGCATTCGCTATATTATGTTCTTTGCTAAACTAAAAAAAAAAAGTTAGGTTGCTGTCAGCCCACGCTGAAAAACTGGAAGTCTAACGGTTAAAGCTCAATTTGGTGCATTTTATATTAAAAAACAAGATAGTGGACTTTTGGGACGCATGTTGGGGGTTATTATGCAAGCCTGGCGGTTTAAAAACAAGCCTCGCGGTTATAACACAATACGGTGTAATTTAAGCTGAAAACCATATGACTGGCAGGTATAACACAAGTATGTGCAGCTTACTCTACCAAAAACAAAGATGGCTGACGAGTAGGTCGCAAGTCTTTGCAGTTTATGTTGAAAAACAAGAAGGCGGTCAGTTAGGCCACAAGTCAATGTAATTTACAATAAAACCCAAATGCTGTCATTTATGTTGCAAGTCTGTGAAGTTTACTCTACCAAAAACATAGATGGCGGTCGGTTAGGCCCCAAGTCGTTGCAGTTTATGTTGAAAAACAAGAAGGCGATCGGTTAGGCCACACGTTGGTGCATTTTACGTTGAAAACCAAAATTTTGGCAGTTATGCGCAATTCTGTGCATTTTACTGTACTAAAAACAAAGATGGCGGTCGGTTAGGACACAAGTCGGTGCAGTTGAAGTTATAAATGGACGATTCTGATTGGTCGAGAAACGGTCACGTGACCAAATGGACGATTCTGATTGGTCGAGAATAACTCCATAAGAGCCCATGTTAAGACCAAATCCCTGCTACGTCTACTCTTAATTTATTTAAAGTTAAAAATGTATTAGAAATAATATTTTGTGGTTGAGACTTATAATAGATTGATAGTGTTCGTATTTTACCTCTACCACCCAATTACCCCCATGTGGGGGATCAAGTACTCCTATCAGTGACTCCTGTTGTAGGTCTACATGAGTGTCCCTCTACGCCATCAGGTAAACTGATACATAACCTACTCAATACACCAATGTTTTCAGATGTTGCAAATTTTCGAAAATTGCTATTAAAAGCTGTAGCACCAAGACAGGAGAGAGAAAAAGGCAAGAGAAGAAAATTGACATACAATAACATAATTTTGACACAAGATGAAGTTATGAAGCAAATTGAAGAAGAGAAAAAAATAATCCAAAACAAAGACAAAATTAAAGCTGAAAGAAAACGAAAGAGAGAAGAAAACAAACAACAAAAAGACAACAAAAAAGAAAGAAAGAATCTACCCAGAAACAAAAAAAAATTTTAAAAACTGTTGAATATACATCTTCCGAAGAAGAAAATCTGATTTCATTTCAGATAAATCTGATGATGATCTTGCTAATTTCTTAATTGAGGATTTAAATGAAAGTTTCTTTTATCAAAACCAACCTAGCACATCAGGTACCAGGGTTATGTCTAAACAAGAGCATGCGCTTAAACTTAGCCCAAAGAAGGGAGATCATGTTGCTGCTTGCTACGATAACCAGTGGTTTATCGCAAAGGTCATCGGGACATCCAACTTCAATAGCCATCCGGATATGATAACCTATTACCATCTAGAATTTACACAGTGCAAAGGAAGTAGGCCCTAATAAGTTTATCTGGCCTCAAAAAGTGGGTGAAGTTCCAACTCTATTGGAAGATGTATTATGCATTCCTGTTAGTTCACGGCACATTGGACTAATCGCAGATGACTACAAAAAAGTTACAAAACTCTACTACAACTACTTAAATAGAGAATGTAGCAGCTCAGATTAACTTTAAAGCTCAGACTGATGTTATTAACTTTATATTGAATAATTCATATATAATTATATATGTGTGTGTTTACTTAGGTGTTATATCATGCCAAATGGACAAATTACAGTTCTTTTTTCAAAGTTTTGACACCATTATTTACACTTTTGCCTTAATTAAAATTGCCTTTCATGTTTTTTTTTTCTATATATATGTTAAAAGATTAGATTTATTTTGTTTTAGTAATTTTCTAACCTGTAACTGACAGGGTTAATTTTTTTGTCAACGTTTAAAAAAATAATGAAAAGTTTTGACAACTTAAATTTTTGAGTCCAAAATTTATCTAAAAAATGTAAAAAAAAAAAATTAAATTCACTGAAAAATGTTGCTTTTAGTCTTATCTATACCACCCAAAAGCTCACAATAATTAGCATTATGTACTTATGGATTGCTGGCCTACAACCTAATTACCCCCAAGGGGGTAATTGAGTGGTAAAACTAATTTATTTTTCTATTACCTATTTTTTTTTTTTTTGTAAATAGTGGAAATGATTAAAACAATGTAAAAAGATTGTTCTCAGTTCAATAAATATAAATAGGCAGTAATATAACAAAAACAACCAGAAAATAGGTCTTGCCTGATCAATTTGTAAAACATACCACCCAATTCCCCCCCCGTTTACCCCTACTTCTTTAGTTTGATTTTCTCAGTTACAAGACTAATAGAACTATTATAGGTAATAAGAGGTAATATTTTGAATTTCAGACATTTACAGCTAAACAGGATGTGAAATGCATTGGGAATTTCCTATATATATGTCCCTGTCAGAGTCTCATCAATATATACAAAACTGATTGAAATTTTTCACCCAGACATAAGACTAAAAAACAGAAAATAATAAATCAAATAAAAAAAAAGTTTCTAACATACCATGTTTTTAAAACGGACTAAAGAGTATAAAATAATTTTTCAAGACCCTTCTACAATTTTGAGGGAGGATTGTTAGTGGCTATGGATACATTTGGAATACTTGGAGAGAAAAACGTGGGGTGTAGGCAATCTATGATAGTTAAGGAGTAAATAAATAAATAAAATTACAGTGAATTCATCCAGATTGTCTACTTGTATTATTTACAGGCTGCGCCCCATGTTTTTCTCTCCAAGTATTCCAAATATATCCATTGCCACTAACAATCCTCCCTCAAAATTCTAGAAGGGTCTTGAAAAATTATTGTATAGTTTTTAGTCCATTTTATAATCGTTGTATGTTAAAAGCTTTTTTTTATTTGATTTATTATTTTTAACAAATTTACACATAGGTCAGGTAGGTGGTAAGGTGAAAATTCGTGTAGCCTACATACCTATTAACTATTGTAATGCATAATAATTCACTTAATGGACCTTAACCTAGAAAATTTGAAATTTTTTTTTTCCCATGAAAAAGTTAACTCGGCATTGAAACTTATTTTATTATTAAGAAATAAGTTATGTAGAACATGTTAAAAAAAAATCGCAAAAGAAGCAGTAACTTTCTTTGTAAACAATTACCCTAAAAGTGTCTGTCTCTTCAATATTAATCGATTTTGTGACTTAAAAATTGATTCCCATTGTTAAAAATATCAGATTATAAAAAACAAGGTAAATTGTTTATGTTTGCATGATTTTTAGCAACTAAAATCTGGGAGAAGCTTCAATACATAATTACCTTTTAGTTATGTAGGCTACAATATTTTAGCCTAAAAAGTTTCGACTACGTGAAATGAGATTGTACATTGGACTCATTAATAAGACATCTAAACACTTCCTAAATATAGTGACAACATGATTAAACTGAACACTAGATTTAAAAATTGTTTTGAATCACTGATAAAACCGGTACAAAAATAGTCAAAGAGGAGTAGTAAAGCCAGAGGCCTATTTTGAGTGATTCCAGCTATAACAAAAAAAAACCATTACGCCAATAAATTATTACTTACATCATATAGACTCTGAAACAAATTTCTTTCTTGTAGTAGTTTCCTTCAAATTTTTCAATCAGCTAAAACTCAAAATAAACTTTATAACTATGAATATATGCTCTCAGGCGTGTACTTGTTACTTTAAAGTATAACGTATACCACAAGCTTCTAAAATGCTTACTGCCATTTTTAAGAATGAGGATTTACCATCCATAAGTTCGGCAGTTCGGCTTTCACCTTTTTATCGTATTCGGTTACTTCCGTCGTTTAACCGTCTTGAGGCAAAGCTGATCATATTAAATTTTGCATTTAATTATTTTATTGAAGTTATATTTATTTTAACTCAACAAGAAAACAGTTATTAATAAATAAAGCCATAACTATGTTCATAAAAAATTATTTATAACTGTATTATATAAATGAATATAATATATAACACGACTACTTCATGTGTTAGTGTGGTTACAATTACAGAGATCAAAGTTTTTAGAAATTCATTTTATTTTTGATTTGTATATAGAGTGCCCTTGGCTAATTAAAGTGAGTACATACAGTAAAAAGTACTATACCACTGTATCTATAATATAAATTAAAAGTTCACTGAAAATTTTTGCCTGTTTACAATATAGAGCTCAATAGATTTCTGAACGGTATTTTATCTTTTTTGTATTAATTTGACGAATTTTTATTGAAACCTTATTGTTAAAGGTAAACAACCTTCTAAAGAAAAGAACATAATAATGATCCCATGCCCTCGAATACTAATAGGTTAAGATTCGGAAGAAAACAAGATTTGGGCAAGGGACATCTGATAAGATGAAAGAGAGGGATCTAACACAAGATTACTTGCAAAATGCGTATATCCAGCTAGGTACAGTATTTCGAAATTCCCAAGCCCGTATTCACTAAAATGAGCTCCTGAGGCACTCTTTGTTTGTATTGTGTTTTAAAATATAATAAGTGAAAAAGAACATCGTGTGTTGCCAATTAAATCAAATTAATGGCACTGATATTTAGTTCCAATGAAAACGGCGAATTTCCGAAACACATTAATTATTATAGTCGGAGATTATATATATATATATCTTTATCTACACCCACTGTGAATTTATAGACTACGTGATCAGAGAGTAGTCTTCTAGTTGATTGATCCTGCAATCTTCAGTTTTTATAAAATTATACAAATAACAATTTTTACAAACTAGTGTTTGTGATTATTTATACTATATTTAGTATATACTTTACAGGATTTTATTCTACAATCTATAGATACTAAATTGTGTGAGTTTAATACAAAATATTTTTTATTTAAAATGTAAAACATTATATATATAAATGTAGTTTAAAATGGGTAATTGTACATAATTAGTCCCCATTTATAGAGAAGTTTAGTCCAAGAATTAAATATGAAGAGCTATAGGAAATTAGGGAATTGTCTGGGTAAATATCAGTTCTAGATTGTCCTTAGATTTTTCTATAAAAAACCATGAAATCCTAAATTATGTACCTTCTAATGAAAGGATCAGATCATATTATGTGGCGCAATAAACATTTCAAATCCCAAAATTCATTTCTTCACTGTTAAATAACACAGAAAAAAAGAGAATACAGCTGTTAGGTTAAAATCTAATTAATGAAAGTGAATGTTAACCCTTCGCACGCTGAATAAAATTTGCCTCATTTCTCCTCAACGCTGAAATAACAAAAAAAAAATTGTTTTTTTTTTTCAAAGTTAATTTTTGTTTTCATTTTGTATGTGAAAGGTTAATTTAAAAAAAATGTCATCTTTGGTTTTCGGCTATATATAACTTTTTTTTATTACATACAACAAAATAGTAAAAAATTGCAAAAAAAAAAAAAAAAAAAATTAATTTTTGTAAATTGGAACAGTTATATTGTGAAATAATATATAAAAATACAAGGTAATGTTTAAAAATAAAAAAACAACATATTATTGATCAATTAGTATGTTGGAGAGGTGTGATAAATTTCAAAACACGTATCAGGGTGCAGAGACGGCTTCTCGGTGCAAGTCTTGCAAAAGTATATTGTTTCTTTTCTTTGCTCTTGCTTAGCACATACCACACATCTTGATGTCCTTTTTTTTCTGTCTATAAAATGTTGCTGTCCGTCAAGTCGTCCGTCTGTAGGTCCCTAAAGGAAACCATAACAATGTATCAAAGTTACATTTCAGAAAAAAAATATATATATATGGTATATATATATATATATATATATTGTAGTAATTGGCATTTTGTATTTGTATACTATTATTTTCAAATATTACTATGTATAAGAAACAATAGGTACGAGTAAATGTATTATTTGCGTGTCGCCTATCAGACTAATGAGACTGCGAGTATAGCCGTTATCCGCTCTGTAGAAGGTATAGAATGCGTGCGCCGCCGGGCAATTCCAGACAAAATAGCGTCCCCCTCCACTGCCTCGAGGCATAGAACTTTCAACAAAACATTTTCCTATTCCTGAATTGACAGCGGACATGCCTCTGCATTCTACCGGAACTTTGGTGAACTAATTAACTAACCATAGGCTAAAATATATTATTGCGACTTTAATCGTAATCCGCGTTTGGGTCAAAGTCTACCATTGCGGCTATACTCGTTTGCCGCGTGGGAAGGGTTAATATGTATCACTACATTAGTGTATCCTTTATAACTACCTTATTTTTAAAAAAATAGATCATTTTAAATTTTGTAAGACACTTTTAGTCAGAAAATGCATTAAATTATTAGAAACTAGGAATATTAAAATATTGAAATTGACTTCACATTTAATAGCGTCTAAGTTGGATAAGTTACAAAATGGGATGTAAATGACATCGGCAAGGTCGTCAGGTGGTTTATGATAGGCCTGACGACCTAATATAGACGTAAATTACTTAACCCAAGGTCAAGTCAAGTAGCTATATGTATAGAGCTATCTGACGACCTAATAAAGACTAAATTACATAGCGCGAGGTCAAGTCAGGTAGCTATATATATAAAGAGAGATATAGAGAGCTACCTGAAGACCTAATAAAGACATTAATTACATAACACAATGTCAAGTCGGGTGGCTATATATATATATATATATAATATATGATAATAGACATGATTCTTCAATTATACAACGTAATAATAATAAGGTATAATACACATGCGTAATAAATAGTCACCTAGCAGAGTTAATAGAACAAGCTATCATAGATGCAGTGACTTGCTGAACGTAGTCATTAGTATTAACATATGAAACTGGATTATAGTGTCATTTTAATTTCACTTACCTGATCAAGGTTAAAAAATATAATTTTGTCTTTTTAGAGGAGGTCTACTCCCCTCACCACCTTTTGAAGCAGAAGGATGAGGTACAATTTGAGAGGACTGGAAGGAATAGAAAATGTGCCTTATGAAATTTGGTAAAAATATTTTAATTTTTACAATACAATTTACCAGAAGGGACCAAATAAAATTAGGGGGAACCAGTAGGAGGATTTCGAAAGATGTGATATCATTTTTTAATGGGATTGTGATTTTATTTTAATTTCACTAGTCTGAGAATGATTAGAAAGTTGAAATATATATTTTCTTCTTGAGGGGAAATCCTCTCTCTGCCTCCTTTGTCCAAGATGTCATCCTTGAATTTAGTTTCATTGTAAGATGTAATCACAACTGGTTTGCGAGTTGCATCTGTGTTTTTATCTATTGCTTTGCTGTTGTCCATGGTTGAGATCATCAGAAGTGCTTTGTTTTTTTTTTGGTACCTACGTAAGAAACTAAAGACAGATTTTTTTTTTTGAAAGCCAAACAGTGTGGAATTTACTTCACTGTATTTGTCGGGCAAAAAAAAAAGAGGAACTTAAGGTGTGTTTGTTTTCAGTGTTCCAAGAAAGTTCGAAGACTTATTATCAAAAAGGTTCTTTGCAATAGAAATTGATGAGAACCAGTTGTCTGCCTTTATGTTTTGGTTTGTGCCCGATACTGGTTCTACAAGATGATTTACTACGTCTTTGCAAGAGTTGCTAAGTTTGTAGGGTCGGTCAGGGTGAACTTGTAAGTAAACTTCAAGAATAGTTGTGTAGTAATTATTTTCTGATGTAAGAGCAAAAGCTTTTATGGCATATTTGGTTGACTTCTTAGGCATATATTGCCTGAAGGGGCATCTACTCCTAAAAGCTACCAACAGCTCATTTCAGTTTCTGCCAGCCATCGGCGCAACTGTTCGTGTTCTATCTCAGACATTGCTCACTAATCTATGTATTAACAGTTGTGTAGTATTCAAGAAAAAGATAAGTGAAAAATACTAAAAAATATAAAATCTTGAGTTTACAGTATATACGCAATACTTGAAATGTTCATTGCAACACATAATATGATCTGATCCTTTGAATAGAAGGTAAATACTTTGTTTTCATAATTTTTTATAGACAAATCGAAGAACGAGGTACAACAGATATTTACTTCATAAATTAAAAAATTACATCAATGGTCGCGTGGATTACTATTATTGTACTCCAAGCGAAATTAAAATTCAAAAAATCTATACGTCTGTTTTGAGCATTTTTACTCGACTGATCGCTGTGGTGGTATGTGAGGGTAAGGTAGATGGCCGCTCAAGGCCATAAGTGTTACCAACCCATAGTTGCAGCAAAAATTTACCCCTGCATTACAATAGTAATCCACACGAATACTCCAGTGTTAAATATCCTAAGCTTTCGTTCCAGAGATATCCCAATGATTATGACAGAATATATATATTCCTATTTAAAAATATATTCCAACAATTTATTGATTTGCTCTACACATGAAGCTTGCTCATCTTCCTTCCTATGCCAACCCTCGTGGTTCTGTGTCTGTATGGATCTCTCATATCAAATTCTCTTCGATTAGCGATCTTTCCTGTGACAGCATGTTTGGTCATGTTCTGGCAGTCTCCCATTGGTCCAGACTCTCCTGTTACCAACTGACCTCCCTGCAACCTCATGCCGACCACTGACCATCGATACCTCAATACTGCGTCTGACCTCGATTTTCTACCAACCATAGCCCCTTGGTCATTTGTGATGTGTTAGTAGGTTGCATGCTAAACAATTACATAACTCTTTGTACTCTGTCATAATGATTGTTTATACTGTGGTATCTATCGATTGGACTTAGAATATTTATCTATTACATTTTAACGTAAGTTTAAATCCTAAATTAACCCTAAATCCTAACAGAGTGATTATATAATGTATACCTGATGATGGGACTGTGGTACCGAAACGTGTTTTAAAACATTCTGTAAAGTGAAGTCACGAAGGACTATCCAGGTAATAAAATATTTAGGCGTAGTTAATATTTTTTACTTCATAGAACTGTTCGCATTTAATGACTTGGATATCACAAGACATGAAGTGTCCTATAGATGAGTATTATTTCAGTTGGAACCAGCAGTTGGTGGCTTCACTTGAAACGTCTTATTGTTGTATTTTCTTGTTTTGGATGTTGAAGTATTTCATTATTTCAACATATTATATTTAAGTTCTAAACTTTGTTTGTAGGGAAAATTTTAATTTTAGTTTCAATACCACAAATCATACAATCACTTTGTAAATACCTCTTTGTGTTAATATTTTTTGAAATTTATTTGATTTTTCAGACAATGGAATCTGTTCCAAATTTAAATAATAATACTGATTCAGGCGGAAACCAAGAAATGGAAATTCTTCAGTCGTCGTGGTGAGTTTGTATTAATATATTTAAACTGATAGTGTTTGGAGAATGTTGTAGGCTAATTACTTAGAAACAATTAATTTTTTTTAAATTTAGGTTAAGAAAATCTCAGGAACCTTACCAAAAACTGCTCCATAAAGACACCTTCAATATATGAAGTGAACTCATCTTCTTTAAAAAGAGACATTATTAGTTTCAGGGAAATCAGTTAGGTAATTTTTTACTGTAACTACAACAGGTCTATTTGGCAATTTTTTAAAATCATGTTCTACATACCTTATTTATTAGTAATAAAATAATTTTCAACACAGAGCTAACTTTTTTACCGAAAAATCACGATTTCTCAAACTACAGAATTCAATGCATTTATAGATCTCCGAAGTCAATTAACACTGAGCGTGGTTAGTACTTGGATGGATGACCACTTGGGAACCCACGCACAATTTCTTTCTTTTTTTTCCAAATTTATGCGTAGGTCAGGTCAGGTATATATATAGCCACATTACTTGACCTTGTAAGGTAAAAATTCACGTACAAACCTATTTTAACGCATAATTCACTTAATGGACCTTAAACCTAGTAAAAGTTTAAATTTTGTATTTATTCCATGCGAAAGTTAGCTCTACACTGAAAACTTATTTTATTATTAATAAATAAGGTATGTAGAACATGATGTTTTTTTTTTAATATCGCTTAAAAGACCTGTTGCAGTCACAGTAAACAATCACCATCTGTTAATATGTTTTTTAAATTGTGGGTTTATTTATCAGACATACAAGAGCGACATAAAATTCAAACTAAGCGCTTCCAAAATATGAGTTGGTAAAAAATTTACCATTGACAATAATTTTTTATAAATCTGAAATTAACCTTTATTTTACCACTTCTTAGTTTTTCTCCATGCTGTTTTTTACCAAAATATTAAACAACCATGAAATAATACACCTTACCCTTTAATCAAATATATTTCAAAAATAACTAAAACATGAATTATTAAGATTTTGAATGGCTGTCATTTTGAAATTTATGAACGGAATGCCCTGGTTAAAAAACTTAACCAAAATATGATACTTATATATTATATGGACACCCTCCCCTTTTTGTATATTAAACCGGTTCTAATTAAAATAGTACTGCAATTTTATTATATATATATTTACCAAAACCTATTATATATATTTACCTAAATAGGTTAAGTTAGGCCATGTTGTGTTATATATTTAAATAGACTTATGAAATTGTTCAATTTAAAACCAACATAAATTAATAATGCAGCAAAATAACAATACAAACTTCTATTAAATTGAAACAATGATTCTCGTAAGAGTGTTGCATTAGCGGTAACTTTGTAGTGGTGTGGTCAAGACCAAATGAATGCCCTTACTTGAAAGGATTGCAGTGGGGCAAATGACAGTCACAGTTATGTTATTTTTGTTTGTTACGGCAGTAGACAGATGTGATAGAACCTAAAAATATTTGCAATTGGATGTTTCGAGTTTTGAAATTACAAAAAAAATAGGGGATTCATATAGTACACAAGTAGGCTATCCAAAATTGATTCTCAGCAAGTTTGTGAGACAACGGAAATTTGTTGAGGACTTTTTTCTTATTGTTCAAAGGCGAAAATCCTTTTGGTCATCATCGCCTTATAAAAAAAAGCGATGAAAATAAAACACTCTACCACTTGAATACTCTATTAGCGTGTAAGTGTAGTAAGAGAACAACATTTGATCAAGATAGATCATTAAATAGGAAAGATGAAATAGAGGGATCTAATCTAAATTACACGATAAAGGAGTAGTATCAGCTAAGAACCTCGGGATTGCCATAGCTGTATTCACTATAGTGAACTGCTAAGGGTAATTTGTTGAGGGGCTACAGAAGACACAAAAATTTACATTTGTATAAAAACATATAGTATGATATAGGCCTAAATTTGATTTAGTTTCTTGTTATATGAAGACAATGGTGATTTAAAAAGTCGCAACTTACCCACTATTTTTTTTGTTAATAATTGGGATAAAATTTTTGTTAACAAATTTTTTGGAACATTCTGTATATGGTGCCTCATTTTTGGCTTACTCTGTAGATAGAGGAGGTTAATATGTACAAAATTCTGTTTGTATCATATCTCTATTTAAATTAGAACCAGGCATATTAAGCTGTTCCGATATTTTTTTAACACTTTGTAAATAGTTGTCTTAATTTTTTATTACGAGGGAGATCTCGGTAGCTTTTTTTCATTGGATGATTGACTAAAAGATTGAATGTTTGTTTCAGGATATATACAGAAGCTCAGAAAGATCCTGTTGAACTCCCTGATGAAGAGGTAACTTGATCAGATCTTTTTCATTATAGGATTACAAGCATCTTAACTAGTGATTATAAATAGAAATCATTTTTAGTGTGAAAATAGAGAATGACTGGACACACATTTAAAGCTCATTATCAATGATCATTGTTGTGAGTTCCGGTGGGTTATCTTGGAGATTAACTGCTTATTATTTCCTAAGCAACGTTCGGTTTGATATGACACATTCATTTTGTCCGCTTACTGAAGAAGAACCTGTGAAGTTTTACCAAACTAAAATCATTTTACAACACTGTTGAAACATTAATAAAGTGTGGAGTCGTATTTTGCTCGACGCCTATCTCTGTGGGAACAGCGCAACCACCATGATGATACTTTATAGATATCATTAGACATTGTTGTCAATTGTTTGGTCCGCCTACTAAATGTATTTGGATTGAAAGCTTTCCACAGTCGAGTAAACTCAAAACTATCCCGCCCAGGCTGTTGTGTAAATAATATTAATTTTCACAAATTTAGTTTATGAAGAAGTTCATTTACAATACTTTTTGATCGGAAGACTATATGAAATATATGCTTACACTCATAGTAAACGTTTTCAACATAGTTTTTATATCCCATGTTTATTATCCTATTTATTCGGGGTGTTCTTATTTTGATTTATGATCAGTTGGGTAATTTTATAATTGTTTGTTAAATATGAGTGACCTCATGGACAAAATATGTTGTGCAATGTGTGTAATCTTTAATGTTAAAGTGTTATAAATATTTTTGTTATTTTATTCAACTTTCCATTCTTAATTAGGTCAAATTAGCATTAGTTCTTTTATCAAATTCTATAAACACAAGTTTAAATACACAAACAAAGCAAGTTATGCCATTAAAAAAAAAAATTTCTTCAAAAACGGCATCCATGGTTCTTTATTTTTTAGACTCATATCAAACGTACTGAAATTTTTGATGATGAATAACAGTGATTGGTTTTAGTGACGAGAAAGTTAGAAGTTTATGCAATGTTTTGTCATTGTTTATATACATTTTCAAAGTAAGAACTGTTAAGTTGGATAAATTAGACGTATGGTACAAAAATCAACTACTTAATGTAGAAAAAGTAGTACAGTTTTTAGGTCTCACTCTGGGTAAAAACTTTAAATTGGCAGACACATATACAAAACTTTTCAAAAAAATATTTTAAGTAAAGTTTCAGACTTCCATCTTTATATATTTATGAATTGCTTTGTTTTGTACATAAAAATAAACATCTGTATTTAGATGGACTTTCAGATCGTAGGTACAAAGATCATTTCTATAGGTGTACAAATCTGAAAAGATCCTGTGCAGAACCAATTCTCAGGAGTTGCCTCGCACACGCAGAGGGGAGGTGGCGGGGATTACACTCGCACGGTGGTGGGGATTAGTCACTATACGACTTTCGTGCTTTTCAGTGCCACTGTCCTTGTCTGTGCTCCCGCGTCGCGGTTAAATAAGATGGCTTCAACGGCAAAGTCTTCGTGTTCCTCAGGTAGACCTTTACGTGGTCAAGCTCGTGAAGTTGTGTACAACGTGTACAAACATTAAAAGAACAAAAAGAGCTGCATAAATTAAAATATAACGTTGCTGAAGCAGCTAGTAGTGCTACGGGAGTGTCTGTTGCCTTAGTAATGCCTTCAAAATGGGTCTCAGAAGCGCTATTACCAAACATTCCCCCAGACTGTGTCGTCATACTTGACAATGCGAGCTATCATAATAAGCAGGACGATAAGAACAATAAAACACAAGTAATCACAATTATGTATTTGTATATACGAATATTGAACACATATTATGTTCATATGTTTTTCATGAGTATAATTTTAAATTATATGTAGCTAAAATGAACAATAAAACACAAATAATCATAATAACAATAAATAATAAAGTCTAAACGGAATAAACCCCCAGAGCATACATAAAAAAATCTAAATCAACAGGATAGTTTTCTAATTGAATCCAGGTAGTGACAGCTCAACATATGTAGGCAAGATGTCCCCTCCCACCGACACATCTCTCAGCCAGTCCCTTCCTACCTGCGCGTACCAAGCAGGCAAGTGGCTCTTTTCTAATTTGTACACCAATAATTCCCGATACATAGACTTAAAGTTTCTTGATAACAGTCTCTTTGACAGTAGTGTCAAACAAAATATGATGATTTAAATTCTAATACATTGTCTAAACATTTTAAGAAAATTTTATTGAATAGAATGTATTATTCCAACTGCTGAGTTTTTAAACGAACCCAGCTTGTTGTAAATGGGGATTTACAATTTTTTGATATCAACTATGATTTAATATTATACTTTTAGTCATATTTTGTATGTTTTGTTAGTAGGCCTATCCAGTTACTTATAAATAAGTCTAAGCTGTTCAAGTTTGTGATTGTTTATTTTTTGACAAGTCACCTATTTGTGTGGTTCTATGAACCAAAACTAGAAAATTGTATTGTGAAGCTTGTTAAGAAAAAAGAATAAATATTCATAAATGATATCAATGTCTGAATGAATCGTATCAACAATTGAATAATCACATTTGAAACGTAATTTTGTTACAGCAAGAGATTGAACAAGACGAGCATAAGGAAGATATAAGACGGGAAGGAGTTTGTTTTGAACCAGAAACAGAAGAAAGTGAAAAGTTGAATGAAGAAATTAAAAAAGAAAATGAAGAAGAGGAAGTAGATTTAGAAGTAACACGTAAAAACAAGAAGATCAAATATATGCACGATGAGGAGGAAACTGATAATTTTAGGTAAGAAACATATAATAGTATATAACCAAATGTTTATATCTAGTACCAAACCTTTCCTAACTATATTTCTAGGTTATCGCTGCATTTTCATTTGTATTAATTGACAACTTATTTCTTTTTAAACTGTGTGTCTTTTAAAGGCAAATTAGACTGTATTAAAAATATTTTTAAATGATCACAAATAAAATAATATAATTGAAAGTAATTATCGAACAATTGTGTAACGCATTCATAATTAAATAAAAAAGGATTACTTTAACTTTCCCTTTGATTCTAAAGGGCAGTAGGAAACTACAAACAAATCAGCATTTAATCCAGATTTATATTGAATAAAATAACCTATTCAAAATTTTACTTGATTTTAAATCAACTTTTTAACTTGCCAATAACTGTAAAAGATATCGGGCTGGAATTGTAGATGTATATTCTTCGATAGTAGAGGACTTTCTACGAGGAGGAGGGAAGTACAATAATCTATTTTACGAGAAAGAGTTTATGTTACTGTTTAATATTATAAGTATATGATGTATAAGTAATATCCAAAACCAAATAAAAAGTATTCATCACTTACAGTAGGTAGTTGCCAGTCAAAAAATAAAAGTGAACCTGTGTTTGAAAAAAATAAATAAAAAGTTGTATATTTAAATAGAATCTAAACCTCTTTTGCTCATGGCATGAAAGTGTCTTCAATGTAAATCGTATTTGATTAAAACCAAGCTTTTAATGAAGGCTGTCAAGATACATTTTTTGCCGATTATTCCAGAACCATTTTTTTTTTTTTTTTTTTTTTTTTTTACATTTGTTTATAAACTTGTGTTTGGGTCATTAATGCTTATTTTTCACTTAAATTTGAACGATGTCGGTATATGATGTATAAGTAATATCCGAAAACTTTTAAAATGTCTTTTAGCAATTTGTATATTTAATGTTTAGGAGGGATTCTCAAGATGCCGAACCAGACTTCTCAGCGCTATTCCCGGTCGTAGAAATTGTAAGTACTCTCCATTGTTTTATAATTTAATAGTTTTTAGAGAAAATTAATTTTTTGAGTATCATAGTTACAGGATACTGATAAGCATTCCAGTATGAATTAAGTACTCGGTTACATTAGTATTGTGAACCAAGTCCTTAACTCTAGAACTGGGAATTACAATTCCACAGAATGGTGAGCCATTTTTATTCGTAATATTATCCAAAACCTAACTTGTAATATATCATTTTTACAGGAAGGTGCATAGAAACCATCTATGTAATACAAAAACTTGATATCCAAATTTTGGAGTTAGTATGTTAGGAATCAAAAAATGTCCCGAGCTTAAAACGTCACAAAAACATATTTATATACCATACTACAAATTAAAAAAAAAATATATGTTTTCTTTAATATACAAAGTTTTGAAACATAGTTATGAATGAAATTGAGTAAGAAAATATTATCAATTTAGAAAATTTTCATTCTCTAAAAAGTTAATTTTTATGAAAAAAGTACATATACAATAGCTAAAAGGCCTGTATTAAAAAATTCATGAAAAATAGTAATATCCAAAATCCAACTTGTAATATATCATTTTTTTTCCAGGAAAGTGCATAGAATTCATTTAATAAAAAAACTTAAATGTACAAAATTTAGAGTTAGTGTGTCAGAAATCAAATGTGCAGTAACTGAAGCTAAAGTGTCATAAAAAACATATTTATATATACAGTAGAACCTCTGTTAACCGGCCTATATCGTAGTTTACTGGTTGGATGAGAGTTTCCGAAAATAAATTGTAATTGAAACTCCAAAGCGGCGGCGAGTCAAACGACTTTGTCAATAGCAGTATCTTATTGTTGGCGGCATAAAACACCGCGGCATTGGCACCCGTCGGTATAGCAGACATACACCACAAAAACTTTTTATGAGCCGCTTTTTTTCCACGAATCATTATGGAAAATATAACATTTCTTTTCAGTTTTCTTCTTGTCTTTGACTGGTTATGATCTACGAACAGTATATACAGTAAATAAAAATGAGCGAGTTACGAAAACGGAAGCGTGTGTTGGTTTCGTTTGAGACGCGGTTAAATGTGTCAAAAGACTTGACAGAGGGGAATCTGTAAAAAAGCTTTGTAGTGTTTAATTTTTTCATGTTTGATGTATAATATACATAACATAATATATATGATACATTTATGTACAATAAAATGAGTTGCAATAACATCTTAATTGCATAATTCTTAGCGCTACCTGATTAAATAAGCTTTCTTTGAACGAAAACCGATATTTCACGGGAACCTCGGATTAACCGGCCAAACGGGCAACGGGCCCGGGTGTCAGTCCCGACTAGACCGGTTAAGAGGGGTTCTACTGTATATATATATATATATATATATATATATATATATATATATATATAACATACAACAAATTTTCTTCAAGATATACACTAGTTCTGCAATGAAGTTGTGAATAATAGTGTGTTAAAAAATATATCAATTTACAAAACTTTTATTAGAAAAAAATCAATTTTTATGAAATCTACAATTAGCTCAGAAGTTAGGCCTATTTTGAAAATTTTACTAAAAATAGTTATTTTATCCAAAACTTGTTATATACCATTGTTGAAAGAAAGGTACATAGCATTGAACTGTGAATTTATAAATTTTCTAAAATCATATTTTACATTTTATGAGGTTTTCACAAATAAAAACCGATGGAGTACATCCCAGTCATGATCTGGTAGATTGTATTTCACTGACTATGAAGGTTATGATAATTTGGAAGGCACGGATAAAAAGAGGAAAAACATACTATAAATTTGTCACCGTGTTAAGTATTTGTGAAAATAGACAAAAATGCTATATGTTTGTCTTCTGCTGCGACAAATGTTGCCTTGTAAATCACTAGCAACGAAACACACTAACTTTAGTAATTTATTACTTATTATTTATTACATTTTATGAATTTTTGGTTATATGAATATGAAGGTTTGGAACATTAGCTTTACCTAAATTATTGCGATAGGACGATTTTTAATAATCTAAAAGTAATCTTTGTGACAACACGTTGTCGGCTTAAGACATAGTTCCAGGGTTAATTTAGTTCTTCTTTAGTTAGGCAGTCTATCCCTTTTGGATACCTAAATATTAAATTAAAACATATAGAAAAACACTCTCATAGGCTCACTTATATTGAATATGGGCGTGGAAACAGAGGTGAACAAACTTCGTGGGTATTTTTTCTTATGTTAATTTCGTATAGATCAGCGTATAAGGAGATTTAACTGAATTAACCTTCTTGTTACAACATTACTTTCGCTCTACGTTTAAGATAGAAATAAAACCATCGTAAATAATTTTTGTGATTGAACCATCATTGTATGTTGAAACCATTATTAAACCACTAATGTTCAAATATAAATATAGGGATATAGAAACCATTGTATTGATTTTAAGTGATTGACTCACTGTTGTATTAAAAGCTTATTAGATTATATTAATAGAGATTTGAATAATTTTATTGAAAGCATATTGAACTGAATAATCCATCTATTATATGTACAAAGTACGAACTACGAACCTTGATATACTAAACAACTTTAATGTAATAGCAGATATTTCTTGTTGAAACTCCATATTCAAGGATAAAATAAAGCAAAAGCTTATTTAAGCAAAATAAGGCAAAAGCCGATGATGCCGCAAGGCGAAACAATTGTAGCTCATTTATACTATTAAATATTTGAAACTTTAAGCTTTTGCTTTATTTTATCCTTAATATACTACTTTATACTACCGACCGTAGGTACTTGGTGGAATTCCATTATTAATAATTAAATTAAAAGGCAATTTGTATTTCCACAATATTATTTAATTCTTAATATAAAAAGCGAATACAGTCTCTATAACAATATAATAACTTGTATGCTCTGCTGTTTTAAGTATAGGTTCAGTGGATGGATAAGACTATTTGATGACCTGTGTGCTATTTTATAATCTTCTTTGAGGAAGCTGTTGCATATTGGATGTTCTAGAATTAGGTTGTAGTGGGGGGGGGGTGCTAATATATTTTAATTTATTAGGTGGCTTGGTAGATGAGTACTATTTAATTTGTTCTGTGTTTGCGGAGGATTTTGTCATTCATAGAAGAGTGGTAACCGTTTGCTTGGATTATGTTTTTGGTAATGTTCATTTCATTTGTGAAATCATTATCCATTTGATTGTTCAGAGGTCAGGGATTTAACTGTTGAATGCAGATAGGATGGGGATGATTTCATGAAGCATAGATTGTGGGGTTGGTCAAGGGGGGGGGGTTGAATTTACTGTTTATTTTGGTTATGGTGAGTTCTAGATAATTAATACATTTATTTGTTTTTGATTAAGTTGGGGGAATGATAGTGAGGGATAGATTTTAATAAGCTATTTGTTAAACATTAATAATTGTGTACAGGTCTCGTCGAACAAGCATATTATGTTGTCTACATATCTGCAATAGTATATTATGTTTCCTGTGGAATTAGTTGGTGTTTGTGATGATGTTTTTATTTTATGCTTCATCCAGGAATATTTCAGTTAAGGGAGAACTCATGGCTATAACATTGTGCTGAATATACATCTCGTCGAATGAGAAATAATTTTGTCTTATGAAAATTTTTGAAAATTTATTTATTTGACCCTCTTTTATACATAATTTTAACAGGAAAAATTTGACAATCTTATATGCTTAATAATAAAATAGACAACTGTTCACATTATAAAATGTAATACATATAAAATAAAATTCATAATAACATAATAAACAATAATATTAATAATAATAATAATAATAATAACAAAAAATACTTTCTGCTGTTAAACCTGTTATGCAGGTTTGGTTAAGTTAATTGTGTTTAAATTGTGATATACTGTGTTTTCAATATTACGTCTGAACTGTGCTCAGCCTGACGAAACAGCTGTCTGTACATATACAAGGAGACTTATACATTTGATAAAATAGTATAGTTACTTTGATTTCTTTATGGATTTGGTCTTCGTATAGATTTGAAACAAATTTTATTAATTATTTATTTTCAAAATTTTAAATGTTGATTATAAACTTTGAAAAATTAAAACATGTTTTGCAGCTAAAAATTAGTTTTTTTATTGATTATCTTTCTTATATTTGCAGGAAGAAGTTCCTAAATCTGCAGAGCAAGAAGAAGAAGATGCCATTCCAAGTACTTCACAAGGTAAGTTATGTCTTCTTTATACGCGTAATACAATTAAAATTACTCATATATATTATTTTAATATACCTGTTCTTTCAGTTGGCGTATATGCTGCATTGACAACATGGTTCAATTGACAACTGTTTTGTATGTGTGTGTAAACTTTATATATGATATTAATGTGCAGTTCAATGTTATGTGTCGTAACATTCACAATTCTGAGATCTTTATATCAAGATATATTTGATTGGGGAGAAATGGAATAGTTGCAAGTAACGTGATTAATGAATAAACGTAATTAAATTATAAAAGATTTTATTGCGTGGATTATTTGCGTTCAAAGACAAAAAACTATAATTCAGAAGTTGAATGTAGACAGACAGACGAGATTTCAGAGTTATTTGTGAAAGCTTACAGGATTATGTACAGTAGAACCCCTCTAATCCGCCCCTCGGGTGGTCCGTTACTCCGGTTAATCCGACCGTGCTCGAGCTCGCGATATTGTGCCGACTTGTCGATGACTCATGGCCCGTCTGGCGCCATTCTTTCCGGTTTATTATCGCTTTCCCGCTTCAGTGCTGTGTCATCTCTCGTGTTGTTTCTATTGATTTGCTATAGTACTTGCAAAGTTTATATATAGACTTTTAAAAGTTTATATATCACTTTAAAAAAATCTCTTTATATAATATGTAATAAATATTGACTTTTTTTTTGGATAATCCGACCTTTTTTACGTTCCGACCATGCCCCCAGTCCTGAAGGTGACGGGTTAGAGGGGTTCTACTATATGTGTGTGATTTAAAAACAATTGGAAAACTTATAAGAAATGTTAGTTTAAGTTTCATAAAATTGTAATAAAATTAAGTAATTTGGTATGTCTAATGAAATTAAGAAAAAATTATATTTTGTAAAATAATTGGAAATAGTTTTGTCAGAAATCAGAGTGCGCTGTATTAAACAATAAGAAAACTGATGAGAGGAAAGTGTGTAGCGGGGAGTTGCATAATTCTAGATATAAAAAAATACGGACTACTAGCGAATGGGTTTCCGAGAAGAGTAGTTCTGAATTAATAATTTTTAAACTCCATCATCATATAAAAAGAAGACTCAATATACTCTCTACTGATTGAGAATTAACAGTGTTTACGAAATATTTCAGAACTTTAGTGTTTTTATGTGTGTTTTCTTACTTGTGTACCATTAAGTAATACCAAGGACCACTTTCCAAGGCAAGCTTATGTCTTCTATCCATACAAAATCTAAACTATATAGCCTATGTGCCCTATTAAACTCTAACCTAAAACCAAACAAAAACTATTTTGTAGTCTATCGAGTGCCAAATTATTTTTTGGAATAACATCTGTACGTCTGACGTATATGCAATGTTCTACAGCTCAAACATCTGAACGGATTTTTTATGAAATTTGTTATGTGGACATATTTTGGTCATATCTCGGGTATGTTTTTTTTACATTTTTTTGATAACTCAAAATTTACGGAAACATTTTACAATAGAGCCTGTAATATAAATGTCGCACCATTGTACATTTTATAGTAATTTAAAACAGCATTTTCTACAGTCCTGTGATATCCAAGAATTTAAATTACAGTACTGCTGCGGTAAGAATGAATGTGCAAGAAATGCAGAGGATAAGCAAATATTTTAGTTGATACTGAATAACTTACTACTACTGTAATTAATAACATCAACTCAATGGTTTGACACGAAATGAGTTACAACTGCTATTTGAATCTTTTTCTTAAACAAGGTTTAAGGAGAATTAATTAATAACTATCTACATTGAAATCATACGTAGTCTACGCTTACGTTTAACCACTCACAGCTGTGGAAAATCCCAACCTGATATTTTCTAACCGATTAGTACAGTCGTTGTTTAAGGGACTTTACTAGTCTAGTAGTCTAAATGCGATCAGCGCTTGCGCAGTTCCCTCTTCACCCCTCATACGTTGCGTTCATTCTTGTGATCGGCAGACAGTATTTATAAATCCTTAGGATGATCTTAGAGGAAATGTCTCGTCAAATGCAGATAGAAAAATATCAAAAACACGTTATATGTCAAATCTGGATTTCTCTCAGCATAGATACTACTCCAATCAATATTAGAAATTAGATCTTTATTATTATTTGTAAATTTTCTTTTCAAAGGCATTGTTAGCAATATTTAGGCTTGTCGTTTGCTCAATGTTTAACACTTGAGGTGTGTGATCAGAGAGCTCTGGTTCTATCGCAAAGGAATTTTTGCCAGCCTGGTCTGCCTTTAAAATTATGCAATCAATCATTTTACTTGTAAATTGGGTAAAGGTAAGGCCACACTCTTGTCTAGTCTGGCCCAATACACATTGGCAAATATTTGCTTCAAACATTTTCCTATCAACGTAAACGTTTGGCGATGTTAGGCCAATGTGTGGCCAGGCATATTGGAAAATGAGGAAGGGAGTCGGCAATTTTGAATTGTCATTGAGGCTGGACGGTACTTTTTGTTTTCTTCGACCAGCCTTCCAATACCTTCCAGGCTCGAATATTTATCTATCATTGCCAATGGTGTTATTGGCACACTACTTGTCTAATACCGATATTGGAAGATATTTAAGCTGAGACCAAACTCGTGTCCAGCCTCGGCTTAACTCTAGTTACTTTTATTTTACATTCTAAATCATAAGCCTGCAGAACATCTCTCCATTACATCTGCCAAAATCTATATTCAAATCCTCTGTAATTATAAACATTTTCTTTCTAAAATAAATTTAGGGTGGATTTCAGTCATCCAATAAAAACTTTTAAATTGTTAACAGGCTTGTAATAGATGTTGCAGACTTGCCAGTTCTTCATATTTAGGGCGGAGACTCCGTATTTATAAAGTTTAACATAATTTGGCTTTTAACAATAAAATACCAGTAGAAAAAAGTACAAACATTTTTAACTTGATGCATTTAAACATTTTACTCAGTAAAATATTTAGGCAATTGTTTCGTTTCTTAAGTAAACACTTCATGTTTATTTTTTTCCTATTGTAGGCCTAGTTATTGTACACAAAAATTTGACATTAGACTTCTTATTGTTTAATGTATTCATTTGCTGTCATGTCTATTCATAGAAAGAGAAAACCAGTAGGTTATTTTTAGCATTGAACTCTTGAACTGAGCACAAAAGAAAATTTTAAAAAAACCCTGCTATACAGTTCCATTTATAAAATGTTTTGTTTTCTGGTTAAAATTTTGTTGTAATGAAAGTTTAATTATAGTAGGATTGTTAATGTGTTGTGTACTGTATTATTATGGCTAAAAGAAAATACAATTAATAATGCCAGAGTTGTAAGACTTTCATCAATTGCCGATTTCTCTTTTCAAAGTATCTTTTTAATTGATAAATTTTCAATTTTATTGAATGGAGGTGATCAAAGTTCAGCAATTGAAACATTACAGTCTGAATTCTGGAACTTAAAATTGGAAGATTTAAGCACCATATTAGATCATGAAAGAATTGATACTCAATGTTAGAAGAGATGGTGTAATTGAATTTTAAAATATTCCACATAGTAATGCTGGGTGTGAACACATATTTAGTATGGTGATTAAAACAAACCCAATTTAAGTGATGATTCCTTAGACAAAAATTATAACAGGAAAGTTAGAATGCAACAGGCTCTATGCTATGAGCAAAACTTTGACAATAATTTCTTTAAAAAAGTAAAATCTGTATCATTAGTGGAACCTTTGTGAATTTCATAGTTGCAGTACATGAATATAAATAGATATATTTTTATTTTATTTTGTAGATAGACTTTCATTAAAAACTGTGTTCTTTTAAAACTCGTGAAATATACTTTTTTTTTAATCTGTTCTTTAACTTATCTAACGACTGATCTTCGCCTTTTTAACAAATTGGGCTGGGCTGGTACAATGATGTCGCTTGAAATTTATTTCAGTTTTCAATATCTTGTATATTGGACTGGGTGCGTACCATAATGGACCCTGTGTATCTATAGACAAATTTGTAATCCAAAACTTCTGTGAAAAAATATGTAAATAATTAAAGTAGCACATACTTGTATATTTTAAAACCAAGTTATGTTCACTATATTATGTCTGTACTTTTCACATGTTTGATAAACTGTAGCTCGTTTTGTTAAAAAACGAATTATTAGTATTCTAAACAACTATAAGTAAATTGCATCGCTAAAAATCTCCATATTTGTAAAAATTCAAACCTGACAAGTCTGGATGTTTGTAAAGAATAACATTATTTCGTTGTAACTCTCAAACAATCTCTGTTGCACAGCATTGGAAGGCACATTCGACACTGACTTCTTTTGTATCACCCTTTGTTTTGTACCAATTACCATGTTTAAAGGGTGCCACTTTTCTCATATCTTCATAAAGTTAACGTATGTTCCTTTTTCTCAGAAAAATTTAAAGATAGCTTAATGTTTTTTTTTTATATTGTTTTAATTAGGTTTTTGGACACAACTGGAAATATTAGGAAACTGTAGTCATAGTTTAAAAAAGAAAAAGTGTGAAATTATCAAAGTGGTTTATATTTCTGTCTGTAGAAAACGTTTTTCGTTTTCCTGAACAATTTTTTTTTTAAACGGTCATTAAAACATTTTTTTTCATTCCTGAAAAAAAAGGTAAATAAGCTCTGAAAAGCTAAACTTTCAGAAAACAGCAAACTAAAAAATAAGCAAATATGTGGGATCAAAGGGATAAAACTATTTAATACATTTTAACTTTTCAATACATGCCAGGAGCAAATGAGAGATTATTTCCTTCCACCTCTTCATATTCATCTTCAAATTTCCTCTTTGTTTTTTTAGTTTTAAATCTACTAACATTTAAATAATGTCTATTTAACATTTTGGTTTATTTTACAAATTTAATAGAGAAGACATAAGTAAGAAAGCATAATAGAAAAGTCTTTCTATCCGAAGGCGTCTTTGTAAACAATATTTTTAATTTTAGAATTAGACACCAAACTGTTAGAACTTACATGCGAGAAGCAACCAGCTATCTCGGTTTAACACCAGTCATATCACTCGAAGTTAAATATGGCTGCTTTCAAACTAAAACCATCTATAACTTTGAAACCTTGAATGATTTTAATAATTCTAAATAACGATTCAGCACCAATAAATGGTTATAACTTGGGAAGTACTCAAGCAATTTTTTTAAAAACTTAGAGTAAAACCATAACGTACCTAAATAGGAAAAAAATCATAACAGCGGTTCTTGAGTTATAAACTTACCAACACACTTGGCAATATTTTGAGTTTTATGTGTATAAAAATTGAGAGTTTTTTGTTTGCCCTCCCCCCCCCCTGTTGTTTAACCGTTCATACACATTTTAAAAAAAAAGAAGAAAATAAAGACCTCTAACCTTTGATACTGTAATAATATCAGTGTTGGAAGAGAACAAGAGTTGGTCCAGAGAGACCTGACGGGAAAGAGATGAAACACAAGATTATATTTTAAATTGTGTAGATCCAGCTAGGTAACCTCGGGATTGCCAGACCCGTAAGCCTCTGAGGGTAAGAGCTATCTTAAACCTCCCTTAACCATATTGGAAGGTAGGCCTAGTTTGTTATTAAATATTGTGAAAATGATAGCAAATCAAGAAGATTTTCTAAAATTTCTTCTGTATATAAATGAGATGTAATGAGAGGGATTATGAAAATACATTTGATTTTTAATGACGAAGAACAAATGTATAATATGTTATAGAGTAACAAGTTTTTCGATAATATGTCGGAAATAAAATAAACAGTTTGTTTAAAGTTTCATGATATAACTGTAGCAGAAAATAGAGATATTGTAGACAATATTAAATAATATTGCGTTGGAACAAAAGAAATCTAAATACACAATTACAACTAAATGATTAATTGGTATTCGATCACGCTCTTTTTTGTTCCTTCGATATTGTTCCGTCTGTCCTTTTATTCTCAAAACATGTTTATATTTTCAACCAAATATTTTTCGTTGTGATTGTGAATTCATCATCAAATGAATAAAAATAAATCGAAACGTACTAACACACGGCAGATGGCAGCTGTAGCAATTACTAAACTCTGCATTGGTTCCTGATGAAAACAAAATTTATATTCAGACATAAATTTCTTTTATAACGGCTAACTTAGTAAGGAAAAAGAAATTTTAAGGAGTGTTCATAAATGTGATTTTGGTTAAGGGATGCCTTACTGTAAGGGTTAGTTATGTGTCCTTGGGGTCTCTTACAGCCATTAATGATTGTAATAAATGTATGTGGATGATTTCAATGAAATTAATTAAAACTCCTTTAAATTTCAGAGGTGTTCACTCCTTGTGACTTATGCGGCATTATGTTAGAAGATCACCAACATCAGGATCACAAAAAGGTTTGCCCGCGAGCAGGACGATTACGAAGCAAGAAAATTACAACAGGTGATATGCCCTTCATGTGTACATATTGTGAGTATAAATCTTCAACGTTAAAAGGTTTTAAAAAACATTTAAAAGTTCATATTAAAGGAAAATGTTTTAAGTGTACATATTGTAATTATTCAGCGTTATATCTAAGTGCACTTAATAGACATATAATGGTTCATACTGGAGTTAAACCTTATAGTTGTTCACTATGTAATTATTGTGCATCTGATTCTGGAGCGCTTAAAAAACACTTTCGGGTACACACGGGAGAGAGACCGTATAAATGTAACCAATGTGAATATACAACAGCGCAATCGAGTGCACTTAGAATACATCTTAGATTACATTCTGGCGATAGGCCCTACAAGTGTACAATCTGTGAATATTCTGCGACAGATTCGAGTGCACTTATAAGACATATAAGAGTTCATACAGGAGAAAAGCCGTATAAGTGTACAGAATGTGATTATGCTAGCACTCAAGTAGGTAAACTTAATCAGCACAAGAGAGTTCACACAGGTGAGAAACCTTTTATGTGTCCAGTATGTGACTATACATGTTCCCTTGGAGGTAATCTTAAACAACATATGCGTTTACATACTGGAGAAAAACCGTATAAATGTACGTATTGTGAGTATTCTAGTTCGAAAGCTTGTGCAGTTAAAAGACATATGGCTGTACATACAGGAAATAAACCACACAAGTGTATGCTGTGTAACTTTGCATCTACGGATTCAAGCGGACTTAGAATTCACATGATGATGCATAACGGACAGAATCCGTATAAGTGTACCGAATGTAATTGGTCTAGTTCGAAACCAAATACTCTTAAAAATCACATGAGGGTTCATACTGGATAACATCAATGGAATAGGATTAGTTTAGTTTGCTGGTATAGAATGAGTGTGATAATTGTAAAGATGATGTATATAATACGTTGTGAACAATATGTATTGGGAATTTTAGGTCCATCTATTGATCAATAGGAAATAGCATCAAGAGTAGACAACCTAAGGAGTAGTATATCATTTTATTTTTCAATGTAAAGAATTAAAGAATAGTATTTCACTACCAGTTCCAGGGTTTTCATTCATCTTCAAAGGGAAACAATATAAGTCAATCGAATAAGGTTTCTTTAATTATTACAAACATATATTCACACCTCTATCAGACTCCAGAAGGTCTGGATTGTGTGATACCATTGGAAAGAATGAAAATGTTCAGGTTCTAAAATTTAAATTGAGAAAGTTTTTTCGGAAACATTAAATTATTTTAAGTCATTTGAATTATTATTGTAGTTCATAACTGAAGATGGGTGTTTGAAGAGTTGAAAATTTTGAAATTGCAGTAGTGAAATACTACAATCACTTAACAAAAAATTAATATTTATTAAAATTATTGTAGTTTTCTATATATCCGTATAGACGACTCCTTTGAGGGATTAAGCAGCAGATAAATAGATCTGAAAATGAGCCGACAGTACTAGTTAGGAATGGCAGGATACTCAAATTAACTAATTTATTTATTTATTTTAATTTAACTTTGGATTTAGTTGAAAATATATGATTTAATTTTGTTAATATTTATTAAATATCCAATTTGAGAGGTAGATTCTCATCAAAAACTGTAAAAAACCTGAAGAACAAAAACTACGTTTGAGGTGGTTGGGGGGGGGGTGTCTTAAATTACGTTAGAGACAAGTTTGGGAGATAACCTTGCTAATGAAAAATGTGTCCGTTGTTTTATGATTTTTTCATTGTTGTGTAAAGTTGAAAAACTCTATTGTCAACACCTGATAACAAAAAGGAAGAAAACTACATAAAATAAAGACCCTCATAAGTCCTCAAATAGTTTAATAGCACCAGAGTCGGAAGGGACCAAGAGTTGGTCAAGAGAGACCTGATAGGAAAGATTAAAAGAAGCGTAGATCCAGCTCCCTTGGGGTTACCAAGCCTGTACTCAGTGGAAGTGAACCCCTAAGGGTAACTGTCCAGTCCAACAAGTGGTGGGCTCTAAAGGCCAGGTTCATGAACCGCTCATTACAAAAGTATAAAATTGTCTGGTATATAAATCATTATATATTTTTTTAAATAAATTTTGCCAAGCATCCAAGATCTTATGTTACATAAGTTTTTAGTTGTTTTAAGCTAGTTTCATTTGACCTTTAGATATGCTTCAAATCTTGTTTGTATTGTAATTCGTTAAAAATAATAAAGCAGTTAGCATATTACATTTTGTAAACAGTTGTAACATTCGTAGAATAAAAGTTATTGTACATGAAATGTTAGTTTATAATTTAATCACGTCACATATTTTTATAAAATATTAGGGGTGTGCAAAGTTTGAAAATTCAAGGCAATCTTGGTAACTTGAAATTAAACATTTTTCGATTTGTTTAAATTCAGTTTAGTTCAAATTTCAAACTTTAAAACATTAAAATATTTTGATTTTTGTAGTTTGGTGTTTCTTCTGCTTTTGTTTCTGATCCCCCTCCTTTCCCATTAGGAACATAAGGCTTTTAGGATAATATTTAACCATATTGTGATAAGGTTTAATCAGGCAGTTTGTGTATAATATAATAAGGCGATGATGACCGAGAGGTTTTACACCTTCAAATAACAATGGGAAAAAATTTCAATATGGCACTAAATTATGTTGTCATTTTTCACATTCTAGATTTATCATTTATTAACGGGATTTGATTTGTATTGGTTTTTAATGTCAAAACAAATAACAACAATGTAGGGGGTATGTTGGCGATAAAACCTCTCGTTCATCATCACCTTATAAAAAGGAAGGAAAGAACATAAAATAAAAACCCTTGAATACTCTAATAGTCGGAAAAGAACAAGAAAGATCTGATACAGGAGAGATGAAAGAGAGGGATCTAAATCAAGACTACATGAAACATTATGTAGATAGTTAGGTCCTTCAGTATTTATAAGATGAGCCTCTGAGAGTGGGGCCATGTTAAAAACTAAAACTAGAAATTTAAGAATGAAATTCGGGCGTAAAATTAGTTATGAAAGTCAAAATAATAGAAATGTGATCAAGAACTGAAATGTTTTGACTAATAAGGCAAGGTCCTGATTTTAATTAACTGAGCCACATAGCTCCTCATTTTGTAGAATATATACCTATATCTAAATTCAATGAACTTTTGAATTATAACAAATGTTTCATATTAAAGTTTTACTAAAATCTAGGAATTGATTCGGGTTTCTCATGCAAGTTTGATTTACATTCAATTTTTCCATTGGATTTTTTTTCTATTTTATTAATGGAGTTGTATAGATTGGATTGAAAGTTTGCACACCCTCTAGAAGATCTAAATTCAGCATGTAATTTCCTTATATAGAGAAATATTATCCATATTTAATATGTAATCCTAAGATTCCCAATCTGTCTTGTATGGGTTTGACTCATAAAATAATTGATGAGCGGAAAAAAAAAAGTAAATTTATAAAATTGTATGTGTAAAATAGAGAATAAGTAAACTTGATATATTTAATTTATAATTGAGGAAAATGACTACGTGTGAAAGTCATAAAGTATTGTGGTTTCCAATAAATGTATTGTAAAGTATACAGTAGGACTCGTGACTATCCAGTCTAATGTGGCGAGAGTAAATCATTTATTGTGCAATAAAACACTCAAATTTGTGATAATTAAACTTCAGTAGAATAAAACTTGTGCAAATATTCACACAAATAGTTTGTTTATTTATTCAAATGCATTTCAACATCAAAGTTGCCATCTTCGGTGATAGATGAGCTAGAGTAACTAAACTATAACCGTCTCTCGTAAGTCGGGCCTAATATTTATTTATAAACTTGTGTTTATAGACTGATTAAAGAATTAATGTTAATTTGAAAGTTATATAAAATGACGAAAACATTTATTTTTAATAAGTAACAATGTGTATATATATTAGGCAATGTATTTCTTGTATTTTTCACTTGAACTTGCATAACTGATCATACATGATAATAAGAACACCCCAATAAAAACTGAACGGGAATGTTTAGATATCTTCTTTTGAGTACTGTAAAATGACGTAGTTGTAATTTTCTGGTACAGACTTGAAAATAGTTGAGCGTGTCGCTCACCCAACTAGATTGATCAATAAAGCAAGCACCTAAAATTACTTGGGATAAAAATTATGCATAAAACGTGTGTTGTTAGTATAGGGATATATTTCATAAGACACTTATGATTGAAAAGTATTGTGAAGTAACTAAATTTTCAATCTAAATTCATATTATTTACACCACAATCTGTGATAGTCGCGTGTCTGCTGTGTAGCACAAAAAAAAGAAGAAATTGTCTCAATATTTATGGTTCTAATTTAGATAGAGGCATGAAACAAACAGAATTTTGTAGAAATCAACCTCTTCTATCTATAGAGTGAGCCAAAAATTAGGTACCATATACAGGATGCCGTAAAAATTTACAAAATTCGATTTTTTTTCTGCCTTTGTTTTATGGAATTATGAAAATATTTTTGTGTTTTCTTAGAATAAAGAAAAAAAAGTACATTGAATCCTAACTGGATGACAGAAGCCCCACTCAGCATCTCCGAAAGACAAAATATTATTGAACAGAGTGAGTTAGCACATGTTGGTAAACAGAATTATGCCAGTAATCCACAATGTGGTAGAGTTAAACTCGATCCAACAAGAGGGAGTACTCCTGCATTGTGTGGTAAAGGTACCCAATCTTGTAGATCAAACTTTTCGAAGATAGTGGATAAGTCAGGGAGAGCCAATTTCAATTTAGATTACTGGGGGGGGGGGGTTATGTAGTTAAAATAGAATAATGAATTAACACAAAAAATATTACATGAAGGTGTAGAAAGCCCTCCTGGGATGTTATAGAATGTGATAAATAGTTACTACATGCCAAACTGCAGAAGAAAAACAGTTTCTACATTTATTGTAATCTTATATAAAATCTCTTTCAGCTATTATAATCTAAGGAGGGGTTAAATAAATACAAAACAAATTTTAACATTTCAATATATTTTCTCACTACTTTAACCCCTTGACTGCTGGATTATAAATGCCGGACTATCCCCTCCCCCGTGCTGGATTTTCTAGCTAGCTTAACGCTACTTTACATCCACTAAACTAAAGACAATAAAAACTGACCCATTATTACTAAGACCAGTTTTCTTATTTACAAACATTGTTCCTTCTTCCTGGCTGTTATCAATATTTACACACGTTATCAATATTTACACTTAAGCTTTTTTAATACTTTAAAACGTACTTTTTGTGCGATACTCACCTAAGCAAAGCACCACACAAAGAGCAACATCACATTCTTTGCACATATATCGTGTTTCTTTTCTTTTCGGATCCTTTAGTTTTGTATATGTACACAAAAAGTATTTTCTTATGACATCTTTTCTTTTTTTCAGTCGATGGAACCAAAAGGGGAAAGTTTTTACTTGAAAGCCTTAATGTGATGGCGCCACTAGACTCAAACTCTTTCCGCACTATATTTTTCTTTTGTTTTATGTCTTCCAACTGAATTTCCCGTAAACTAGGTTTTTCTGGTTTTTATAAGATATAATGTGTGGCATAAAACTGGAACCAGGGTTTTTTATACAATTTTGGGATTTTTTTTTACACATTGCAAACTCAAAATAATTATACTACTTATTGTGAAATCATAATACTTTCACAAACATAAACAGGGTCATATTGATCCTCTTCACTAAATAAATCAATGTTAATAATTGACCCAGTATTTGGTCTAATTACAAAAAACTCGCATCAAATATAACCCGAGATGTGGACACTATAAACAAACTGTACAAATATTAGTAAAAACAATGCAAAGAAATAAAAATATTATACAACAACAAACACTCATAGTTCGCTAAAATGCCTATGGATATCAGTAGCGTACAAATAAGCACAACAGTTCTAATAAACGAGTCGACGTGTCTACAGCTTGTTATGAACAGTATGTCACGGACGTGTTAACAGCAGCCGAGGGGTTAAGAAAATACAAAAATATTTGCATGATTTAGTTAAACAACATTTTATGAATTTTTGGAACATCCTGTACATGGTAGATAGAGTGATTTCTACAAAATTCAGTTTGCTTTATGCCTCTATCTAAATTAGAATAAGAGATATTAAGCCGTTGAAATCAATCATGAAAATCTCTTAAAATCTAAAAAATACTAAAATGATTATATTACATACTGTAACGTGTGCAGAGAGACAGTAGTAACAATTGAAATGAGATGATATAGAATTAGAGATAGATTATAGTCTAGCTTTGGAAGTAGGTAAGACTAGAAATGAATCGATAAGAAACATCGAACTTAACAAAAAATAATCGCTGTAATAATTATGTTTAAGAGTTTAATTTACCTAATATAAGTATAAAATCAATTCAACCTGAACTTTATATTTTCTATATTTTTTCTTTGTTGTTTAAAAACAGAAACCTCTCAGTCATTCCCTTAGAAAAAAGCGTAAAATAAAAACCATTAGGCTTCAAATACTCTAATGTGTCAGAATTGGAAGTGAATAAGAGCTTATCACGAAAGTATGTTTATATACAGGGTGTCCCACAAAGAGGTCACTATTTTTGAATCAATATGTCGCACAAATGGAACACTACAAACTCGACACTTTACAGTTATGTTACATAGATATATAGTAGTCTCGAGTTTCTTTTCTTTGTCAATCAAAACAAAATGGCGGAATAACAAAAAGAATATTAATCCTCAGGATAGAACCACTTCCTCCCACAATCTAACACTAACCTAACACAATCTGCATTGCCATCTCTTGAATCTGGATTAACTGTTGTTTTGTTAACATACAACAATGAATTTTTCAATTGAACAAAAAGTGAAATGTTCTTCTTAAGTTATTCTTTTGAAAATGAATATGAAGCGATAAGATGTTTTCAAAGAAGATACCCCAAGATGTGTATCGCTCTTTACTGGCATGCAGCTTTCTTTGAAATTGATGTACCACCTTTAAATTTATGACTTATGGCATAATCACTAAAAGTCGACTGAATCTTTCAAATGGTTTCCACTTTGATATAATACCAATACTGAAATCATTTTATGAAAATTGGACAGGCGCTGAAAATACACCCTCACTCACAGACTTAAAGTGCTCCTTGTTGGTCCATGAAGATACCATCGGAGGTCATCTCCTCGTGCTTCATTTGTTTCCATGGGAAAAATTCAGATTGGAAAAAAAAACAATATACACTTCTTATTTCACTTAATATAATTTCCCTGAGATTTATATAATATATCCCTGTCAGTGAATATGTTTGTGGTAATCCTGAAGGATCTTAGCTGGATCTACTTTTTTTCTTTCTTGTTTTCTTCCGACTCCGACACTATTAGAGTATTCGAGGGCTTGTCTATTTTATGTATTTGTCTTTCTTTTATATAAGGCGATGATGACAGAGAAGTTTTTTTTTAAAATAGAAATGATGTGATATGAGATTAAGTTTTTGTTGTTGTTATTAAATGTGTAAAATTTGGCATGTATAAATGCATTGACTGTGTGTAAATAGCAATTTCATCACTAGTAACTGTGGGACAAAATGCACTATCTTTTTCACAGACATATTTATAAAAAATTCGGAGTTTATTGGCAATTTCCTAAAAAAATAAAAAAAATACTCTTTTACTACTTATAAATGAGAAAGGAAAACATTGCACAAACTTTCTTTTCCCATTCTCAAAAAAAAAAAAAATCTATGCCTTACCAAAAATGACAGTTCGATAGTTCTCAAGTGAAAATGAAACATGGACGCCGTTTTTGAAAAGAAACAAATTATATATTTAAATAGGGTAAATAAACATCCTCAGTGTATTTCTTTAAAATCGAACTTTTAATAATGGTGATCAAGGTTCCTTTATGGTTTTAGGCATTTATTCCTGAACCGTAATATATTTTTGTAAGCGATTTTAGAACAATAGTTTGTGTCATTAATCTTCACATTTCACTAAAATTTTAATGAAATCGGTAGAACTGATTTTGACTCATTACATCATATAATAACAGTCTCATGGCTGATTTTTAAATTTTTGCCAATGAACAGAAGTGGTGTGAATCACTCGAGTGAATTTGGATAAATTTTACTGAAATATAATATAGCTAGTAAACACCAATAAAATAATTTTAGAAAATTTTATAGAAATAGTAATAAATACTTTCCTACAACTGTGTCTAAAGTGTTTATTTACGACCTAAGAACAGGTTCTAAAATTTACTACTCAGTATAATTACTACTGAGCTATAAAAAAAATATATTGCTGATTCAGGTTTATTGTTGTCGCCCGTTCACTGAACAATAAACAAACTCACCTAACCTCAAAAGCATTTATAGACCTAGTTGTTCAATACAATGTCAGAACACGATTTTGAGTGGTCAGACACTCCACCGGATATAACTGCGTTAGTTAAAGAAGTAGCTTTAGACTTGTTTGCCTAGAAAATCAAGAGATATATTGAAAAGAAATTTGAAGAGCTCATGTTCTGTAACTTGCCAACCTATATTTTGTATAACTCTCACATAATCTAAATATAATAAAATATAATGTATATTGCAGTTGTAGGAAAAACTTGTGTGTAAGTTGAGTGTAAAATGTCTCTATTTCTCTTGAGAAATTACCGCACATCCATCATGTGGTGTGTTTTTCTCTCTCAGCGATACCGACCTATTTTATACTCTTAATATATAAATAACTATTGTTTGATTGAGCCTTTAAAAAATTATTATTGGTAAGGTTTGTGTAGATTTTTGTTTGTATAAAAACTAATACACAAAGTTTCGAGAGTATAAATCAACTCCCTTTATCAAGTGATAAACCTAGAAAGTGAAAAACACCACTATAGCCATGTTGGAAGCTAAAATTATAATCTAAGAATGGAAACCCAGGCTGTTTAAAGTTGATTTATACTCTTAAAACGTCATGTATTAGATTCACAAATTATCCAATTAATAATATGAAGAATCTATCATTATCGAATAAATTTAAAACCAGAAAAGCGTTTAGTTTTATATATGGGTGTGTGAAAAAATTAATGTAATGTTTGTCCATTGTTTACTTGCCAATACATCAGTGGCGTGCCAAATTTATGTATTTGTATATTATTTATATCTATAGAGATTTATGTTTGCTGGAATGTCATGCATATTAAAATATTGGATTTGTTGTTGATCTTATTTACTAAAACATTGATATAATAAAATGAGTGTAATTAATGTTTTTAATTTCATTTCTCACCTACTTTGTTATTTCTTTTTTTTCCTACATGCTAAGAGGCAAAATATTCTTGATCATTAGCTTATAAAACAAGTTGATATCGTGGTACAGTACTTATTTGTATACAATGTTATACAAGCAGATCCTCTAAATCTAATGCCTAAAAATTTGTCTCGAGCCTGAGGTCTCCATTCGCTTCGCTTGTGTCGCCAGTGTTTTGGCCCTGGCGAGGCCTTGAAGTTGTACATATTCTGAAGGAGCCTCCAACCGCTCATGTCAGTGGTGTGTTGTGGGTCATAAAAGAAGGGAGATTGGGACTATAAAAATGTTATTAATCCCTCCTTCCCATTTTTAAATACCCCATGTTCCCTAATTTCTTGGAAGCTTTTTGGCTTTTCCTAAGAAAGTCTAAAAAATTTAAATATAGCTTTTTTTATTCACAACTACATGCACATTGTAAAAAATATATTTGGCGTATTATCTTGTAAAAGAAAAAGAAAATTTAACTTCCTCGTTATATTTTACTTTTGCTACCTGCTAGTTCATTTAAGTGTTGTTCTGATTTGTTAAACATTTATTTTGAAAATCATTTAAGGACAAGTGTGTGTGTATAAATGATCCCTAGAGGATGCATCCCCCCAACAAAGTAATATTATTTAGAGATATTTTATTTAATAAATCCAAGGGAGGCCACTGCTTGTTGGATCTCAAAACTATAGGAATATCATATCTTTGGGAGTTCAGAGTTCGAAATTACATGTTTGACAATAACTTTGCTAGCTTTTAGTCACAGTAGAGAGGTGGAATTGGTAGGACTACATGCAGAATTGTGTGTTATAAGTCGAATAACACACGAGATATGAGCAAAAAAACTGTTTAAAATGGCCACCATTTTGAAATATTCCATTAGATTTTTCTGAATTTCAATAGGGTTCTATATAAGCACCAAATTACCTACTCCAAATTCTATGTTCCTACCTTAATTTTTGTACTCGCTATTGTGTTAACTAAGAGACAACGATGACATGTAAAAAATATTTGTTTGTTTTGTGAGGCCATAAAACATGAAGATCTGTCATCATATACTGGGTAAGTAAAAAAAATAAAAAGAAAGTAAAACCTCTACCCTTTGAATAGTCTCAGGTTCAGAAGAGAACAGGAGTTGGTCAAGAAAGAGCTGAGAGATGTTGAAAGAGAGGGATTTAACCCAAGATTACATGAAAAAAGGTGTAGATCTATCTACAGTCCTTGGGAATGCCACGTCCGTACTCACTCACTGAGTATATAAGTATAACTGGTAACTCACATTAAAAATTAAACTGACAAAATTATTTTTTTAAACAAAAAAACAGGATAAAGAAATAATAGAAACGAACTGAAGTGAATATCTAATTTTCCCTATCTGTAGATATTTAAAACCAGATAGTAATTTCTTTGATGATTAAATTTGTACACAACAAATAAGCTTTTAAGCGAAATTTCTCTGTACAAAAATTACAACATGTGTAGGTGGAATTATAAAGCATTATATAATAAAGTAGTCTATTAGAAAAGGTAATATAATCTGGTAAGTTTCTGCCATGATTTACAATATTCTATCATCCATGGCTATAAGTATTTATGCGAGATCCTGTGGGTTGAACCTAGTTTAGACATTCGACATGGAACAATGCAAGATTCTAATTCAAGATTTATTGACAGTTTTATTTTCAGAAGTAATTAAATGGTGCGAAACATTGTCTACCTCAGATATCCTTAAAACAAACCAAAACTATTTGTCACCAAAAATGTTGTCAATTAAAAAGTGATAATTAACCCATGTCTTTGAAAAATATTTGAACTTGTGTATTATACGGACCCCACTTTTTGTAAGTTCAAAACTCAAAACATACTTTTGCAAATTTTTAGGTTCTGTTATCTGTCTACTGCCATAACAAACAAAAATAATATAACTGTGACTTTACTTTGCCCCAGTATAATTCTTTCAAGTTCGGCCATTCATCCTGTCTAGATCGTGCTACGAGGTCAGTGGTACTGCAACACTCTTACAAGAATCATTATTTGTATTTAATAGCGGTTTGTGTTGTTTGCTGATTTATTAATTTATGTTGGTTTTAAAAAGAATAATTACATAAGTCTATTGGAATATATAACATAACCTGGTTTGACCTAAACTATTCTAATTTTTGGTAAACAAAAATGTAGATCAGATATGTGGTAGCAAGAATCACCACAAATAGGTTAGGTTAGGTTATTACATTTACACTAAAATTGTAAGTTTTATTTTCATTAGTTACTGTTTGATGTAAAAAAGAGGGTCCGTATAATACACAAGTACCAAATGTTTATTTATAAATAAAGAGCTGAACTTTCTTTACTTGTGACAAATTTGAATAAAATCGAACTTTAATGATCCCGGTCAAGGTTCAATTTTGTTTTTATCAATTATTTCTGAAGCATAATATTTTTACTTGTGATTTTACACGTAAGTTTAGGACATTAACCTTCACATTACTTTAAAATTTGAACAAAATCTGTAGAGCCATCGATAAAAGCTTGATTTTAATGCAATTCGATTTACACTGAGAATGCATGTTTTTTTTTTGTAAGACGATGTACATGGTTCATTTACATTATCCAACTAACAACTACCGAACTGAAAATTTTTTATGGCGAATATTTTTGGTTGGTTTCTATTTAGTTTTGGGGATAGGTGAGTGAGAAAGTTTGTGCAGTGTTTTTGCACCATTTATTTAAAATACGTTTATTTTCTCTCAGTTTGGTTTTATCCGAGTACAAATTATTATTCTTGCATTTCTTAGATAGGTAAATAAGCTCTTTTGATATAGGAACACCAACAGATTTATTGACATATAATTTGAATATAATTTAATCTTACAACAGTCGGTACATGATGGAATTCCATAATAATGGAAATAATGAGATGATTATTTAATTCCACAAAACAGTTGGAAGTATGGCAAATCTAATTGAAATTTTACAATTCATTTATTACACACAGGACATAATTTTGATCCTAAGTTAAACGTTAAACTTCTGCATAAGAAACAAAAAAGTAGGAAACTCAATAACCTGGAATGTTTAGAAATCAATAGATCAATTTTAAAAAACCATACTTCCAACTTAAATGAACAAATAATACATCTTAACTCATCACCACTATTGAGACCTATTGTGTAACCTTTGTTTTCTAAAACACCCCCACTTCCATCCCACAGGTTAGATCATTGACCTTTTTTTAGTCATTTCTCAACCCCTTTACTCTAACCTTTCCTTTTGTCTCACATTTTTAGTTTAGACTTGTTTTGTTTTCAATTTAGTTGCTTGAAAATGCTTAATGGCGAAACATATGTCGCAATTAAAGCTGTTTTGTGGAATTAAATAATCATCTCATTATTTCCATATAATTTGAAGCCACAATTTTTCAAACTATTTCTTAGCAGCTGTCTGCTGTCTAATCATATGGTCCAGATAATGACATTCCTAACATAACCACATAGCAATGAATGTTAGCTGTTAACTATTCTTGTTACTTCCTTGTCACTCATTATTTCAAAAACTACTTCCCTAAATGTTTCAAGGTCTCAATTTATTGAGTGTTTTTGATTTAAATCATCTTCCATTGACTAATCGGCCGATCTGTATGAACCCAGACTTTATCTCGGATGTATAAAATGTATTACTTAATTTTCTTTAAAATCCTTCCAAATAAATGTACAGCAAAATATGTCGGCATTTCTTTTTACTAAATTAGAGAAACTCCTCGAGAACTTCTTACCATTTAAGATTTAAAAAAGAATTTCAGAGATTTTTTTTTAATTAAAAAGAAATGATGGTGTAAGACTACTTTTGCATCAGTGATACAAATAAAATTGTAGAAATAATTTTTTATATAGAAGAACCATTGTTCACAAACAGATGCTGGTCCTTAACATAAAGATATGTTTGATAAGAAGCCAGCTAAGGATCACCATTGCTCAAAAAGCTCACTACAATGAGCCCCTGAGAGCATGTATTATTAAACACATGACTAGGCAAGAAAAGAAATACGGTTAGCACAAGAAAAGGAGTGACCAAACAAAGAAGAAAGACCTCAGGAAGAAGAGACCCTGAAGAAGCAGTTTAACGTCATACTCAGGACGAGCACTGAATGCTGCACTGCCGGTTTGTTCTTGACACTCTTCAACTATTTTGGAGATAGAAAGAATGACATTTCCGCTATTGAACTTTCCATAAATTACAATAAACTTAAAGAAAAAATTATTGTAAGAAAGAAAACAAGCCCATCCCTCAGATGGAAAAGCAAAAGCTGGTCGCAAGTCGGAGATATTATCCCAGTTGAATTCTAATCAAGATATATAATTTTAAAGACGGTGTATTGACTATTTAAACTCATAAGAAGACAGTTTTGAAAGTGGAAAGAATTCTTTTGTATTCCGAGAGGCAATGACTATGAACTCGAATAGAGTGACATTGACAAATCAACAGAGTACATAAACTCTGTCCTTCCAGATCAAAATCATGTAATTGATATAGACTCACTCTTTGATGAAGTAACTGAAATTAGAAAAGTTTGAAAAAAGTTAAGGATGGAGGGGGAAAATAAGGATGATGATTTATGTTGAATAAAAATGAAGCAGCTTTATGGGTTTTTAGTTTTTTAAATGTTTTAAAGTGTAGTATAAATAAGTGTGACAACTTTGAAAAAGTCTTTGAATTTGGACTAAATCTGTCAGGAACATTCTTTGATGCTTATACTTTAGACACTATTCCTAATTAGTAGGAATATGAACTTTTATAATATATTTATAGAGAAAATTCCTTAAGGACTTTTTCACATCTAGAGACTATCCTGACTTAAAATCTACTCTTTTTATGCTACCTCTTGCGGGATTACTTCACGAGAGGGCTTTTAATCAATCCTAAGCTTTTACCTTCTCATGTCTTTTCCTTTTTCTCTCATGATGTTCGTAACATATGTTTTATAGTATCCCATTTCTTCTTAGATTCTACCAAATTCTGGACTAGGTTTCTACTGTCTTTCTATACCAACCCTTGAATTCATTACTTCCCTGTCTTGCGCCCACTTATCACAATTAAACAATCTACCTACTTTAAATCTTTCCAGTTGTGCCCTAAAACAACAATGGCTGGGTGAGATAAGTATTCATTTTACCATGCTTTGTCATTAACCAGGGCCTATAATTCAGAACCATCTATCTTTGCTTTTACTAATCCACTATTCCTGCTATATATTAACCCATAGAGCTAAAGCAAGAATATGAGCTACCACTCGTTCATTTAGTTTAAAATATTTTTTTCTTTTTGTTTCTTAAACCTAAGTAAATAATAAAAATAAATAAAAAAGGCGAGTAAACTTTTTTTTATATAATATGTCATTTTGAATCAACACCTGTACATACAATTCTACATAAATTCACCGAGCTACATACATTTTTGGATCAAAATGAGTCTTATCTAATATTTTGACAAGGTATGTTAAGCGTCAAAACAGTCAATAAATGGCTTCTTACAAAACCTGGCTACATGACCATATCCAAGGCATCTTATAACATTGGGTAACTTTTTTTCTTGTGCAAGTTTTACAGTTCATCGAGTCTATTTTACCTTCCTTTCTTTCAGCAGTTTTAGAGCTGCTTCATTGTAACGGCTTTTATTAGTGGTTCCACCTCCACCACTGAATGGCTTTTTGGGCATTCTGTAATTTCTTGATCTTCTCACACTATTGTTCCGAGAACTTTTCTCTAATGCTATGTGAGGTAGAGACCCCCCCCCCATGGGGGGAGATGATCTTTTACTTTAACATTATAATAAATGTATCCCCTCTTAAATGTTATATTTTAATTAAAATTTCAATAAATGTTAAACAATAAAGTAACTATGTACTTAATAAATTTGTTTTCACATCAAGTCATTGTTTGAATATATTATTTTATTAATTAACAATTAAAGTGGATTTTTTAAAATCAAAATGGAAAAATAGTTAAGAAATTTGGTATTTTATTAATTGTCAAACTCCACCTTCTACAGTGGCTGTGCCTCCTCTGATGGATAGGATATTCAGAACGTCAACACATCATCACCGCCGGTGTTTTAAAAAATATATCAAAATCTGAGGTTGTAGTACATTAGGTTACACAAAATTCATGTCAGGTCACGACATGATGCCCATCATGGGGGCATGGTGCCTCCAGCACGTTTTCCCTTAACTGACGCAACCTCTACTCACTTTCATTATCATTTTGGCTGTCTGTCTGTATGAATCAGTGTTTTGAGTTCATAGACAAACAGCCATGAGGAGGAAGTTTGGTATCAGATATCTAATATGATGACTCTTTATTGGTGTATTCTTATTTTGATTTATGATCAATGCATAATTTTATAACAAGAAATATATTGCCCTATGAATGTAACTCTATTAAATTATACTCATTAATTAAACTTTATGAATTTATATACAGTGGAACTTGGTTATAACAGCATCGGCTGTAACGTCAACTCGGGTTTAACGTCACATTTTATACAGACCGGCCAAAATTGAACATTTTATGTTATACGAAAACCCGTTTATATCGTCAACAAATATCGCGGCACTCGGCTATAGCGTCAAACATTTTGCGATTCTTAGGTTGCAAAAGTGGTAGTGTGCTTGTATTATGTCCCAAAATTCATAGAAACAATGTGTAGAAACAACAAAAGCAAAAACAGGTCACAAGCCGGACGTTGAGCTGGTGACGGGATAAAACTCTTTTGTGTAATTGGTGTCTCGAGGGGGCGGGGGCTGTCCCCCATACCTGGGTCTTATCCCTTCCCACCCCTACATTCTACAAGGTCAATGACTGTGGTGACACAGGCACACTGTACTGTATTGTTTGTTTCATTAGTTACGGTAAATCATCAGTCACATCACTACCTACCTCCGTGTGAGCATCGCGTGTGTTGACAGTTGTTTTATACGTCGTTAGTTGTGTTTTGTTTGTGCAATGTCAAGTTGTGGTGTTAAACGGAAGGTGCTTCCTATCAAGGAAAAAGTGCGGTTGATCAGAGCGGTGGAAAGTGGAAGAAAAATTGCTGATGTGTGTCGTGAGTTTGGTCTGGTAAATTCTACAGTAGGTTCAATTTTAAAGAATAAAGACAAAATTTTAACCGCGTTTAAGGAAGACGGAGAAAACGTAAAAAAAATAAGAAAGTGCCAACATAGTGATGTGGATGAGGCGTTGCTTAAATGGTTTAAGCAATGCCGCAGCCCCAACATTCCTATTAGTGGACCAATTCTTAAAGAAAAAGCGACTGAGTTTGGACAAATATTCGGTTCTAATTTTACATGTTCAAACGGCTGGCTTGATCGTTTCAAAGCGAGACATTCAATCTCCTTTGCGAAGATTTGTGGCGAAGCAAAAAGTGTTGATCAGAACGTTACGAGTGAATGGGTGCATATTTAAGGCTTCTTTTTTATAACGTCACTCGGATATAACGTTAAAAAACTTCCTGTCCCTTTGATGTTGTTATAACCAAGTTCCACTGTATTTTTTTATTTAACTTTCCTTTCATAATTAGGTGAAATAAATATTAGTTCATTGATTAAAGTCTATAAACACATGTCCATGTTATGAAATTTATCTGATGTTTAGATATTTGGGTGTTAATTGCACATGAAGTTTATTTACTTTCAAGGTCAAACTTTTTTATATCCTGTCCAATCGACCACTACATTAGGGTGTCAAGTCACTAACCACTGTAGTGATCAGTAGAAACATTTAGTCATTTAGGCTTATAAGATGGTTGATAGATATTTAAAAAAGTAGCATTTTTTGATCTAGTTCAAATTCGAGCTTGGCTTTTGGTTTGTTAACAATATCATGGTGTTTCACAATTTTCACCCTTTACATTAGATATACATGTTTGGGATGAAAAATGGCATAATTAAATAAAACACAATATATAACAAAAATATAATTCACAGAAAATATAACATAAACACAGTGAGTAAGGAACATAACACAGTACTTTACTAAACAAGGAAGTCATTTTTCAATACTTTTGTATTTTGGTGCACTAAAGAAATTGTGAAACCCCTTTCTTACATTATTTTAAAATGGGAAAAAAAACAGTTCTTCACAAATATTACTTCCAATTCTACATTTAAAATCGAAGTACTGTATATCATTTTTATGTTAAGACAGATAGTAGAGAAAAGACGAGAATATGTAAAGACTGTGATAGCCGATATCGCAAGGTGCGGAGAGAAAACATATGGATTTAGGAGGACGAGGAATTTGTGAAGTAATTGTAGAGAGAATAAAACCCATAACAAAAAGTGTAGGAACTCTGGTTCCCGACAGAAAGGGGATTACAAGGAAATATTAACCTTTCCTCTTTACCCATAATAAAGTCATTGCAAAAATTCAAGGCAAGCAGAGAAATTGAATGTAATAGCTTATGGATATATCATGACATAGATTGAAGTGAAGACACAAGCCAAATGGGCAAGGGTGTTGTGGAAGCACAGATTGAATATAAATTTTGAAAAGACTAAAATATTGAAGGTGGACAGAAAGAAAGGAAATGATCTCGAAAGTGTAAATGAGTTCAATTACCTACGAAGGAAAGAAGATACAAGAGGATAAAGGATATGGAAGAGTAGTCAGTTTTGTAATACGATTAAAGGTATGTAATATGTGCTATTAACCAATGGGCCAGAGATATGGACAAGGACAAAGAAAAATCTGAGCAAAAACTGCTGAGTAGTCCTAAAACAGAAAAGATCTTTTTTAAATTCAATATGTTTGCTACCATGAAGGATTTCACAAATCAAAGCCTATTACCGTACTTTTCAAATTTTGCATTTCTGTCAATAAAAGTAACAGATAACACTGTTCCTTGTTGTAACAGTATAGAGAAGATAGTCATAAACATGTTACAATAAAACTGATTATCCTATATTAAATAGAACAACGTCTTCATGACACAGTCAGCAGTGTTAGATTATCTTGTTTGTTATTGACAACGAAAATGAAATCTTCTTTAAAGAAAATAGATCCTGGTTTAGTCAAACTCCATGTTGTAGATTGTACGCCTGTTTTTATATCCCAACTAGTAAAACTGGTTTTATTCAGGGCTATCAACTGTCTGCCTTTAACCAAAACAAGTAGATCGGCAATACTGAAAAATTAATTTTGATTAATAATAATAACTTTATTGCCAGAACATTTGTACAAATGTATAACAGGTCATCATTTAAACTAACATACAGGGTGCTTCAAAAAGGTCGTTACCACTTTGTAAATTCATATAAATTTATTCACACTATTTACAGAGCTGGTTTTGGTGTCTATTTTGAAGCAAAATAGATCAATTTTTAACTCACATAGTGAATAGTACTGAATAGCACCACCACAGCAGTAGCGACGGTGATAACAAAGATGGCTCCCTTCACTAGTCCTGAACTCGCTCACAATGTGTTTTGGTTTGAAGAATAGAAGTCTGCGACAATTGTGAAACAGAATTTTTGTACTGATTATGTCAAAGATTTTCTCAGTAGGCCTACTATTTATGAGTGGCATAAAAGTTTTATACATATTTGTTTTCGCCATTCCGAGTACAGTACGCGTTGTGACAGTGGGTCTACTGCATCATGTTTTAAATGTTTAAAGAACTTGTGTGTTTGTTATGTGTCGTGTGTTCGTAATTTGTGATTTTAAACTAAGACAACGGGAAAACCCAGCATAACACTTGAAAATGGCTGAATAGCCGAAACGGCCGTAGTGATATAACTACCTACAAATATAGACTATTGTGACGGTAAGTCTTATTAATATATCTAATAAAAGTTTTGTTGAAACTGGGTGTACAGTAAGCCATAACAAATTCTCGGTGTGCCTAATGATGTGGTTGAGCAATGAGGCAAAGCTTTTATAACAGTCCTACAAAATCAACCTGACATGGCATCTCAAACTATACAAATTAACAATAGTAGTGGTAATTGTGAATATATGGAACTGTTGGATTTGGGGTAGTGAAATCCACGATAATCCTTGGAACATGTTCTTGATAGCCCAACAGTTATTGTCTTTTATGTACTAAGCAAGAGTAAAGTTTATGGCTCTTTCTTTTTACAAGAATACCTATATATACTGGAAAATGTCTTAATCCCACAGATTGATGAGAACGACCAAAAACACAGCATACACTTCCAGTAAGATAGCACACCGCCGCACTATTTGACTAAGTTTTAGGATTTTCTCAATAACCACTTTCCAGGTATATGGATAGGTCGAGGTTGGCCGATTGCATAGCAGCCAGGTTCACCTCTTGATTTTTACTTCTGGGGATTTATGAAGGTTACAGTTTATAAACCATGCCTTAACGACGTCTCTTGCCAAATTAAGAGCAATAATCTACACAGCAGATTAGGCAAGAAATCAATTTCCGATGGAATGACTACAAAATGACCAATGGAAGTCACATTGAATCTAATTATGCGATAACAATTTTGATATATTTTGGTAAAAAATGATATCAAAACCAGCTCTGCACCAAAAAATCTGAAATAAATTTATATGAATTAACAAAGTGGTAAAATACTTTTTGAAGCATCCTGTACAGTGTCATACTAGGCTACCATTAACTGTAACAGTTATAATAAATAATACTAACAACTTAAAAGCATTGAACAGACTATTTAAAAAAATAAAACAAAACAAATAAATAAGGACCTTTGAAATATCAACTAAACGATTATGCTTCATATGGTGTTAGGCTTACTTGTCCTTCGATATACAGTAGAACCCCTCTTAACCGGTCTAGTCGGGACTGACACCCGGGCCGGTTGCCTGTTAATTAAAGGTTCCCGTGAAAAATCGGTTTTCGTTCAAAGAAAGCTTATTTAATCAGGTAGCGCTAAGAATAATGCAATTAAGATGTTATTGCAACTCATTTTATTGTACATAAATGTATCGTATATATTATATTATGTATATTATACATCAAACATGAAAAAATTAAACACTAAAAAGCTTTTTTACAGATTCCCCTCTGTCAAGTCTTTTGACACATTTAACACACGCTTCCGTTTTCATAACTCGCTCATTTTTATTTATTGTATATACTGTACGTAGATCATAACCAGTCAAAGACAAGAAGAAAACTGAAAAGAAATGTTATATTTTCCATAATGTATACTAAATTGATTCGTAGAAACAAAGCAGCCCATCAAACAATTTTGTCGGTGTATGTCTGCAATGCTGCGGTGTTTTTACTCCGCCGACAATGGGATACTGCTATCGACAAAGTCGTTTGACTCACCACTGTTTTGGTGCCGCAGTGTATTACGCCGCCGACAATGGGATACCGCTATCGACAAAGTCGTTTGACTCGTCGCCGCTTTGGTGTTTCAATTACAATTTATTTTCGGAAACTCTCATACAACCAGTACACTACAATATAGGCCGGTTAATCCGAGGCTGGTTAACAGAGGTTCTACTGTAATCACATATATTAAATCACAATTACAAATGACATGGTGGACAAAATTTAACACATGCTAATCCTCACAATCAAATAAAAACCAACCAAAACTATTTGGGTCAAAAGTTAAGTAAAAATGGGAAAATCTAAAAACATCTAAAAAAATTAAGGCTTAAAGTGGCTTTGCTTATATCTTCAGGGTACATTAGTTTTGATTCTAATTGAGCTTTAAATGTCGATTTTGAGAAATTATATATTTTACAACACAGCCCTATGGCTGATTTTTGTTTGGTCCACATGAGAAATTTGATTAGTCGGTCAATACATTTAGTCTGTACACCACTCTATAAACAGACATCATTCTATAAACCAAATTTTTCGATTCCTAACCTAATCCTCGCTAATACGCTCAACTAACCATTCGTAGAATTTTCAAAAGCAGTAAACATAAAATATATTCAATTAATCAGACAAAAACCTACTAAACTCAAACAATGATATATGGTTTATTATAGAAAACAAAATAGATACATTACCTTGGAGACACTACCAATAACATTGACGAGAGTGATAAGGCAATAATTGGTGAATTATCCAAGATAGCCGAGAATTGCAGACCAAACACCGACATAATTGACGACAGAATAACGTTCAATGAATTTTTCTGAAGGGTCTATTGAATAGCCCCTTCTGATTTCCCGTAGTATTGGTAATATCCTCTTCCGATAATTAGGTGTCCTATATTATTGACATAGGATGATGTGTTCAGTGAATTATCCAAGATAGTCGAGAAACACGCCTCTTCTCCCAAAGAATTGTTCACACAAAGGTATTCCGATATCAGCAAAAATTAATGAAGTTGTTAATACTTTTTTTTTAAAGTTGAAAACCTAATAAGGAACTAATAAAATGATAAAAAACTATTGCTTCCACTCCGATCAAGAGATGGATGATGAAATGGAATGCATCTGGTCACCGTCCACCTCAATGTTCAATACTGACCACAACTTATTGATACCTAAAAGAAAGAAGATGTAAAGTAAATTATTTAAACACAGCAATAGCAGTAGTATATAATTCAAGTGATAACACACTAGGTTACACAATAAATACTAAATTAACAGGCGGATCTCATAATCTAATTAAAAGCGAATTAAACATTGGGAAACAAATCAGAGCTACCAATGAGTATATCTTACTTATAGATTACGATGAAATGAAATCGTAGTTGATGAGTAAAACAGATCGTTCAAAAATGCACTTCGATTTCTAAAACAACTGTGGGATCTCAAGTCCATGACAAAAGATTTTAAGTTTACATCATTGATCGTGCTTTTTAGTTTCGGTTCAAAGCAGTAGATTCAAGAAAGATTGAATGAAAACTTTTCGGAATACGATTTTGATCGACACACCGGAGAAACCCTACGAACAGAATACAAAGTCAGTGGCTGCGGTACAACGTTATAATATTTGAGAATCACTCCTCCAAATTAGACAAAAACCAATATGATTTTGTCATACATACGTTAAAATATTTGTTAGCAAAGGCAATCACTTGAAAATCAACTATTTTACTATCTTGAAAAGAATTATACAACATTTTTTACTGACCTTTTTACATGACAATTTAAAACATGAACTCAGTTATAGTTTAGTTATTGTAGCTCATGTATCACTGAGGATGGCGAATTTGTCATTGAAACACATTTGATTAAGTAAACGTAATTTTTGTGAGATCTTGTGTTCGAGTTATATTTTATTTAACTAACTTTCTCGCCTGTTCAGACATATCAAAATGTTGTAAGACCCTATTGCGTTGAAGCTACAAACGAGTATCAAACATATCAATGTTTTCTTCCTGCACACTATACACAAATGAGTGAAGATAAGATCTCTAAAATCAATGAAATGGAAAATCTTTACTTTAAAACTTTCAACGATGATAATATATTTAGGCAAATTAAATTTGAGATATTGTAAATTTATATAAATGTTCTGAACAACATTTTGTGTTCTGTATTGAAAAGACAAGAGTATTCCAATCATCTATTATAGCTTAATTAATTATTTTATTATAAGCTAATAATTCTTAATTCTTAACAGCCCCTTGGTTTTTTTTTAAGGGGTACAAGTAACTAAAAATTGAATTCTATATTATGATTCGGTCGAGGATATAAAAGAGAAAATAAGAGAGATTTTATTTCCAAATTCATCATAATACCATTAAAAAAGGATCAAAAATTGTTTTGTAAGAACTAATGCTTACATATTCAACAACGGTGGACATTTTAAACGCTCGTTTTTATTTTTTCCAAACTATTTTAAAAAAATTTATAATTCACTGTGTTAAAATAATAGTTTATCAAACAATAAAATACAATATTGACTATTTATGTGTGCTATTAACAATGAATTTCAACAATATTCATATAACAATACATGTATAACCGAAATTAAAACAAGAGTATTAAGAAATTGGTTCTTTTCCCCATGTATTTTAAACGGACCTTTGGAGAACTTATGTCAAATATCTGCCCATATTGGATAACGGTGGTAAAATTATTTGTAGGTGAAGAAAAAAAGTGTTAACATATTACCTTTCTGCAGATGTAAATTGATATTTCTGTAGAACTTTGTGTTGTTCAGTCAAGAGATTCAATGCTGCCAACACGAGGCATTTCTCAAGTTTATTTCCAATGATCAAAAATAGAATATTCTGCAACAAGTTACCAGAGCTTTAGATTTGTAAAATTCTCTTCCCTTTTGTATATTTTCTAAAACAAAATTTTTATAAAACCTCTTTATGAAACTTATTTTTTTTTCCTTAACATACTTTATAGGTACTTATAAGACTAATGAGGACAGGAAACCGTCATAGCTGAGAGAAAAGGATACACAGTTAACCGAGACTGGAATCCTCAACCTAACAAACACTTACCTTAAAACTGTTCCGCTAGTTACTTTTTTCAAATTTAAAGATATTATTCGATGTTTATCAATCAATCTAAAATGAAAATTAATAAATTGAAACTTCTTTATCCAAGGTAGAGCCAATTGAATTAACGCAGCTGAAACAATTCACCTCCCCAATTCTCTCACAATTGGCATGAATAGATCCAACAAACAAAATTTCTGCATTCATTGTTACATTTCTTAATATAGTCTTACATGTCTATCTATATTATTTTGTTGTCAATAAGTTGTAGGTTAAATATTTGCTAATTGTAATTAGTTTAAATTTGTTTTCAACAATAGGGAATAAATTAAATTATAAGTAATGTCCAGATCAACTACCCCCTCCCTTCCACGCTGCTTAAAGGAGAAAAACCTCTTATTTTTTTCTCATTAGGCGATGATGGCCGAGAGATTTTTCACCTTTAAACAATAGGGGAAGGATCAAAAGAAGATAACAAGAATTGGTTGAGAGAGACCTGATAGGGTAGATAAAAAAAGAGAGAAATCTAACCCCAGTCTACAAGGAAAAGAGAATCCAGCCAGGGTCCGTCAGGATTGCCAACCGTGTACTAACTCTAGGTGACTCTCTGAGGGTTATAACTTAACTAAAAATGTACTTAACTTTTTTTTTTTTTTTACTTTTCTCTTTTTTTCTGGATAATGACAATTGCGAAGTATGTGTATGTATTTAGATTAGTACTGTTGTTTGCATTATTATTACTATTTTTATTGTGTTTTGTTCAATGTTGTCTAATCGTTGCTCATCCTTACACGTACTTAGCGAGTCTTTGTGGGTATTATTTCCACATATGTTTTGTAATATACACTAGCTGGATCTACACCTTTTTTTCCATGTAGTCTTGAGTAAGATCCCTATCTTTCATCTTTCCTATAAGGTATCTCTTGACCAACAAGTGTTTTATAACCCTGACACTATTAGAGTATTGCAAGGGCTAGAGTTCTTTATTTTATTATATTTTCTACCTTTTTTTTTTTATAAAGCGTTGATGATGACCCAAGAAGTTTTTCCTTTAAACAAGAAAGGATCAAATGTCGGAACTTATCATGAGAGAGGCCTAAATTATCCTCATTATATTTATTAAAGATTAAATCGTTAAAATTACCTTCTCCAATTCAACAAACAGACAAGGGTCTGCAAGTAGTGGAAGTTTGTACGATTGAAGAAGTACTCCACACAATTTGTACACAAAACACTCTCCAATGTCGCAGCAAACTAGGAGAAATACTTCTGTACAACATGATAAACGATAATCAAAGATCAATATACATGACACAAAGTAGGTTACGATGAGAAAGAATATATTTATTGCTACTTGATGGACACCATCAGATATTATTATGGTTCGTGTGTTATCAGTAAAAAACTAAAAAATAGACCATTAGGCTGTTATAAAATAATTAATTTTTCAAAATCATTTTTCAGCCCTTCTTTACAAACATACACCTAACACTAAAAAAAATATTTTCTGAATTTCTCAGTAAAAAGTTTATTAAAGTCTTAAAATACCTTAACTTAATATTACCAACAATATCTTGTAGCAGAATTCTTTATTTTGTGGATATTTTCATCTCTGAAGTTGGTATACATCTAGTCACTTTATATTTATCAGTGACTAATAATTGTCAGTAAATTACCAAGAATATCAGTGAACTTTATGAACAAGTTATTGTGGCTTACAAACATGATAACTGTTTCATTAATAATGAATACATTTTCCTAACAATTTCACAATAATTCCTCCTGATTCAAACACATATTTAAGATGTAATTAAGTTTGTTTGTTTATGTTCTTTTAAAGATCAAATAAGTCTTACTTTAACTAAAAAGAATGTAAGAAGAGCACTGAAAACTTTTTAATGGAAAATAAAGTACTGTTAACAGACTGTTGAGTTTATTGTCACGTCCGTAACAAACCAATGTCACGACCGTAACGTTTTATCAATTTATTAATTGAAATGTTACAGGATTTTTAGGTTGAACACTACGTAATGTTTCTTAAGATAAGCTGACAAAAATTTAATTCATAAATTTCCCAAGAAATTGACAGACTTTTTAACAATTGTAACAGTATGTCAGAAGACAAGTGCTTTTCAAGTCACGTCCGTAACTCCAACTTAGTTGAACTATACATCAAAACTAATAATATGATCATTTTCAAATTTAGTACAAAAATAGTATAAAAAATTACCTACCAGTTGAGCTTTAACAATTTACAAAATAAAATAAACTTTTCTTTTTTTCCAAGTTGTAATGCATGTAACTGTCACGTCCGTAACAAAAGAATGGCTGTTTTGTCAATTTCTTTAAAATTTTAGCATTGTGTGAAGATTAATGACCCAAACCCGAGTGATAATCGCATGAATAAAAATATTATGGTTTAGAATAATTGATAAAAAACCAAAATGAAGATCACTGACATTATTAAAAGCTCGGTGTTACATTTTATTATTAAATATGATTTACTCTGAGGGTGTACTTATGACACAAGTTTAGATTCACTTGTCAATAAGTTTATTTTCATTGACAAGTACAGATAGTGACGATTAGTTGTTGGGTTTTATTTGGTTTTGGCGATAGAGTGAGAAAGTTTGTGGAGAATCTTTGCAACATTTATTGTCTTAGAGATGCTGTCAAATACTCTGTTTATTTGAACTTTGTTTTTATGACAACGTTAAAGCATTATTCCTTACACATAATCCAGAAACATAGTAACCTTCTAGGTTGTTTCCAACTATCCTACACGAAATCTAAATTTTTTCTTATTTTAATTTGTCTTTTTTGTAAATAAATTCTGAAAGATGAAATTACCTAAAGTTGTTTGTTGCGTAAATTATTATTTTCTCATTACCTGGTGCTATGGTGTACAGTCAACAATTTGGTTTGTTTAAAAATTGTATTCTGTAACCTCTAAAAATGAGACAAGTTAAAAATTTGTAGTTAAATGGAATCGTGAAAATGTTGAACTAATATATTCTGATTAATCGTACAATTGCGAGCTGATTTGAAATAAGTTAACCAAATTAGAAGCTTGTAGGTTGTGCGTACATTTTCCCAAATTATATTCAAATTGAAATTTTCTCATGTTCATGGAAGAGCATACAAGCATAAAGTTTAAAATGTTTGCCTAATTTCAAAATTCTATGGAAATTCCAAGTACTTAAAATTTTTTTTTTTCTAAATTTCCAAATTGTTATTTTGAAAGCTCTTAAAATAGGAGGATTTTAAAATTTGCAAATCAGGCTTGGTTCTACAACTCCCAATTAAGTTCCCATTAGTATACCAGCGAATAACTTATTGACAACTTATTCTCACTTATTGACAAATCTTGTCTAAAAGAATATTCCGTTCTACAATGTTTTTTTTATCCTACCAGTAACAGCAACTTATCAGACAGTTTAACACTTTAACTAGCAAGGTTTTGATTGGTCAAAAACTGATTGTGAAATGAAATATACTGGGAAATGAAAAATATTTAAGTTTATGACTATGTTAGTTGAAAATGGTGTTCAGCAAGTATTAAACTACTTTTGGTTATTGAAATTGTATTATGAAGTAACACTTGTGTAAGAAAGAATGAAAATGATAAAAAACAATGAACTGAGATGATGACATGAAAGGGAAAAGATGTCATATGAGAGGAATTGACCTGAAATAATTTTCAATATAGGTCCAAAACTGTAAAATTTCACATTTTTGTGCTTATCGTCTTCAAAGTTTATATCAAAGTATAAAAGATATCATCTTATAATTGTAGGAAATTCATGAGGTGGAATAAAAGCAACTTCTTTAGAAAACTCGAACCGATGTGGTCTGTCTAACTTAAAGCAGATTATCGCAGGGTTGGAAGACAATTCAATTATAATTTTAGAATAATAGTAAAAGTCGTTGTTCTAAGAGAATATCCAAGAACAGTATTCAAACTAAAATAATCATAAATTCAGAGCAGTTAAATTGGATTAGAAGTGATAAATTTAATGAATGTGTGTTTGGTATAGCACACACTAAGTTTATATTCTTGCAAATAAAGATTTATTGCAAGTCTTTTTTACTTTTATCAAAAGTTTATCAATTCAAATTTTGATTTACACATCAATTAAAATAATTAATTAAAGAAGTAATCAATATATATTGACTTTTGGAAAATTTGTGTTAGCTGTTAAAAGAAAAAGGACTTGGGACATTTTATCTTGATTTGGTTGAACTTTATGAACGTTTATTTGATTTGGTTGAATTTTAGGACAATTTTATGAAAATGTGTTTCAGCATGAATTAATGTTGTTAATATCAAGTATCTTTTCTGTTCTAAATCTGATAAAAAATTTACGCATTTCAGATATCAGGATTATGTTATAATATAAGTACATTCTTCCTAGAATTTAAACCTCGGGAATTAACTGCATTAAAAAAGAAGTACACATGTTCAATCACATGTTGGCATCCTATCTTTAAATTGAAACAGTATGAGAACAGAAGTACAAAAGTCAAGCAATAGTGGAGTAAATAATCTTAAATTCAGTAAATTCATTACGGTAGTGTGAAAGATTATAAAACCAAAAGGTTTCTATATCTAATCCGGACTATTATGGCGGACGGCCAGTCCGGATTCCAAAAAATCCGAATTTCCCGGAGCCGGAGATAAGTCGGCCGCGGGGCCGATACGAGCGGTGATAAGCCACACATGCAATCGATACCGGCCCATGCCGATACCCAACGACACTTGTTACACTCTGACACATTAACTAATGGTAATGACACATTACTGTAATGTACATAATACAGTACTGGACTGCAATTAAGTAAAACACAGGGTAGGGCGTGTCAATTACCTCAGCCGTGCGGAAACATCCACTGCTCGTGCGTGAATCATTACAAAATACGTTATTCATGCAATGCGGAAGATCACGTGAAAATTTAAGGCGCTAAAGCAGCAAATTGTTATTAAAAAATTTTACCGTCCGGTCCGGATTTTCGTGATCCGAATTTATGAGAGTCTACTGTACTAAAAACTAACAAAGATGAGGAAGGACTATGTTTTAGCATCAAAATTAAAAATATTAAATAAATCATTTTAAATAAACGTAGCAGTACAAATTAAACAATAACCCATTTACTTTATCAGCAGTATAACTACTAACAAATAGCTGATAACTTTTATGAGGAGTAGCGTAGTTTAACCAGACAAGCTATATCTGTAGATTGTATATAACATTTCCTACATTTATCGGGAAGATTCTCCTATTGGAAACCCATTGAGAAGTTATCGGATATTGTAGAACCGGCCTTTAAATGATTAATGTTTGAATTATTGTACAATGGTAATCAATTTTGAAACTTGTTAAGCTATACATTTACCTGACAATGTAGTAAGGAAATGTACATATGTTACTCTGTGTGCGATTTGAGTTATACCAATCACTTTCTTCATATCAATAGTTAAAATATGAGATAACGAATCAGCCTGGATTTGATAACATATAGCAGTATATTGGTTCAAGAAACACTGAGACATCATCCATGGAACCCTGCAATACACAGTTAAGTATTAATTAAGCGATAATTTTATGAAAGTAATAAGACAAAATGTAATTACTGGTAGCAGCTCGTCAACTAAAGGACAAACATATAGAGAAAGTTACTTGAGTCAAAATTTTGATGTTTTAAGGTACCTAAGTCAAAAAAATGGTTTTTGGAATGATGACTGCTCTACAGCACAAACGTGTGGACCAATTTTAATTAAATTTGGTATGTTGACATACTTTATCCACATCGCAGGATGTCTTTTGAAATCTGAACACAAAGAAAAAGGATTGTTTGCAATTTACAACTTCTACAGCATTATGAATAGGATGGAATCATTATTCTAAACTCTAGTAACATGTGTCATGGACTACTTCACAACAAGCATGACGTTCAAGGTCACCTCCGTCGCAGAAAACCAAAAGTACATTTTCACTCAGGATAATCATGCTTACTATCTTTAAGAAATCGTATTCAGTCTGTATCCTTGAGGTCAATGCCTGAAACGTTGCAGAAACTCGAGTGAGAAGTTCTAGCTCATCCTCTATATAGTTTAGATTTAGCACCATCACTAACAGAACTGAAGAGGGAAGAAAATCATCTCTAGTTAGAATATTATAGATACATTTTTTCTTTTGTTGTTTAAAGATGAAGAATTTCTTGGTCATCATCACCTTTTAAAAAAAAGAAGATAAAGATGCCCCTTGACTCTAATAACATCAGAATCTGAATAGAACAAGAGTTGGTTAAAAGAGAATAGATAGGAAAGATTTAACCCGAGACTACGCTGATATTGTGCAAGAATGGGTCAATATGTAATCACAAGAATTCCACTTTTTCGGAATTAGGAAACTTCCTAAGGATTGGAACAAATTTATCGCAGTGGCAGGGGATTATATAGAAAAATTGTTAATTAAATTAGTTCAATTCCACAGCTCACAGTCTTGTTTTTCTTTCACATGTTGATCATTTCATCTCTTCCTTCAAGCTTTATCAAATGATGATTGATATTTCTTGCAACTGATTGTGATATGTGTCAATATATATTGTAACGAAATAGAGGGCTCCCAAAAGGTCAGTGCTCGGCAGGCCATAAATTGTGAAGAGTTGAAAGGGTGACAGCTAGAAAAAAATGGTTCTAGTCAGTCAGTGACCACAAGGAGTCAAAGAAAGCAATCAAAAGTTCAATGCCTTCAACCAAAATGATTTGAAAAGGACCAATGAAATGAATTGCGTCACTTCTGAAGTAATGTAAAAGATTAAAATAAGCCAATGAAAGCAGAGGATCGGAATAAAGCAGTTTGAAAATAAAAATTATAAATAAGGGTAGAAGAGAAGCGCAAGAGGTTTTTTTGGTTGTTAACTTATTGAAGAAGGTTGTTCCAGAGAAAGTGTTTCTCTTAGTAACAAAAAGAAAAATTGTTGTGAAAGATTTAGCCGAAATCAACCGTCGAAATTAAATAGTAACTGCGTCGTTTTGTACAAATGTTTAATAATAATCTTTGAAGTATAATTAAAAGATAATCGTCGTTTATAAGTTAAAAAGAGTCGTCGTCATAAAAGTGTGTGCGTAATAGCGTCGTTCTACAAGTGTTTGAACAGGAATAATCATCGAATAAATTAAAAAGTAATCGTCGTCACAAAAGTGTGTAAAAATAAGAATGCACGAAGAAAAGAAGATTTGTCGAAAAGATTAAGGAAAATCAATCCATCTACTGGCAGTCTACGTGGGAACCACGTTCAAGGAACCGGGAACATTGGAACTGTAATAGAACTTCAGAGTTGATAAGTACAAATTAATGGACAATTTCAATTAAACAAACTACCACCAAATTTTATTTATATTAAGTAAATTATAGTCACCAAAGAAACTAACGAACCCGTAAAGAGAAAGTAAATTATATTAATAAATTTCAGTTAGCCGGAGCATTTTATCAAAATAATTAAAAGTAAAAAATAAAAGTAATAAAGTAAATATAAGTAATAAAAATTCTGATGCACTCTTATTTCTTTATTTTAGATTAAGACATTGTAGAATAAGTAACTTGTATTTAACTATGTACTTAGAATAAGTAGTAGATTAAGATGTTAATTGTATAATTATTAAGTGCATCAAGTTTGAAAGATAATTGTTTTTTTTATTGTAAATGATTTTTTTTAAATTTAATTTTGCAATTAAAGAAAGAGTTAAAATCTACATGTTTCAAAGTTATTTATTTTGTTAACATTGACATGAATATAACAGTTATATTAAGATTTGTTATAATATATAAAAGAACATTAATACACATTATGTAGAACTCGTCCTGAAATTGTTCCTGTTTCTTCATGAAACCACCCTGTATATGTACAATGTATATTAATTTTGTTGTTTTATTACCAAACGTGTTATAAATATTACTTTTTGAAATAGCTCGTACATGTAATCTCTCGCTTATAAAAAATTCCTTAACTTAAATAAAATCGCTAAATTTACTTACGTGGGTAAAGTATACAACTGAATTTTCCACTCCTCCCAACATTCCTTAGTCTTATGCACTATTAACAAAAATCCAACAAATCCAGAATGTTCCCGGTTTTCATTTAACTCTTTAAAGATATTATCATTGGTATTAAAATAACCATCACAGAAACGCCAATTAGCTTTACGTATATATTTGTGCACTACAAACCAAGTACCATCTAAATTCATCGAATATATACTTAACATATTTTGTTGCCGTACTACAAGTGTTTCATCAAAATAATCACAAAATAAAACTATTCCGTTTTCACTCAGTAACGTTAATGTTTGAGTTTGCGAGTCTATTTTGAAATCATGTGTCATATTTTGTAAATCTGTAGGCCTGTAATTCAAATCTGTAGGCCTATTAAAAACATTATTTACTTGAACAAACAATTCTTGATATTTTTTATCTTCGTGTATTGCAATATTAGACTGTAAACTAATTTCATTTCTTTCGGTAATGTCATCTGAAACACAAAGGCCTACATCTTTTAAAACATTTTTTTCAAATGAATTGAATTGATTATTTTGCTCAGTGGATAACGTCTTCGAATCATCACCTATACTTTCAGAATTCTTTAAAACTTCAACACAACTGCTAGTAAAATCTGCATCACTAGGTCTAGTTTCAATACTCAAAAACTGTTTCTGATTTTTAAATAACTCAGATTTATCAATGTTCTCAACACATAACTGTGAACCTTTTATTTCAGATATACTTACAACATTGTTATTAAATTTAGATGACTTTCGAGATTTAGAACTTTTCCCTGTACCATTTTTATTTGAAGAGTTTGCCAGTTCCAATCTTTTCTTTCGGGAACTAGCGTAACGTTTTTGTTTTTCAAGTTTCAAATTCTTTCTCTTCAGCTCATCTTTCAGTAATGATAGTCTCGTATGTAACTGAAAACAATTGCAAGGAGAAATATTAAAATGTTTTGTAGTATAAAATAGAACAAGATATAATTTATGAATTAAAACTATATTATAAAAGAAGTGAAATTACCTCAGCAGTACTAGAGTCACTTTTTTCCATTTTTAGATTTAACAATAAATTGATTTAAAAACAAAATCTTTGAAATGGAGTCTGCAATACCTAAAAATAAAACAGAACCTGTTAACAAAATTATTTAATTACACAATTTAATATACTATAAATTTATTTTCCTTTTCGTTTAAATTTATATTTCTTAAAGTTAAAAAACCTCTTGGTCATCATTGTCTTATAAAATAAAGACACAGCTCTCAAATACTCTAGTAGTATCACTGTTGTCAGAGAACATGAGCTTCATCAAGAGACGTGATAGGAAAAAGAGGTATCCAATTCAAGACCACATGAAAAAAAATGTAGGTCCAATTAGGGTCCGTCAGAATTGCCAGGCCTGTACTAACTCAAATGTATCTTACCCTGAAGATAGGATGAATTTTGCATATTTTTGTTTAATATTAATTTTCAAGTCTCAAAAATCCATTAATATTGAAGAAACTTACATTTTTAGACACAAAAATTTAGGCTTTATCGAGTTATGACAACAACAATGTAAGTCAAGTTTGTGGCTGTAAGTTACAATAGTGTAAATCATGCCCTGTAAATTAAAGGACAAAGGTCTGGGAAGGTAACAACTATATTTATATAATTACCTTCCCAGACTTTTGTAAACATAGACTTGTAATGCAGTCATAAACTTGACTCACGTTGTCATTGTACATATTTGTAATAACCCAAATAAGCCTTAATTGCTTGTGTCAAAAAGCATCAGTTTCTTTATTATTAATGGATTATTTCATGTTGTTTAAAAATATCTGATTAAGTAATGACAAAGAAGGTAAATAGTTAAAGTTTGCATGATTTTTAGTGACTAAGAATTAGGGTGAGCTTCGATGCATAATTACCAATTTTTTTTTTGTTTTACTATTTTGTCATGACATCCTTTTATGTTTTTAAAATAGTTTTTTCTCTTATATATAAACTCTATTTTGGATTAATTCCTTAATATAAATTATAGTAGTAATTGTTTAATGTATAACTGAAACTTAATTAATAATAAAATAAGTTTTTAACTTTTCCCCCCAAAAATCATGGTTTAAAAATTACAAAATACAATGCATTTATAGATCACAGAAGTCATATAAAATCAAACACGGTTAGTACTTGGATGGGTGACTGCTTGGGAACAAACTATCAATTTCTTTCTTCTTTTTTTTAAATTTACTCGTAGTTCAGGTGTACAAACCTATTTTAACGTTTAATGCACTTAATGGAGCATAACCTAGGAAAGTTGAAATTATATTGATTTTCCGTGAAAAAGTTAACTCTGCAGTGAAAACTTATTTTATTATCAATAAATAAGATATGTAGAACAATTTTTTTTTTTAAATTACCAAAAAGACCGGTTTCAGTTACAGTGAACAATTACCTATTATAGTTCCATATTATTAAATTCTCTTATAAGCATTTAATTACATAAATGTAACAATATGGTACTTACAATTTAAATGCACCATACTGATAATATATAATAATATAGGCTTATAAAAGTACAATACCAGGGATAGAAGTGACCAACAGATTGGTCAGGAAAAATAGACGTTTTGACAAACAATATGTGCATCAATATGTTATCAAGAGGGTGGTTAAGATTAGACTGGTGAACATGTGCTAGAACATTATATCATTGTGAGTGTATAGTTAACTAACCTACCCTATTCGACATATTGTGTAGGCCATCATATTCTAAGAATTAAGATACAACAAATAGGTTATGTCTGTCATCATCTTCACAACTTTATTTTTAACAATACTGTATATAGTGACCTTCCCAGACTTGTAGTTCCTTTGGTAAATATGGCGGAGAATATGCTGATTGATTTCAATTGAAAAATCTCAGTATTTCGTCTTCAAAAAAAATTTTTTTCGATTATTTTGAACAAAACTAGTGGTTTTGATCTCTCGAAATTCCTTATTTACTTCACAATCTTAGAAATTGTACAATTTGTTACATATTCTATCATGTAGCCATATTGAAGTCACTTGTGGAGCGCATGCATACTTCATTCAGTAATACAGGTTGATATTAATGCGCTTCTATGATCTAAGATTCATGATGACTAGGTCTCTAAAAGTGAGACTTAGTACAAGAACTATAGTTCTTGTAATATATAATGACCCTATTTGACCTGTAGTTCTTTAACTAGGTCTGGTTAGGTAACCATATAGGAGTAGTTTGCACTTATTACAAGACATGATTGATACTAAATGATACATAGTTTGACAGTTATTCATAGTGACAGTTCTTAAAACAGAACTATTTTCCTTGGGGAATAAAAAAACATCGATAGATTTTACTTAAAATGATAAAATATCAGTTGAAATAACCTCTAAATGCCATAAAAACAGTCATTTTAAATCGTTGTTTTCGAACGAAAATAATGAATTGGGAAACATATAAAGTGACCAGTATTGTTCATAATTATCGAAAGTATTATAAACGCAATTTTGAAGTCGAAATGCCGAGATTTCGCACTTAAAATCGATCAGACATGTCTCCTGCATATTTACCGTTCCTTTATTACATCTGGTGAAATAAGGTATGAAGAATGTTTTTTTTAATCGTCAATGACCTGTAACTCTCTTAATAAATAATTACAAGTTCAAAAAGATCAGTTGTGAAGGGGGCAAAGCCAAATTTTTTTACACTGACATAGGCCTAACTTAATTCTTATAAATTACATTTCCTATGTCTATACATTATAATATGGTTTTATTGATATTTTTTTATTTAATCTTTTGATGAAATAAAGTAAAAAATATATAAATGTCATGTACCTTTTTGAATGGAGAAATATATTATAAAAATTAAGCCACAGTTTTAAGTTTGGAAACATTTTCCTATACACATGTAACTGATTAACAACATCGTAGATAAATAACACTAAAAATTAGGCGTGAGGCGTATAATACCGGAACAGGTATTTGGACTAGACTAGAGGTACAGGGTACAGGTACAGGACTACAGAGTACAGGTACTGTACTAAAAATCTGAATTCAACCACTGCAGGTGTGCAAGATGTAATTTCGTCACCGTAGGCAGTGGAAACGGTGAATTTATCCAAAGCCATTTGGATTGAAAAGTCCTTATTAGCGAATTTCTAATATACAATTCCAGCTATTATATACCGTACATATAGAGTTACATTAGCCTTCTTTTTTTCAAATTTCTCAGTTTTATGACATATTGGACCAGTTCGTTAACTAGAAAATCAATTAGTGTATTTTAAAATAGAGAGAGATTTTTAATTTGCAAAAATAATTGTTTACCTATAATAACTATCTATGCTTCATGCATATTTAACAAAGCCTTTTGGGAAATGCCAATAAAGGATATTATTTGTTAAACTTTCCAACAATAACTGATTTTTTGAAGCTTCATAATCTGAATTTAATGATACATAAATGTGTGTATTTTTAATAATACATTTGTTTTTTTTTGCCCCCAAAGACAAAAACTTAAAAAATCATCATTGTTTTATAAAAAAAGCCCTCGAATTTTTAATAGCGTCAGATTCGGATTTGAAGATGAACTCAGATAGGAAAGGGGTTTAACCCAAGACTACGTGAAATAATTGTAAATCCAGCCAAGCTCCCTTGGGAATGTCAAGAAGGGGGGAAAGGACCCTGAAGAGACAATTTAACTTCATATACAGGACAAATGGTAAAAACTTAACAACAAAAGGTGCACAAATAATTATCTTGAACACCCATTTCATTTCCAAAACTATTCCTCACCAAAAATGTCAGTTTAGTAATGGTCATTCAAAAAGTGAAAATGAACTATGCACTCCGTTTTTAAACATACCATTATTTTATATTTAAATAGGGTCATAACTTACTTTGAGCCATAAACACACTGTGAGTGTTGAGTGTATTTGACTAAAATCAAGTTTTTTATGACAGCGGTCAAAGTAACTTTTTTGCCAATTATTTCTGAACCAAAATTCCTTTTTTTACATAAGATTATGGTTTATTAATCTTCACAATTCAATAAAATTTGAACATAATCTGTAGAATAAATTTTGAGAAATTATATTTTTTATAACAGATTCATGGTCAACTCACAAACTGCTGTTAGCAACCGGAAAGTTTTATTTGGGTCTATAAATAGTGGCAACACTTGAGTGTAATTATTTGCAGTCAAATAAATCATTTAATGCCAAAATCCATGAAGAAACTAGACCTGTTGGACAGTTTTTCAGGGGGGGGGGTGATGTGTAAGTCACCAAGTCAAACTTTAAACAATTCTAGATTTTGCTATTAACCTTAGCTCCTCGGTCTCACCTATAGTGAATAGGGTGTCAATGATTAGTAAAGAACTGCAAAAGGGGAATTCATTTCCTTTCTTTTGTAGAGTTTGGACATACTTTTTTATGTATTGATTTAGTGAAATTTACCAACCCTGACACTATTAAGAGTATTCAAACATATGGGTCTTTATTTCATGTTCATAAGCAATTCAAGGGAAACTAAATCTACACCATTTTTGCATGTAGTCCCGAGTTAGATCCTTCTCTTTCATATTCCTGTCATTGTTTGAGTATCTGAGGGTAGGGGGGGGGGGGTCTTTGTTTTATATTCTTTTCTTTTATTCAACATAGAAAGCCTAAAAATGTTCATAGAAATGGATTTAAGGTATTTAATTAAATTAGATTGGTAAGATGGTAAAATGAGATTTGAAGGAAGAAAAAGATTGTTCTCAGGAAATTAGAATATTGTATAACAAACACACAGAACACAAATCTCACAAAAAATACGCCGTTTTATCGACAAGTATCAGACGCGTTTCAACGACAAGGTCGTCCTCTTCAGTGATACACGAGCTACACCAATCAAACTATAACTAAAATTGTGTTCTGTGTGTTTGTTATACTGTATAATTTTTCTCATAAGTCAAGCTCAACATTTAATATAGATTAGTATTTACTCAAGCTACAATACTTTCAAGGTATTACTTATAAGAGTTATCAAAACAAATTTAAGATCAGAGCTATGGCCAAAATATACACACATACCAAATTATTGTTCGAAATCATTCTATAGAGCACATTGAACATAAGACAGATGGTCATTAAGCCAAAAACAAATTTCCTGGATTCTTAGTACTGTAGCTAGAAATCTATATATCACAAAATTTCAATTTTTTGACTCATCTCAGAAGTTGATCAACATGGTTGTTACCCAGCCCGATCATAAAATGTAATACAAGTAGATCCTATAAACGTAACGCCTAAAAATTGGCTTTTTGGATCTAGGAAATGTTAAATTTTATTGGTAGATCAAAGGGGTTAATACTTGAATACACTTAGATATAAAGGACATTACAGTAGAACCCCTCTAATCCGTCACCTTCGGGACTGGGGGCAAGGTCGGAACGCAAAAAAGGTCGGATTATCCGAAAAAAGTCAATATTTATTACATATTATATAAAGAGATTTTTTTAAAGTGAAATAAGTGATATATAAACTTTTAAAAGTCTATATATTATAAACTCAGCAAATCAATAAAAACAACACGAGAGATGAATCAGCACTGAAGCGGGAAAGTGATAACAAACCAGATGAATGGCGCCAGACGGGCCGTGAGTCATCGACAAGTCGGCACAATATCGCGAGCTCAAGCACGGTCGGATTAACCGGAGTAACGGACCACCCGAGGGCGGATTAGAGGGGTTCTACTGTATTTCTCCCAATTAGTCCGTTATGGTGAGGACCAACAACTTTTTATTTCACCACAAATGAAAATCTTACAATAAACAAACAAGTTGATAGAGACCATCATAGTACTTACTCAGCCCCATCTTACAATGTAATACCTCAAACATGATTTCTTAAGCCTCGTAATAATTGGGAAATTATATTTGTAATTCAATGGGTTTTATCCAGTAGGGTTAGTCGTAATTGTGCACAACAAGACTTTCTTAGCCTCGACTAGGCTTTAGCTGCCCTCATACATGTATATATTACACAATTTCCACTCACTTCGATCTTGCCTTCTTTTTTTTATCTAATTTAGTAATAAATTGAATAAGACATGAGATAACAAAAACAGCTTAAAATGTCCGCCATTTTCACAATTTTTAATTAAATTTTTCTGAATTTCAATAGTTCTATATAAACACACTACAGTCCTCTAAAACAAATTTCATGTTTCTATCCTAATCTTTGTTCAGAAAAATCCAATTGAAAGTGTCAAATTGGTGGCGATTTTAAATGCCGAGAAATAAATAAACACAAGAATAGGAAACAACAGAGGAAAGTTACCCGCAAACACTGTAATATTTACAATAATTTTATTTAGATTTTAGGTTGTTGGTTTTCTTATCAAGAGTATTACAAAATGACACTTAAATTTTGTTGTATTTTAACAATAATTAATGTATTAAAATATTAATTTCACTCTCAAGTGCCCTTTTATTGCTCTTTCTTTAAACAATTCATATTCATCGTGAAAACCATAAATTTAAAAAGAAACTTTGAATTTTACAAATAAGCCCGTTTCGAGAGGGAATTATAAAAGTAAAAATTTCCCTTCAATTTACATTCTCTTACATTAACAAAGTGGCAATGATTATAAAGCCATAAAAACATAAATTAACGTTAAAAAAAAATCAATTTTTAATACTAAAATTATTATAATTTAAATATAAGGTACACTACATAACATTACAAATAAATATTTAATTTTGAAATATAGTATTTGTTTTCCAACTCCAAAGGGTCACAATTAAACTAGGAATTTATAAAAAAATATATATACAATAAAACTATTTTAGCACTTCATTATAAATTACTAATTTGAGGTAAATTGATTCGAAATACAGTTTAAATTCATCTGTTCCTTTTGGATTGTTTTGTGTTGTTTGGAAAATCAATAAGATTTAGAAAAGAAAGAGTGCAAAACACCAAATTAAAATTAATCAAAACTAAAAATGTCATTTTGGTATGTTGTTAATCAAAAAGTGAATACGAACCACGAACGTTTTATTATAAGAGTCTTGTGTCTTAAACACATCCTCAGCTCGTTGTGCTCAATTAAAATTAAGTTTTTAACGACGGCAGTCAAAGTTCATTTTTGTGTTTTGTCACACAATTCCTGAACAGCATTATATATTTACTTGTAATTTTACACACAATTAACATTCACATTTCTTTAAAATTTGAACAAAATTAGTAGAGCGAATTCTGTTGTTATTATTCACCGATGATATAAGGACTAAAAGCACCATCAGGAGCTAACTACAGTAGTATACAGTGCAATCCCAAGGCGACCTAGCTGGATCTACACATTTTTTCATGTAGTCTTGCCTTACATCCCTCACTTTAATTTTTCCTATCAGATCTCTCTTGACCAACTTTTGTTCTTTTCCGACTCTGACACTATTAGAGTATTCGAGAACTAGGTATTTTTATTTAATGTTGTTATCTTTGAGCGCTTGCTGCAGTGGTATACCACGGGCATTGGTGTCAAATGACACTACATGCCTCCACTAAAAAAGTAAGAGTCAATCAATTTATTTACCTTTGAAATAATACTTGACAAAAATTATCATTTCGAAAATATATATATTGAAAAGCGTCGACAATGCTATCATACTAAAATGAGTAAAGTAAGAACTGTAAACTATAATCTTACATAAATTTTTAATGGTATTTAAAATCTTTTAAAATAGATGAATGTAAACTGCAATGTTGAATCCTGAACTGCAGTTGTTTCAAACAACATTGTCTAAGACTAAATTACGCAATTAAAATAATTTTTCCACATTGTTTGTATCGAAAGTTTGAAAAATCACACTTTTCAAAATGCAAGATCCACAACGAAACCGTTAATTTTAAAATAACTTAGGAAACAACTAAAACAAAGTTATTTACAAAGTAAACTTGTGTAACAATTAAGGAACCAAGTTGTCTGATTGTACTTAGCAAATCTTCACACATTATTAGCGGATTAATAATTTGAATTAGTATAAGGCTTCGATTATCTGAATGCAGCTGTCGAAAAATGTTGGAAAGGAAAAATCAATACTGGCGGTTCAGTTTAAATGACTTAATAATATACATGATATTTATTCATTCAAATTGGTTAAAAAATATGACAGTTGTAACGAACAATGGTAGCTTGTTATTAAAATTCTTCAAATGTAAAAAAAAAAAAAAAAAAAAAAAAAAAAAACAGGTTAGAAGAATAACATTTATAAAACAGTGTCACAGGTGGTATTTACAGTAGCAGAATTTTGATTAAGAACTGGTTTTTTAATTGAGTGAAAATAATAAGCTATAGGGGAACTCGAAGCCGTCAATCGCTACGCTAATGTTGGTGACTTGCTACTGCTGGATCTCGTAAATATACAAATATAACATTTTCGGAAGTCACGTTAGAAATTACATTTTTTTACAATAACTACGTTATTTGTCATCGTAGAGAGGTGGAGTATACCATTACATGCAGAATTGAAATCTGTAAATTTTTATTTAATTTAGTGTGTTATATTTATATATACATAATAAATATACACAAATTTAGAAGTCATGATCGGTGCTAATTTGATGATCTTGACACTCCAATGGAAATTTCTTAATAACAACTGAAGAAATGCTAAGTATTATTTCAATGTTAGGTTTTGATTTAGGTATAACAAAAACCTTATTAAGAAGTTCTGGATTAGATATTATTAAAGCGTAGTTTGTTTTAAATAGATGAAATTTATTTTAAATACAGATTTATAAATTTGTACATTTACAATCCAAGTAGAACCAAGGCCTAACCCTCCCTTAACCTGTTACCTGAGTACAAGAGTCGGAGCAAATACATTTTATACATCAAAATCTGAAGATAACGTAATTAAGTCAGCTGAGGTGACTTATGATAACTTTATGATTTAACTCCTGGTGATATGCAAATATTAAAGTTATACACTCATCTAGGGTGTAGTTAAAAATGAACTGAAAATGATTAAAAATTGCCACTATTTAAATATATAACAACAATTAATTCAACTAACAGTAAACCTAGTTTAGATGTTAAATTTTGAGGTTATATTTTTTATAAATTTTGTCAATACAAATACTCATTTTTTATCATAGAACACTTGTTTGGGCATCGTTAGATACAGATTATAAGGTAAAAAATATTATTAGAACCTTAAGGTAGAGTTATTTTCGGGTCAAACTGCAGATTCGAGAGAGGAAGTGGAGGTGGTTAGGGCATACACTGAGGAAGCCAGACGGAACCATTGAGAAAGAGGCCCTAGATTGGAATCCGCAATGTGTCAGAAGAAGAGGTCGACCCAGAGAAACCTGGAAGAGGACCAATATTAAAGAAGCAAAAGAGGTTAACAAGACTTGGGGAGAAGTGAAGGCACTTGCTGGAGACAGGGACAGATGGAGAGCTCTTCTGGACGCCCTATGCTCCAATAGGAGATAAAAGGAAATAAGTCAAGTCAAGGTAGAATTATTAGGGGGGGGGGGGGAATGTTTACTTGAAAATATCCCGCAATTTTGAAAGAACAATGTTTTTGGATAATCATATCTATAATAAAATTGCAATCTTTACATATAAAAACATGCAGTAAAAACTGTCACCAACTGGGATCGATTTCATAAACTTCATGAATCGAAAAGTCACTCTACAGAAGAGAAATAGATAACTTTCGTTATGGTGCTACCTTTATTTTACCAAACCTGAATTTCTAACAGAAAACGTTCGTGTAAAATTATTTAGTAACGTTTAAAATTAATTCGTAGAGCCTTTAAAAAATAACAAAAATTGCTGATAAATAGATAAGTTACAAGAACTGTATCCCTGACAACCAGTGGTTCTGTTTGTTATACACATCACGTCTTGTATTGCACCGTTGTTTTATTTAATTTGTGCTGTGATACCGTTGCTAAGTATTGAAGGCAAGACGAATAAACACAAGGTTCCTACACGACAAATTATGTGTCACAGAAAAACTTGAAAGTGAACGTCTCTATGAGCATTTGTATAGAATATGTTATCACCAAACAGATGGTTCCAGACATAAGAAAAATGATGATTTATGAAAATTTGTTCTGAAATTTAATGTGGAAAAGAAACCAATTGCTATGAAGAGAATGCTGATCAATCCCTGAAGGTGTTTGTTTATAAAATGTTTAGCCATACGAGGGATTAAAATTTAAGCTGCAGCAAAAAAATTGTTTGAAACAGCTGTTTCATTATTACAGTGTATTTTAATCTTGGCTCATTTGTTATTTTTTTTTTAATTTGCACAATTTAAGAGCACTAATTAATCCGAATTTATGAAGTTCTCACTATAATTCTAGTTTAATGTTCTTGACCAACTAAAAATTCATTATAATCAAATTTTTTATCTCAGATTTTGTGTACAAAAAGTATTAAATTTTGTATCTTGTATTTAATAACTGGATTTTAGAAGTATACTCAGAAAAAATATCTAGTAAATCATTTTGGAAAAAAATTATACAAACAGGTTTCATATCTCAAAACTGTACTCACCAGTACATAAACTTTAAAAAGTTAAAGAAATGTTTTGTCAAAAAACAAACTATTGCTTTATATTCTAAAATTTTATCCTTGTGGTAACAGTTTTAAATTTTCCTTTCCAAACACATCAACAAAACACAACCAACTTAGGCGGACTACACACTAGAGTGATACAATGTTGATCACATGATCGTTGCGATGCACGAAATTTACCTTAAGATAATTTTGCTGCACACCGAACCGATACAATCTGTTGGCCGGATATTTAATTGTGACAGTTCATCAAATATAATCATGAGTTTTTGTAGTGAAAATTCGTATTTGAAAAATAGGAGAAAGGAAAAAATAGTAGTATAATTTAATTAATGTGCGTCACAGTACAACAGTAGTTGTAAGTAAACTATCTCAACATGAAAATAAATTTAAAGCATTTTATAGGAAAATCTGAAAGTTTTAATCTCTTAATGGAAATCGAAATACTCCCCTTAAGAAACCGTGATTTTTCACTTGTGTCTTTTAATTCAGTCTTCCTGTTCATAATTCTACAAATAGGGGTATTTTTCAAAGCTATTGGCGAAAGAAATTGAGAAAGTTAATTCTTTCACATTATATGTACCTCCTACACTTCTTGTCACTTTGAAATATTGTACGATACTTATCAAAAAAAGATAGGCACAGCGAGGTTGCCTAATAGAAATATCTTATGATAGATGACGTTATCGTACTTGTGTCGACTTGTTTTTTGTATCCACTAGAACACTAATTTGAATCTCCACTTAAGATACCAATGTTATAAAATATTTATCGTGTATCGCTTACGACCTAAATATGTACCGTATCGCTCTAGTGTACAGCCCCTCTTTACCTGTAAAAGAGAAAAACAACACCTGAATTCAAAATTACATATCGTGGATTCTAAATTAACATTATTATTAATTTTTTTTGAACAACAATTTTCCTGTATCAAATATTAAATACATTATATAACAAGGCACACATTTTGTTATATCGTCTCTGACACAAATGTTCGACACATACGTACACGCATACATACACAAATCGTCACATTTTTAAAATTGTTTAATTGTCTTTAAAGTTAATTTCAAAACTATAACTTTTAATTTTGGCGTCACTTACGTTGTACCACTGTCCACGGTATTTAAAAAATAAATATATAACACTTTAATCTTTTGGAAATATAAATTGATTTTAAAAACAAAATGTACAATTTTTTAAATGTTTAAAAACAAGTTGGACATACATTGATGATTTCATTTTGTCTTCTCAAAAGGAACATGGAAGGAACGATTCCAACTCGAATTCTAACATTTTAAAAATAATTAAAACAATGTAAAATATTTCATATTTTATACTCTCGTCTATACCAATCTAAACAATTTGTTATGAAATTTCATAAATAGCGAATATCGTAATGGAATATACAGATAAATTAACTTTAGAACATCTGAGGCCTATTTTAGGAAACTAACCTCAGTTTGAAGTAAAGCAAGTTGGAATCAGCTGTTGGACAAAATCAGCTGTTCTTATTCATATTTGTTGATTTAGTATCGAAGAGGTGTGGATGATAAAATACAAAATAATATACAACATATTATATAAATAAAAAAATCATTACACGAAGTAATTTATATTTCCAGAAGATTTTTAAACCATTAAAACACTTTAATATATAATACACAACAGTTTTATAAAACAGACCAACGGCAGAACCACACTCAAATCGTTGACACTGAAGTCAGCGCTCTTACCAAAATGAACACTTTGTTTTAAATATAACTACCAATAAAATTTTCTTATTTTTATTGTTAAAGACAGAAAAGAAGGTACATATTTATGGCAAGACATGAGACACACAGATTGGACGTTTGTTTAAAAACACAAAATATATACAGATATTCGCACCGGTATAAATCAAACGAATTGTGAGTTTTATACATGAAATAAATACATAAGATTTGTTTTCACTAAAACAAGCAAGAATGTTTTAATAAAAACAAAACCATAAAAACAAGAAAATTTAATGGTAAATTATATTATGAACAATGATGAAACAATTCCGCGATCGTATCTGTCTTGAATGATTCATTCTACCGGTTTCACTTGTGCCATTATTTTTCCTTCCCAGAGAGGTAAGATTTCGTTATCATCCGTTATTTCTTCTTGGATCACTCGCATGTCCAAATCTTCGCATTCTGTTTTGAAGAAATATCTGAAAAGAAGAGTAATTTCATATATAAAAAGTATTATTGATATCAGTATTCCTACTAGGTGCGTGGAGTTACCACCACAAACACAGCCCAATGACATCTGATTAATAAATGCATTAAGGATATTTGAAGTTTAGAAATTCTCATCGGTTTGTTTAATTTGAATTTCAAACTTTTAATTCGTAAAAATTACAAATTTCTAACTTACACTTGAACGAAATTCCAACATAAAGGAAAATAATACAAATTAAATGCTTAATTGTTGTTTCTTATGCCAATCTTGATCTATCTTTCTGACATCTGTGCAAGTACAAATCAGCTATCAAATATTTTTCAAATTGGCTAAAAATTGATATATTGTGACATTTTGATCTCGGATATAGAAATAGTATTTAATAATCTTCTGAAAATTTGATTTCGGTTGTAGATATCGTTGTTTTTGTTTGCGCTTCGTGCTATTTATATATTTTTTATTTCATAGTTGACAGTAACTGTGATGTTTATAAAATTATTACTGCGATTTTTGGAAGAAGTGCTATAGAGTCCATTTCATTTAACGAGGTTTTGAAACTTAAACGCATCGCTTGTCTTTACATTTATAACTAAACTGAACTTATTACATAAGTAGTTCTGCTAGTATAATTAAATAAATAAGAATTAGTTATAGAATCCTTAAAATTGAATAAAATAAGCATCCTTCAAGACTCGTAGCAAATTTCCAGTATCTTTTATCAGGATTTAAAAGAATAATGTCATGAATTATTTAAAAGATTTGTACACTGAAACTATTAGTTGAAAACACGATCGTAGGACCAATGGAGAACTTATTTTTATAAGTGTGTCATCCACCGAAAACAATAACGAAACACTATTGTGGATTCTCGTGTCTGTTCAGATACAGCGCTTAGTGATAAGTCTAAAGTTAATAATTTAGGAAATCGTCAAAGAGAATTAGTGCTCTTCTTGTGTCTCCTTGGATTATGATTTACCATTCACAGAAAATATTACGCTGTACTCATCCGACGTATTTAAACTACATTTTCTGAAAACAGACTTTTACCACCACTACCACCACTGTTCACCCTTGATGGTAATCGTAAACGATCCAACTATTGTTTATGTTTTACTCTAATTCATTGATGGATATATCAAGTTACTTGAAAATTAAATCAAGTTTTAGAGGAAGTCACAGGAAACAAAATAATATAATTATTATGTAAATAATAATTTATCTCCATTTTTGTAATTTAAGAAACTAAAAAGTTTGAATACATGTAAATGAAAATATAAATAAGTAGAAAGTGAGGAAATTATTTTTTGATCAGCTTTGTAAAGTAGCTGTTGTTACTTATTAGTTTATGTTGTGTTATATCATATGCTAAGCGGTAGATACATTGGATTTACAAGATCTTTCAATGAACGTACTGTACTCATAACGAATAGTGTGCAAAAAAAAGAAGTTTATAATAGAAGTTGTTTGGTTTCGAGGGACACTACAATACTATTTATGTATGATTTTGTGAACGTTCTCAAGGTCATTTAGAGGTCAAAATTTACGGGGAAAACTATATTTATGTATTCTACACAAGAAAAACTTTCGTAAGAAATATTTTGTTATTGTATGATTTCAATTTTTAAAGATATTTAACAAATTTAATAGATACTTTTACTCGTAATTTTGTAATTTTTAAACTACAAAATAATAAAATGTTTTAAATAATTGTTTTTTATTCAATTTTTTTTTTTTTTTTTACTAGGTTTGTGAACAACTGTTATTGTAATGGTAAATTTTCATTGAAATATTGAGCTGGTTTTTCTTCTTTTTTTTTTATATTTAGCAACAATGGGATAATTACAAAAAAAATTGTTAACAGATCAAAACAAAATTAAATAAACACTTAAATGATTCAAGAATAAAATAAAGCAAAAGCTTAAAGTTTCAAATATTTTAATAATAAAAATGAGCTACAATTGTTTCGCCTTGCGGCATCATCGGGCAACTCTAAAGCTTTTGCTTTATTTTATCCTTGAATATGGAGTTTCAACAAGAAATATCTGCTATTACATTAAAGTTACTTAAATGATTGTCTATTCTGGTTGTTAAATATCTAAAAAAAATTAAATTGAATACAAAAATGTTTCTTATGAAAGATATTTATTAAAGTAGAATAAGATTTTGTAATGAAAAATAGGTTTCCATTTAAATTTAACCTCCAAATGACCTCGAGAACATCCAACAAAAATAGTTGAATTTTAGTTCCCCCCTCAAAACCAAGGAAATTTTACTAAAAACATTTATTTCATTTGGTGTTTAGTTTTCAAGATAGGCGAAATATTTCAAATGAACACTATCCGTAACGGTCATACGAAATTTTCTGATTAAATTATTACATTAAAACACCTGTAGATATAAAAGGTAAAAACATATGTAGTACATATATACCTGTATGTTCCTTTCTTCGGAAGGTATTCTTTAAACTGACGAAGTGTTACAGGTTTGTTGGGAATTTTTGTTCGATAAGGAAACTGCTCATCGCAGAAAGAGAAGACAACCGTTGTGTAATTATCCGGATGATCCCCTCTTCCTCCTGTACCACTCTTACCGCCTCTACGCAATGTCGACCCTCCAGACTGCGACACATCCAAATTCATGCCAACAGTTTTCCCTGAGATACCAAACCTAAAACATGTGTTACATTAGTAGATCATCTCATACATCTTACGTTCTATACAGAAGGTATGAGAATTAAAAGTACACTTATTTTAGATGAGATACAATATAAAAAGTCTATTGCCTTCTCCAAAAAAAAAGAAGAACTCACAATGTTCGGCAGGAAAAAAGTTGGGACAAATTTTTGGATAAGAGTATAAGAAAAGAGACCTAACCTAGCCCTCGAATATGGTAATAGGGTCAGGCTCAGAAAATAAAGAGTTGGTAAAAAGAGACCTGAAAGTAAAGATGAAGGAGAGGGATCTAATAAAATATTAGATGAAAAAAGGTGTAGATCCAACTAGTTTACCTTGGTATCACTCTTGTAATTATTATCCCTGAGGGGGTAAAAACCTTTTAAAAACAAACATTTAGGTAAATTACAGGTGAAAAATACCATGCTGTTTTCTATCATTTTAGCTATGTTATAAAAATTGTTATAACTTTTATTCTTACCAAAACTTTCGCATAATTTATTTTATAGATATTTATATAATTGAATACACTTTACCAATTGTAATGTGCTATACTTGTGGAAACTCCAATCACCAAATGAATTACAACTAAAATTTTTTCCAAAAAGAATTTTATTTGTACAACACAAAATACAAGACACTGTACAAAATTATATTTTCATTTATTTAATGATATATACTTTATCCTCATCTAAAAAATGTGTTTGTTTTATCTTACTGGTTATATTTTTTACCAAAAATAAATTTGACAGGAAATCAACATATAGCGATGTCCATCCAACATATAGCAATGGTAAAATTCCCAGTTGAAATACCATACTCAGATAAGTAAATGGATTTACATTCAAGGGATCAGTATTGAAAACAAAACCACCTGGGTCTTCTCTAACAGCACGGATACCGCAGAATGTGGGAGAGGCAGTGTTGTGCCATTCTGTTACATGGCACGGTTCTGAACTGGAATTGAGTAAAATCACTGTATAACATATCTTACACAAATGATTGTGCAGGAATTGAATATTGGTGATTATCAACAATGCTGAATATGTGCTTCTGTCCAAGAGAATCTTATTTAGGTCCATATAAATGTAAAAATTGTCTACATATAAAGTATGCTCAATATTTAAATAATCTCACAACAAGTCCATTAAAAATGACGATGCCAACCTTCATCAATGCCCGTCTCTTTCCCCATACACACTTTTACTTTGTTACGTCTTAGGACAAGGAAATATCTTGTAAAACTATAAAATACACCTGTCAGTCCGATCGTGCCGCATTTTTATGTTGATTACACATTTTGTTGAAAAATAACTCTGCTGACACGATCGGTCGAAATTTCATGACCTCCTTAATTTTGGTCGGTTATTTGTTATAAATTGTTTTATATGTTTATTACTAATACAGCAAAAAAGATACAACTTTAAAACAGTACACGGTTGGTAACACAACTAAAATATGAAAATAATCCATGACAGTTAACATGTTAACTAAAGTAAAATAAATAAAAATAATATAACCTAATACATTAGTGCTATAAAAAATATGATCACCTCTGTCTAGCAGATTTCGATCGTCCTTCATCTTCCAACAATCTTCTCCTCGCTTCTTCCAACTGTGTCGCAGTGTCGGGTGAAGGCAGTGGAGGCATGGACGGGTCAGCAACAAACGGTTGAGCAGGAGCAGGCTGAGCTGGATTATTGGCACTTCTCTCTAACGATGTAGAGCGTGATTGAGGTGCACGCGAACCAACGTTACGTATCCTATGAGATTTACTCTGACCTATACTACAAGATGAGTTGGAGTCTCGTTCACTATGCGTTGATAACACTCCACTACACATTTGTTGTTTATCACTGTCCATCAGCCAAGACAACACTCGACTGTAATTAAACAATATATATTTAATTAAACGATTTAATTATGTTTTGGTATGGTATATTTTGTGACAGTCTTGGATTTTTAAATTGTATAATAATTGATTTATTTTAAAAATTGATTGTTTTGTTTGAATATCTCTCTTTGTGTAAAAAGTCAATTTTAAGTTGATGGTTGATTGATGTATATGGTTGTGCTGATTGAATTTGGTTGTGTTTTTTTTTTGGTATGACCCTTGCTTATGAATGATGTTTGTCAGTGCTAGGTGAGGGTGAATGAACACTATCTCTGAGGATGAATAGTCATTACTATCTCTGTAACTTAATTTTGCTTTGTTATAATAATATGTTAATTTCTAAATAACCTTTATTGTAAAGTACTATATATATAATGTTATGTTTTGACGTTTGTTATACAATTGTAAATTGTCTACAACAAATAAAAATATTTGATTGATTGATTGATTGATATTAGATTAAAATCAAACCCAATACCACAATTTAATAAAACAAACTTCTATTTCCTGATGTACATTTCAGTAACATAGTTACCATCCTCAGAGGTTGAGTATTACACAAACACAAATGAAATTTATATTTATTGGCTCAAATGAAATGCACCTGAAACAATCCAAGGTGCTGAGTTATGAACCGAATCAAGGTTCCATTGTCTTGCGGGTGAGTAGATTACAGAACCATAAGCAATCCGTGATCAAACAACATCCGCTGAGAACACGTAACGTGTCATGTGTTTTATTACACCTTGTTTACAAATCAGATATAAATAGAATACAAAAAGTCTTTAATCAATTAATAAGCCTAAAAATTTAGCAGTAGTTTGAAGCTATGTTCCATTGAAAAACAATAAAGGCTGATGGTTCAGTCTATGGTGACTAAAAGCAATACATTGCATTTTTGAAGTAGAGAACTTAAATCCTTACAATCTAGACCAAGATTGCAGTCTATAATAAGTTGAAGGGCTCTTTCGGCAGTCATCATACCTCAAGTAGCCACATATATAGCAAAATCGTTAACAAATCGAGAACAGTGGACAGGGCACTGCATATTAGCGGTAATGCTGTAGATTGCCACAACAAACAAGGGATTGCTCAGCATACTACCCTGGGGGAAACCATTCTCTGAATGGAAATGATCGGATAAATTAGCTCCAACACACTCTGAAATATCTGTTAGTAAGTAAGTTTTTTATAAATGTACAAAAATATTGCCGATTTTACGCCATGATTTCAAAGTACTTATAATTCCACTTCACCAAGCCAAATCATAAACCTTTTTCACGTCAAAAAGCAGTGCAACCAGTGTCTGATCTAAGAAAAATACATTTTGTATGGCAGACTCTAATGAAACCAGCTGATCAGTAGATGATTGACCCTGCCTACAGTCACATTGTTCATTACAAAGCAGTCTGTTACTTTTGAGGTCCAAACAAGGCGCCGATTAACCATTCTCTCTACCAGCTTGCAAAGCACCTTTACTATATCCTTCGTGTTTTCATTCAAGAGGTCACGGCAGGAAAATATTGCCTTTCGACAAATTAAAACCTTTGTGAACTTCAACAGACACGTTAGTGACACCAAAAAGGGACTTTATTTTTAATAGACAGTGACTCTGTATCAATAAAGTACCTTTTTTGAATAAAGTAAATCAATAAAGTTTTCGAATGGAATAAACAATTTCTGCAGCATCAGTTACTAAAAGGAAGATCTTAGCTATATCTTGACACTGTTTCCAACAATCTGGGAGGAGGTCCAAATTATATTTTTCGGTTTCAACTCAAAGAGACTCCTCAGTCTCTTTTCACAACCCCAGGGTGATGTTTATGAACACTTCCTGACCAAGAACCGAAGTGGCTGGCTACAGAACAGAAACTGTGTATACGTTTTCAGCAGATCAGGTTCACATCATAATACCTGATTCACGCTTTGGTCGGGTAAGCATTCCTGCACGCACTATGGCTCTGTACGGTAAAAAAATCCCTATTTACTAATGTAAAGTGTCATTGAATCTCTAGTAATCTATGAGGAGTAACAGCCTCTACCAAATGTAAAAAAATATTTGAGTGTTGTAAGTGCGTGTATATTCAGAAAAAGTTTGTAAATTGTTCTATTCCTGTATATCTCGGGTTCTCAATAAGTAACTAGTCTGCACACCCCTGCGATGAGAACCCTAAGTTAAATTGAAAGTGTAACTATATAATGTAGATGAACTGTGGATGATAGTTTGTGTGTTACGAGTGTTTGGACTGGGCACCACAAGGGACGCTAAACACCTCTAATAGGCGACTCCTGCGAAAGACCTCAATAATGTTAACAATTACAACAGTTATATCAATAATTGAGTTCTTTAATCAGCTCAAGTCTGAAGTACCTGCTTGGAATATTTAATAAACTAATTCTATTGGATAAAGCTTAACTGGAATTATTTGGTCTCACCTGTCTTTAAACTGTGAAGATGGATGACTAACAGGTGGCGTATCGCTCACTACACTCACTCCACTGTCTGTCAGTTCAGTTTTTTTACTACTCCATCGACGACTACCTTCTCTACTTTGACGGAACCTTGGTTCATGACCTGTAACAGATGTTGTAATGAAAGTCAATTAATCAGTTGACGCTTGCAGTTATAATTAATTAATCAGCTGTGATTAATTTTCTACAGCACACTGATGTAATAAAATACCGTATTTTAATGTCTGTCTTTTTGTATAAATACAATCGGTTTAGTCTTGTCTTTAATATATAAATTTGGTGCTGACAATTATGGATTTTTGTCAATTAACTTTTGGACCATCCAGTATTATGTTATAATAAGAATAAAATATTTATAAGTTCAATAGTTTTGTCATGTTTTTATTTTGTTATATTAGTAAGGTAATTTGTTTTGATTTTTTCCAATATTTTTGTACATTTATTTTATTATTTCTTAATTGAGCAAGCTTTTCTATTGCGCTTATACATATTCTTCAAAGTTTTGTATTATTTTTCTCTTTGAAGGAAATTTTTTAAAACTGACATAACCTAAATGTTTCCTATTTATTTCACAAAAAGTTTTGTTCATTTTATTAACCCATTATATGAAATACAGAATAATTTTGGTAAGCATAAAAATTTGTCTTAGTTTTTTAACTAATCTTCATGTTTCATAGTTTCGGTAAACAGAAATAGTGATTTTCGACATGCCGTCCATCAATAGTGGCCACGAAAACTAAGATAGGAACGTGAAATTTGGTATAAGGGACTATATATAGGGACATAAAAATTTAATTTAAAATATCAAAATGGTCAACATTTTAAAACAGTTTTTTGTTCATATTGCATGTATTAGTACCAACCAACCTCTCTACGATGACATAAAGTGAAGTTTTTGTCAAAAATGTAATTTCGAACCCTCCCAAGAAAATGTAATATTCGCAGAGTTACAAGATCTGGGCTTAACACGTTAGCTGCCGAGGCCTAATACGATACTCTTGCCTGGAGTGCCACGATTACCAAATTATTTTTCTATTGTTATTTTTGCATCTACCTATGTTAAATAATAGATAATTACTAATCATTACTATAGATAATTACTAAATATGTATGGTATTTACTAATTTTATTTACATTTATGCATATATAGTTTCGAGACCGATCGGACCGAAATGCAATTTTTCGGCTTTAATTTTAATCGTAGTATAACGTTTAGGTCCGATCGGACCGAGGTAATTTTCGTGTAAAAAAAAAAAAATCTAAACGGGCTATTTCATTTCTTTATGTTGGCAACGCTCACTATTTTATTTGTCTAATATTTATTTTATAAATACATATATTCATTTTACAACTGTATTCTTTGTGAATTATTCATTACTAAACCAAAATGTTTTTGTAAAATTTTTAATCGGTCCGATCGTGCCGACAAAAAAGTGAAAATATCCACCGATTTTATTATTATATTGAGTAACCATGGTAACAGTTATTAAAGCATACAATATACTACGTCTAACACACGTCTTTACCCAATCCAGAGAATACCAAAATTGGCCGATAGGTTGCTGCATTATCGAACTGTGAGCCACAAAACAAAACATTACGTCAGTGACTTTATCGGTCCGATCGTGCCGAAACGCTGCATGTACATTCACCTTAGTTTCGGTCCGTTCGGACCGATATGGCAGCTAACGTGTTAACCAATGTTAAAAAAGTAGTAGTGATATTTACAATTAAAGGTTCAGAAAACCTGCGTAACAACTGTTTTAAACAAACTTACCCTACTGGATAAAACATCTTGATTTATCTATATAATTAAACAATTATTACCAACACCTTTTAGGCATTACATTTAGAGGATCAGCTTGTATTAAATTGTAAGATGGGCTGGTGTATGATTGAACCAATCAAAAAATTTTGTTTGTGGTGGGATGTGTGTCGGTCCTTGCTATAATGGACTAATTGGGAGATGACAATGTTCATTGTAATGAAATGCATTCAAATACGCTATATTCAACTCGTATCTATCCCAGTTTCTTATTTGAGGAGAGAATGGAAACAAAAGGTGCAACATTTCAGTCTCTTCTCATGGTATACAGCCAAGGTCTTTTACGATTCCAAGAAATGTCAAAACCAATTCTAGTTACGGAAATAAATATTTCTGGATTGCTCTCATTGGTCATTTCTCATGACCATTGGAAAATTACAATAAGAATTAAAACTAAAACACACTAAGACAGTTCAATTGAAAGTAAAACAAGTGACAGAAATTTATGTGTACTGTACAGTAAACTATCGCACACGCTGCTAGTCCTGCTACCATAAATGCAGTGTTTTTCTATAGAGTGCATAATGAAAGCTTGGCTACAAAGATAGACCGGATCTAGTCCGTTATATCGAAAGTCTGTCATAGCTACAACTGTATTATTATCAACTTAGAAATTGTTTCATGAAAATATTGAAAAAAAAAAAATTTCATTCCTGAATATGCCCACTTGTATTTCTTATGAATGAACGTTATGAATGGAATATTATTGGCCACCAATTTGAAATCCTGTGATGTAATGACACAAAAGTTTTTCAACTCTTTTATCTATAAAACAAAAAATATATTATAAACAATATTAATTAATCTATTCCAACTGTTTTCGAGTTATACTGAGTCCAAAAACAGAAGGATCTATCTGGTGATTATCAGAGACTCAAAGTGGAATACTGGAAAATAACATTGAAACAAAAAAAATAAAAAAATTAATAGATGCTCCTTATTGCTCATAAGTTATTTACACATTGTAGGTATTCACAATATTCAAAAAGAATTCTCTACGACACCATAAAGCATTTCAGGTGTTTCATACAGCAGAATAGGATAAGTTTGATAAAACAGTTGTTGCGCAGGTTTTCTGAACCTTGTAATTGTGTATATCACTACTTTCTAGATGTCGGCTATACAGGGTGATTCACGAAGTTATCCCCACACTTATACTACTATACACATTTATACTACACATTCTACTAATAAAAATAATGAAAAAAGTTCATATAAACATATGTCCTATCTCGTTTTGTTTAGCGTCTGTCTGTGTTTTTTAGAAAAAAATTTCTATCTTAAAAATGGTTTGAGATATCAAGTTGAAACTTTTTACATTTAATGACCTTATTAGTGTGCATCTTAGATAAAAGTTTCAAAATAATATCATTTACAGAAAAAAAATGGCGGTCATTTAAAATGTTCAAATCCTAATAACTTTAAAACGAGTGATGTTACAAAAAAAAAGCAAGATACACAAAAAATAGCCCCTTTTAATACATGCATTTTGGTGCCTGGTTTATGGTCTAAGATAAGTAGTAACAGAAATAAGTAAGATTTCCCAAGTAAAGGTTTGTGTTTTATTCATAATTGCAATGTATTTTCAAAATCAAATCACAAACAACATTAAAACATCTTACTTATTTCTGTTACTACTTATCTTAGATCAATAAACCAGGTACCAAAATGCTTGTATTAAAAGGGGCTATTTTTTAATGTATCTTGCCTTTTTTTGTAACATCACTCGTTTTAAAGTTATTAGGATTTGAACATTTTAAATGACCGCCATTTTGTTTCTGTAAATGATATTATTTTGAAACTTTTATCTAAGATGCACACTAATAAGGTCATTAAATGTAAAAAGTTTCAACTTGATATCTCAAACCATTTTTAAGATAGAAATTTTTTTCTAAAAAACACATACAGACAGACGCTAAACGAAACGAGATAGGACATATGTTTATATGAACTTTTTTCATTATTTTTACTAGTAGAATGAGCTGTATAAGTGTGGGGATAACTTCGTGAATCACTCTGTATATTTCTTTATTTGTATATATTAGTCTTCACTTGATTTACTCATGTCAGGGTTTCGGGACATAACACATAACGGGTCTCGAAGCTGTACATACGTGAAGGATGCTCCATCTTCTACACTCGTCTTGGTGATTTAGTTCTGCCTAATTTTCTACTAGATATTACATTTTATGAGGGTTTTAATTTACATTTTTAACAATAACTTTGCAATTAGAGTGATGTGATTGATAGGACAACATGTAGAATTGTAAACTCCAAATTTTTATTTAATTTAGCGTGTTATAAACAAAAGACGGTTTACGTAAAATGCTAGCCATTTTGAAATTTTTCATATGAACATTGTTAGGTATTAGGGATAGATTTAGTTGAGAAAATAGGCTAAGTTTTTCCTAAGCCAGAGACGGACTGGCAGTGACAGATTTGAAAAAAAGGAAATTGCGCTACCTTGCGAGTGTGACAGATGTCATCGAGGTGACAATAGGATATACACTGGAATGGCGGGGAGTGGGATCAATCAATCAAGTGGACAACTGTAGGAGCTTTGGATGATAGCCAGACGTACTTGGCGAGGAAGAGTCTCCAAATATTGAGCTCCGAGAATCTACGAGAGTTGAAGGAAGGGTGAGCAAACTTTGTATACAAAGAAACTTGTAATTGTTCAGAGTCAAGTCATTATAATCTTTAGTGTAGAATCAAGACTATCAGTTGCAATAGTTAGTCATTCTGGATACTTAGTGATTAAGAAGATTGAAATATTTGTAATTAGTAAATAAGAGAACTAGTCAAGTTGTATTAAATAATAAAGAACCATTAGATAGATAACTGAACCACTGATTTCTTTAGTTTAAAGTTAAAGAACCCATGAGGGAAGCTTGATTCCTAACAACACACTTATAGTTTCCTATACCAAATGTCATGTTCCTATCTTAACTTTTTTGGCTGCTATCGTGCATCTTCCGCCCATCGTCATTGTTGTCTGTACTTACAATGGATGGAATGCACGTTGAAAATCACTTTTTCAATTTTCTGAACCGATGGAATGTGAAAATTAGCCATAAAACAAAAGTCAAAATTTTCTGTGATTACCAAACATACCCCATACTTTGTTATATTTTTATATAATTGTTTTATTAATTTTTTTCTTAATCTACAACACCTGTTATAAACATTACATTTTCTTTCTCCCACTAAAAAAAACAACTTGAGACTCAAAACTTAAATAACTTGTTAAGATACCTGGCAGTGAAGAATACATATCCTGGGACTCAACATAATCAGGCATTGATTTGCTCTTGGGTATATGGTGCCTGTGTTCTGAACCTTCTGCAAAGTCGTGGACGTTGCCCGAGTCTGATGAAAACGTTGAGAATACATCCTGAAAATAACATCAACGTTATTCAATCATTATTACCCAGTAAACAAACGAGCATCACTAAAAAATTTACAAGATAAAATATTTAAATATAGTATGCATATATTAATCATTTTCACATATTATTTTTGATATTTTAAACATTTTTTTTATTAAATGTTTATCCATTAAAAATAATAAAGTTATAAAAACCTTGATCTTAAACTTACCTTTTCTTTACGTGAATGCCGAGGATAAGGCCTAGATTGATACGGATGAGGGGCGATGTTGATGTGCGTAGTTAAACCTGAGCCTCCACTGCTAACACAGACCTGAGGGTACAAAGTTTAAATAAGCTAGCAGTTTATTAAATACACCTTAATATTAAGTAATTTATAAGGAAATATAATGATACCAATAACATGTAATTTCCCATCATTTTGCTATCAAACTTTTCTTAACGCCAGACAAATTTTAATTATCGCAATCTCCTGCTTGGAAATGCAAACGCCCAAGACTATCATAATATCTAAAAGAGTCGTAATTTTGGTACTATTTTTACTTTTTCGCAAGTACATAGTGGAGGTTAAAAAAAACTATGTATAGTTATTTGCGAATATATCCATTATGAGTTTCCTTCAGTGAGTAAATTAAAGTGGTTGTTTAAATGATGTCTGTTAGTAGGTTGTCTGTCATATATGTAGTGCTCTACATATACACAATGTATATTATGATATGAGTTGGTTTAGTTTTGGGAGTGAAATATGCAGTGTCGGTTTTAATCAAATCTGGTGTGCTGCCACATTTTGATTCAATGTTTTTTCAATAACTTAAAATTTATGGGCAGCTGCCATAAAGAAAAAAAAACTCAAAATTGTGATTTTTTATTTCATAATCTCTAACGATTTTGATCGAAATTGGTTCAAATATAGTTTCTAAGGACCCTAACATCTTGATCACCATCTCTACAAAATTGTTTGTTCATGAGTCATCAGTAAAAAAAAAAACAAAAATCAGCCATGGGAAGAAATAAGGCATTATTTTTCAAAATTAGTTCTACCGATTCCATCAAAACTGAGTGAAATGTGAAGATTAATGACCCAAATCAGTGTGAAAAATTGATTTTAAAAATATACTACGGTTCAGGAATATTTGGCAAAAACCAAAATGAAACAAACACCGTTATTAAAAGCTAGTTTTTAATCAGATGTTTACGCCGGTGACACGTTTACAAATTAATTTAGGTCTTTATTTAAATAAATAAGATTTTTTTTTCCAAAAATGGTATCATAGAATCATTTTCACTTTTTGACTGTCAATTGCTGACCTAACCCTGGAACTGGCCAAAACTTGGACGTGCCGTAACATGGTGCCCCCTTTCGCAAAACTGCTGAACTACGAGAAATATTTCTGTCTTTTCTGTTCTCTCTATGAAATTCAGACTACACAGCTTTGAAAGACTGAAACACGAGCTTTTCAATAGTGTATAATTCATTTCTCTACGACTCTATTTACTAGGCTAAAAGTTGAGTTGAAGAAAACAACTTTTTTTATGTTGAATACATCTGTAAAATGAGTTTTTGCCGTAACTAATTTATAGATTGAATACTATAAGAGTTAGAGACATGTGGCGAACTCTGTTGGATAGGTAAAGATTTGTACTAAAAACAGTACAATTTCACATTTCTTTGAACTAAATTACAATTTCTGACATTTACACAAAGTAGGACGCTATATTGTAATGCGAGTTGACGAGTCGCCATTTTTACGACTAAAACACACCAAACTTTACCAATTTATTAAACAATTTTATAGCGTTTTATGAACTTTTGATTACATGTATATGCATCTACGAAACGTCAGCTTTACAATGGTATAACATTTATTTCGGTAGGATGATTTTAAGTAACCCTAATGTCGAGTTGCAATATCAGAGTTTTTTATAGTTGTCTGTCAACCGTCAATGGCATCCACGGTTCATTTGAGCCGCATGCCAAAACCAGGGTTAAACAAACTTACTCCAATTGGTAAAACCCGTTAATCTATTAAGACAATTAATTTATCAGGAAACCAACTTTTGGACATTACATTTCAAAGTGAATCCGATTGTTATTGTGTAACTACCATCAACTTGTCTTATTCTTAGTATGGAGTTTCACCAAGTACTTTAAATTGTAATTTACCTTGGAGAGAGGTGGATTGTTTGATGATCTACTTCTTCGCATGGCATCAGGACTTTTAGGACGTGGCGAAGATAAGCCTGGCGTTCTTGAAGGTGTTAGGTCTGACCATACTCGAGATACATGTTGATCTATAAAGAAACAATTGATTGTAAAAATGAAACATTTACATTAAATTAACATATCTACATCTTTAAAAAAAAATGAAATTATTGCTGTTACTTAATAATATATAAGTCCAGAATGTATCCCCTCAAAACTAAGAAGATGAGAAGTGCCTCATCAACAGGTCACAAATACTTTAGAACTTTAGTGTTTTTGTGTGTGTTTTCTTTTATACTATTAGGTAATACCAAGGTAAGCCTGTCTCCTATCCATAGAAAATCTAAATAACTCTGTGTTTGGTTAGGAAGGAGTTTGAGGCATAGCTTTGTAATGAAAAAGTTGATCACCACGTTTGGGCGTGCCTACATGTTCTCTCATTAAGCTCCTAGAGGTTTATCTTAAGACCTAGGTCGTTGAGACAGCACCAAATACCTCTCCTAAACAATAACCAACTTTTGATAAACACACTCAACACTAATTGCAGTGTTAACAATCAACTTATAAATTTAACATACATCCAACTAGGCATTTTCAACCTAATTAAATCCTTAAATTACGCAAACCGACTGACAACATGCAATATGTTATACTTTCAAGCTGAAAAACATGATCAAAAATCAATGAATTAAAATAAATCTAGGGTGCACCACAAGAAACGTGGATACTGTACTAAGTCAGTCCACTCATTCACTGCGAGGTTTTAATTTTCTCTTTTCTTAGATCCAACCGGTCAAGTGCTAGACTCTAGCGGCCAAATACTTATTCCTCAAATGATAATGTGAATTCAGTCTGAACAGACTTTTGTATTATCAGCATAGTATACAAGATTTTTTTTTTTTTTTTTAATTTTAATTTTATTTATTCATAACCAATTTATAAACAAAATCGACCAATGATTCATTCTTAAATACTAAATCACATTAGAGGATAATCATTATAATAATAACTTCCTTATTATTACTGAAGCAGTTCGTGAGGCTTAATCCTCTTGAGGCGGCGAACATTATCGGCCACTTCAAGCACTGCTCTCATTTCTAAATTCTCATGAGTGAGAAGACGCAAATTGTGACTTATTGCACATTTCTTGATTTCCTCCTCAACAAGTCTGATGTTCAAGTCGCGATGTAAATCACCATTTCTAATATACCATGGGGCATTGACTATTCCCCGTAATACCTTGTTCTGGAATTTTTGAATTATTTGGATATTAGACTGCTTTGTGCAGCCCCATAGTTGTATGCCATATGTCCATACTGGTTTCAATATTTGATTGTATATTAAGATTTTATTCTGCACTGTAAGCCCAGAGTTACGTCCAAGCAGCCAGTAAAGTTTTCTATATTTTATTCTAAGCTCTTCAACTTTTTTCTTTACATGGACTTTCCATTTGAGCTTAGTATCTAAGGTCATCCCCAAGTATTTGGCATTGTTGGAGTAAGGAACAGCTTGAGCATTGATAAACAATGGATGGGTGATAATCTTCCTATTCGTAAAGTTTATGTGCGTTGATTTTGCCTCATTTAGTTTAATTCGCCAGCACTTTGTCCAGGTACTTATCTTATCCATTGCACCCTGTAGTCTACTCGTGGCCTTCTCAATACAAGCATCAACAGCAAGGATAGCAGTGTCATCAGCAAATGTGGCAACAATTGAATCAACAACATCTGGAATATCACGCGTATACAACAAATAGAGCACAGGTCCAAGGACACTACCTTGCGGTACACCTGCTGTTATCCTCTTTAATTCTGAGTAGTCACAGCCATGACGAACTCGAAAGTACCTTCCTTTAATATACGATTGTAATAACTCAAAGTACTGAGTAGGTAGGTCCCTGTGTAGTTTATATTCAAGGCCCTCGTGCCAAACCTTATCAAAGGCCTGGGCAACATCAAGAAAAACAGCTGAACATATTTTTTTCTCTTCAAGAGCTTTTTCAATTACATTGATAATACGGTGAATCTGATCTATAGTAGAATGCCTACGTCTAAACCCAAACTGATGTGTAGGAATCAGCTGTCTGTCTCGAATGATCGGCTCAAGCCTTCTTAGAAGCAGCTTTTCGAAGATCTTAGACATGACTGGTAGTAATGATATCGGACGGTATGATGTTACAGCGGAAGAGGGTTTTCCTGGTTTTAATATTAGTATTACCTCCGCAATTTTCCAATGGTGAGGTACATATTTCACCTTAAAGCAGGCATTTATCATATGTTGAAGCCTTATGATAGCCATGTCTGGGAGCTCTTTCATTATCTGGCCAGTTATAAGATCATATCCTGGTGATTTCTTTGCTGATATGTTGCACCTTATCATATTCTTAAGCTCTTTTAGGGTCACGAATTGGATGTCTTTTTTGTCATTTCTATCTAAAGAACTGATATTTTCCTGATCTGTACTTTTTGGAAAGGGACTAAAAACACCGGCTAGATATTTAGCAAACAGATTCGCTTTCTGCATAGAGTTTGTGGCCCACAAACCATTCTCCATCTTTAATGGTGGATTTTGAATTTTAGGCCTCTTTATTTTTTTAGCAGCCTTCCAAAGTGAATATTCTGTATTTTCATCAGCAGTTAAATTGCTGAGAAATCTACACAACGCTTCATTTTTAATTTCCTTGATACGTTTTTTTAGTTGGTTACTGAGTCGATTAAATCTAACTTTATCGTCTGGATATCTGGATTGCTGCCACTTTCTTCGAGCGCGTCTTAGTATACAAGATGACATACAAATGATGAAAAATCTTCAATATATAAAATTCTACCCATGTAAATGAACAGATTACATCTTGTCTTGGAGTTTTGAATAAAAAATTATTTTTAGTTTTGATAGTTTAGAAATAAAAGAAGGGGGGGGGGGAGTAATTCCAACTTACCAAGAATATCTTGATCATTATCATCATCCATTTGGAACTTTTCCCTGATGGCATCGGCAAGACTTTTTTGTGCTCCTATGCAGAAGTCACCTTCCAATTTACCCTGTAAAAATATATTCAATAAATAATAACCATGATTCACATATAAAACCAAAGACTAAGCGTAGAGAGCTGTGTTGTGCATTATCAGTTAAATAGTGAAATGGAATAAAAGATGCCAACTTAGTTTGAATACAGGTAGTTTCAATCAAATTTTGATGAAACGTGAACATTAATAACAAAAAGCTACAACTACAACGGATTTTAAAAAATAGTTTAGTACCTACCTTTTTATGTATCTGTTAATTTTTCACAAATGGTTTTAACATATGGAAAGAATGGCACAGTCGCGGAAACTGTGACTAAGAAAGAGATGCACAGGACAAATATAGGAACCCTAAGAGAAGATGAAATGTTAACTGTGATAACATATGGATGATAGTTTATGTGTTGTTAATATGCATCCCTCCTCCTCCTCCATGGGGTAAACAGATAAGATAAATACTACCAACCTCAGACAGATGATTTCATTCCTCACACATCCATTAAAACAGAAGACATGGGAGCTTTGTAACATTTCACATTTTTGGGTCTCTAAGTTAGGTTAGTACTTGGTTCAATATGTGATGTAAGCGAGATATGACGTCAGAAAAGTTGCATCATCTCTCGTATTGCAATCGTATATTCGAAGCCTCATATGGACGGACAGAGCGACGTTTCAAAAAGAGCTATTCATCATAAAACAGTTTTAACCTTGAGTTAAAATAAAATCAGTGATTGCGTCCTGTTATAGACGCCTACGTTAAAACTTTTAAAACCTAAAGTATTTCAAAGACAAATTATTTAAAATTAATTTTAAAAATACTAATTTCCAGAACATTATATATAAATATTTCAATTTATTATCGACATAAATAAAAATTGAGAATTTTCATTTATCTATGTCACTGGACAATTTTTGTATATTCCCTTTTAAAAGGACAATCAGATGAAATTGTGATAAATTATATATTAATAAACATTGACTATTTGCTGGTATTAAATTTTAAAAGAAATGTGAAAACATGTGAACATTTAATTTTTAGAATTTATGATATATTTTAGTTTTGTTAGATAAGAATTACTATAATTATTTCAGGAGCGCATCCAATTAGAATAATGTTTTAAATTGTGTCATATTATCAATAACAGTCAATCAAAATGTATGTGTGTATTTCAGATGGATAATAATCATCAATATTATAAATGAAATATTTACACAACTTTGTGGCTGGTTTGTGACTAGAAAGTACACTTTCCTAGATTCCACGATACCGATTTTCAAAAGTACAAGTGTCTATGTTTATTCACAGAATGGCGGCCTATTAAAATATATATATATATATATATTTTTTTTTTTTTTTAAATCCACAGTTCATAAAAAGTTACAGCTTGGTAACACTTTTGTAAAATCAAAGATTATCAAATATTAAATATACATCTCAAATAATTACGAACAAAATTATAATAAAGAAAATTAAGCTTTGGGAGAAAATTAATTATAAAATATCCTTTCAGATATAAATAAATCATTAACCTTTTGATGCCCGACTTATGATCAGTATAATATAAGCTCCAGCCCGGGTATTTTTCGCAAATTTGCAGACATTATTTATGAAAATTCATATAAAATCTAAATATGAAGCAAACCTATCAATGTAATATTTTTTTTGTTCAGAAAGAACAGGGGAATATGAAAATGGTATAAAAAATTACATTATCTAGGCCAAATTATTATTATTTTTTACTTTATTTTTATTTTTTTAAATTTTATATTGAAATTCCAAAAGTAAAGTTATAGTAAAACTATAATTTTTTTTTAATTGTAAAATCGTTACATATACATTTTGTAGGAAATTTAATTCCCTACACAAAAATGTATATATATATATATATATATATATATATATATATATATATATATATATATATAGGTACCGCTTCGCTGGGTAAAGCGGTCAGGTCGATGGAAAGATGCTCGTTATAGCGGTCATACACAATTAAAGCGGTCAGGAGCCCAGCCAACGCGATCAGACCGTACTTATGTGATATATTTTACAAAAATTCATTACTAATTGTGCTGCACTCTATGCAAGGACTGAACAGACAGTGGATCCTTCTTGTTTGTATCTGCGTATTGATTAACATTTTGTCTTATGTTAGATACAGTAAGTATAGTTTAAACTTTTCTCTAATTAACATTAATTATTTTTAGGCTATGTATAAAGTATTTTAAAATTTACCATTATTCCTTAATTAGTTGATTTTACGTTATGTATAAGGATTGCTTTGGCTTTTTAGTTTATAGCAAAAATGTAGAATATACTAACTTAACCTAACTTCAAGAAAGCAACGTTAGATTATTATTGAAGATTACTTGCTATGTACTAATGTTTTTCACTATTAATATTAGAAAAAATTAAAGTTTTCAAGTAGTAACTAATTACAAAGACCAAGACCGGAATAATAGGTCCTGCATCTAGGCTTGTAATGTAGGTAACTTGTGTCTGCTATGACTACATTAATGACTGCCATAGGGTGAAATCCTAGATGTTCTTTTAAAAAGACCACCTAATTATCAATTCTAGAATAGTTTACAATACTAGAAATTTAATGCACTCCTAACTAAATAAGCCTAGCTTGGTATAATACTTAGTAGGTATTGGTAAAACCTAACTTATTATAAATATAATTAAAAGTAGGCCCCTAACCAAATTTAAACATTTAGGATCACATCAAAAATCTGTTTGGGATCTGAAGTTCAAGTTATTAAATATAGATAAATAGTGTTAAAAGCTGCACCTAAATGACTCATACATACCTCAAAATCCTGTTGAAATAATTTGGTTTGACATTTCTAATGTTAAATACAACAGAAACATTTTAAATTTAGTAAATATGCATTGTAGTATACGTGTTGAATATTTGCTTCTATTTCGTTAAATCATTAAATATGTAGCTTACTAAGATGTGAATTGTATTTATGAAGTATGATTGAATTTATTTATATAATTGAATTTATTAAATACGTACGTAGGTCTATTTAATGATTCCACAAAATAGAAGGTTTTATAAAGTATAATGTGTTGCCTTGGACTGTTTAATATATAATATAGTTAATTACCTTAGAGGTTGTCCTCAGTCCGTATAATAGTTATTGCTACAGCGCTGTTTCGCCGAACACTGTCGGCTTCGTCAGGCCCGCACTAACACATAAACACGTAACACAACACAACACTAACACATAAAATCGGAGTATGACTTGTCGTACATAAATAATAAAATTGTTTGTGGCCACATTATAGGTCTTACTTGTCCAGCTGTACTTCAAATGAGTACCATACCTGCAGCTGGACAAGTAAGACCTATAATGTGGCCACAAACAATTTTATTATTTATGTAGGACGAGTCATACTCCGATTTTATGTGTTAGTGTTGTGTTGTGTTATAATGTGTTTATGTGTTAGTGCGGGCCTGACGAAGCCGACAGTGTTCGGCGAAACAGCGCTGTAGCAATAACTATTATAAGGACTGAGGACAACCTCTAAGGTAATTAACTATATAAGCAAATAACAAAATAGAATTTAATTAATAATAACAAAATAATTAATTTAAATAATAAAATTAACAAAATAGAAGCAAATATTCAACATGTAGGCTATACTACATTGCACATTTACCGTAAATTTCGAAAAAAACAAAATACCATGTATTTTAGTTGTAGCCAGACCTTTATATTCCATTGTATGTATCAACTTTCAATACTGAATTATAAGGGATATTAATCTTACCTAATTCTATATGACCTGTTAAACATATATTTTAGTAAAGTTCAAAGAAATTAGGTACTGAAAAGGCATTAAGGATTACATCTTGTCTAATTTAAAGTTTCAATATCAAATTACGAATATCTCCAGATGAGCAAATAAAGTTACATTATTCAATATGTATTATAGCCTATCATCATCAACAGTAATATATCATGTTGTGAAACTACATACTGTTCAACACAATTTTAACTCAGGTCTACTTGTAAAAATGAGAAGATTTTGCCTCTGGATACTTGATGTATCACTTGTTATTTGTATATAACAATAAGGTTTTATATAGAATAGCAAGACTACTTTTTAGTTTACTAGATAGGCCCACTTGTTAAGAATTTTTTTTTTTTTTGGTAATTATACAGTTGACTGTCACAAGCTTTTTACTAGCTAAATGTAGACAATTTGATATAAAACTCTTTCTGTTTTAATTATAAAATCTTCCTGTAGTGTGATTTACACTTTTGAATGGTCAAAATGAATTATTATTGTTAAAAACAAGTTATTTAAGAAGATAGTTTGCACCATATTCAGGTTACAAAGAGAGCTAATTTTATATCGAAAACACTCCCTAAGAAAATGCCACAAGTTAATATTACTACGCCTCTATCGAATCATGATCTGTAGTTCCTTTACTAGGTCCTTAAGGTAATTATATATACATATATCTGTAACCTAGTGTCTTTACTAGGTCTGTAAGGTTGATTCACGAATTATTATAGATTGTAACAACTACAGACAATATAATCTGAAAATGCCAGAAAACTTACTTCTTAAATAGATTGTTTTTGACATAAATAATGAATTTCGACAATTCAAAAGTAGGCTATAAATAGCACTGAAGTAAGATGTTATTTATTCAACAGAAGATGTTTTATATCAAATTGTCAACATTTAGCTAGTAAAAAGCTTGTGGCAATCTTTTGCATAATTACCATTTTTTAATGCAAGTTTCACTTTTTCACTGAAAATTTACAATTTCAAAACTACAAACTCCACATATTTGTAGGTTATGATTTATTCACATTTGCATCTCCTATGTTACGAAATCAATTGTAATGTTTATATCTGTTTTCACGGGTCACGTGAAATGCTGTTATTCCTCCAACATCTTTATTAATGTAATTATTATTAGTAGTATTAAAATTTACAATTTCAAATGTTCAAAATGCACAATTTCGTAGGTTATGAATTTTTCACATTCAAGTCTCTTTATGTTATGAAGTCAAGTGCAATGTTTAGGCTATATCTATGGTCACATGTCAGGTGACATGAAATTCTGTCATTCCACCAACAACAGCATATTATTTATAGAATTATTATTCCATTTTGCTACATTTCAATATTAGGATGTAATTACATTTTATGTACGTCAGAACATCATAAATCAACCCAATCTATGACAGGTTTGGCCAGGTTTTATCTACGATGAACTGGATATACTATTCTCCATCCTATATGTATATAACCTACAAATACGTGGATTTCGTAGTTTTGAAATTGTAAATTTTCTGTAAACAATTCATACCCGCATTTACAAAAGTATTTATTCTTAAGAAATAATTTATGTTGTAAAGGAATAACAAAAAAGAAGAGAACCTTAGCAGTCTTGCTATTCTATATAAATACCACTAATAATTTAATCTAAATAAATTGCAATAATAAATGATCATTGTATTGCAAATGGGTAGAGGTTTTTTCCCCTTTTATATATTACACATACCCTATAATATTGTTATATTTTCCGATTTCAGTTATAGAATCATTAGAATGAAGTATTGTTGTATATAATTTAACCTATTGGTGTTGATTATTGTTATCACTACTAAGTTAACATAGACAGTAATATACATTTATGTTTACCAAAAACTCAACTAATAAGTTAGGTTAGTTCAGATGTTATATATACAAATAGATTCATTATATAACAACCGTTCATTAGATTAGTAAATATTTGTTATAATTAAATTGACTATCAGATTTTTCCAATAAACTGATGGAATTAGAGGATAAACACATTTTTCAAACTAATTTGGCCAGTCTTGGTTTCTTCTAAAATTGTTGATGTAATTTTATAGTCATTTGATGCATACCTAAACACACTAGGGCTGTAGCCTACAATACAAAACGACAACATTAAAATAGAAGAAACACAACATAAATCCCATATCCTGTTTGATTACATTAAAAAAAACACACACCACCTTTAAAGCGAATGCTTTCTATAACTACACCCTTTTTCCACGAACTAAGGTGTAGCTGAAAACTTACTGCAGTAGTGAGTAACATAACCTAACTTACTTAAAGTAACATAACATAACCTAACTAATTTAAAGTTCGTGCACGTCAGTAATTTGAAATATATAGGCCTAAATAAAAGATATAGCATGTTACATATGACTTTTATTTTTTTGTTTGTTTTAAAGCTGCTCCTAAAGTTATCTAAGTTACTGTTAAGCTAATTTGTTTTTTTTTTGTTTTTAAGGATTAGAAAAATGTTTGGAAGAAGTAATTCAAGAAGTAACCGAATTTTGAAATTATGCCAGAGGAACGGAGATGGAAAAGGTTAGTTACGCAGATTATACTCTGTCTAGTATATTTCATTTTAGGGATAGAAATTTAAAGTTGTTTAAATTATTTTATTGTCTGCGATATTGAACAAAATCTATCTGTTTAAGCACTTTTTTCTTTTTAAGGAGTTTTCATTAAATCATTTTTAGAGAGCTACCTATATATTAAAACTTAGTAAAAAGTTGAAAATATATTTAATCATTACGCCTATTATTAATTAAAGTCAGGTTGTATTGGTCTTTATTTTTCTATGTAATTGCTAGTAATGGTAGAAAAGTAAGCTGATTATTCCCACAAAGTTGAGATTTGGTAAGTACCTGACTTAAATAGGCTTTAAATAGTTTTTACAAATGTCCGACTTGTTTTAACACCATTAAAAAAATTTTAGTTAGCCTACTGGTAACACCTACTCATTCTAATTAGATGTAAGAAAATAAAAATAATAAAACTTTTTAAGGAATAATTACTAAAGGTTTTAAAAATAAATGTTAGCCTACCTAATTAACTTATCTATTCAGAAATCATCGGACTTTGGGATACAGTAACTGGTATATAAGTTCAGTCTTATAGTACAGTTATAAAAGCATCAAAAAAATGTGTAATTCGAGGAGTACAGATAAAGTGAAAGTGCCATAATAAATAAACAAAAATAATGTTATTAAGTAATGTTAAATAATACAAATAAAGAGTTAAACAAGGTTGAGCATAAAAGTTTTATATTGTAGAACCTATGTTAATAAACAAAAAACAAAAAAATAGCCCATTTGTATTATTAACAAAAGATCTTAGTTTTGATTGTCAAATAATTTACGTTTTTTTTCACAGTTTATAGGAAGCATTTTTTTTTTCACAGAAACAAGCATAGGTTAAAATATTTTTTTGCAAATTTATAAAGTTATTAAATTTGAGTAGGCTACTTAAAACTATTCATAGCTACGCTTTTTTTGCATTTTTAGATTCTGTGATATGTGTACTTTCATAATATAAACAAAATTATCTTAATTGTAGTCACCTTTTAAAAACACAATTTTAAATGTGGAGGATTTTATAATAAAATGATTTAATAGTAGAAACCTTATACCTGTATACCCATATTATTTGTTAAACATTGTTTTCATAAGAAAAAACATATCCCATAAGTCTTTGGGATAATAAAGCCTCTACTTTAGTTTTAATTATTAATAATCATTGTAATAATTTGCAATTTTTTTTATATTTCAGATGTAGCTAAAACCGTGGAAAGAATTCAAGAAACCCCAACACAAAGCAGGAAACGAAAACCATTGGGGCTTTTAAATAATATAGGGAGTTCTACTGTAAATTATTTGAATTTATATGATGAAGGAAATTGGGAAGTCCTTGACAGGTTACTCACACACTACATACCAAAAAGAATAAAGTTGAGTAAAAATGTAAGTAACCTAAAAGAAACAAACAAATAGGTTTATATTAAGTTTAGATTTCAATACTAAAGTTTAAAAAAGTTGTTATTCATTTATTTCCATGGCAATCGTAATTAGTAATTTTTATACAAAATTACAAGGTAAAGTAAGTAACAGAATTCAAGAGAGTTCTTGAGTAACGATTTAAAAAAATCGGGCTCTACTGTAAATCAAAGTCTTGGAGTTCAATTTATTCATCCATTTCCTTCCAACAGCAATAATGATGGCATTTTTAAATTGCGAGATGATATTATAAATAATGATTGTATTGGTAGATCATAAAATATAAGATAGTGTTTTTGGAAATGTTGTGTTATTTTTGGTTCAAATACGCCTTCCATCAGTTTTATTTTCACTTTGAAATGCTCGCATAATAAATCTCTCCAACTTAAGTTGGAGTGTTAACCCGTAACTGCCACACATAAAAAAAATTGCACTCAAGCCACACATGGGTCCAGAGGACCCATATAAGTTTTTTTATGTATTTACTACGGAATGAATAACATAAAAAGATTATAACTTATTATTTAAAACTTGGCTTTTATTTCGAACATGTTACATACTATATTAGAAATTTCTGGTATTAATAAAAAATACAAAAATTATAATTCTTATAAAATTAACGTAAAATAAATCAAATTCCTCTTTTTTAATGTTAAAAACTAACAAACATGAATTATTTCTTAAAAACATAGTATTTTGCTGTTGAAATACCACTAAATGTAAAAACAAATTCAGAAGGCATATTTATTATCAGATAAAAAAAATACAAGTAATATATAAGTAAGTAAGTAAGTTACACAAAAGACACACATGGGTGCAGAGGACCCGAATATTATTGTTTACAATATTTACTTCTATGTGGAAAGACACAAAGAACAAACAACACTGGCATTTCAATTTCAACTGATGGTTGGAAGCATACATCAACTAGCAGTTAGTATTGCCAACCCATTCGGAGGATATAAATAAAACAAAAAGTCCCTGGGTCCCCTGGACCCATGTGGGGCAGTTACGGGTTAAGTTGGTTAATCAATACAATTTGAGTTACTCATTTTAAATAAAAATATTAGCATATAAGAATTAATTAAATTTTTTTGGTTCACAGGACAATTCTACAGACCAAAAAGCTTCTAGATCTCTAGCAAACCGCCAAGTCATGATCTCTCAAATCTCCAACGAAAATGTATCCACTGCTTGTAAAGATACATCATCTTCTCCATGCTTAGAAACTACCAGCCAAAATGATTTAACATATCAAAATATAACTACCACCCAATGTCAAAACGAATCCACTTTCAGCCAAGATGCTTCACCCCTTCAAAACCAACCTACTACTAACCAAGACTCTTCAATCTTTGAAGATATATGTACTACTGAAGAAGATGATTCATCATGTCAAGATTTATTGACCACACGCCAACATACTTCACTTTCTGAAAATCCACCAATAACTTGCAAATACCCATCATCTCCTCAAAATTTAGCAACTATCAACAAAGGCGCATCAATATTTGAAGATATATCTACTACTAAAGAATATGATTCATCATGTCAAGATTTATTGACCACAAGCCAACATACTTCACTTTCTGAAAATCTATCAATCACTTGCAAATACCCATCATCTCCTCAAAATTTAGCATCTATCAGCAAAGGCGCATCAATCTTTGAAGATATATGTACTACTAAAGAAGATGATTCATCATGTCAAGATTTATTGACCACAAGCCAACATACTTCACTTTCTGAAAATCTATCAATCACTTGCAAATACCCATCATCTCCTCAAAATTTAGCAACTATCAGCAAAAGCGCATCAATCTTTGAAGATATATGTACTACTGAAGAAGATGATTCATCATGTCAAGATTTATTGACCACACGCCAACATACTTCACTTTCTGAAAATCCATCAATAACTTGCAAATACCCATCATCTCCTCAAAATTTAGCAACTATCAACAAAGGCGCATCAATCTTTGAAGATATATGTACTACTAAAGAATATGATTCATCATGTCAAGATTTATTGACCACAAGCCAACATACTTCACTTTCTGAAAATCCATCAATCACTTGCAAATACCCATCATCTCCTCAAAATTTAGCAACTATCAGCAAAGGCGCATCAATCTTTGAAGATATATGTACTGCTAAAGAATATGATTCATCATGTCAATATTTAACAACTACGAGCCATGATGCTTCACCTCATAATCTACAGAACATCAGACAAAGCCTAGTAGCAAGTCACAATTTATGTATCAGTAATCAAGAGTCTTCATTATCCCAACACTGGTCTACCGGCATTAACAATTCTTCACCTCTTCAAAACCTAATTGATAAAAGCCAAAGCTCTACAACTTGTCAAAAAAAGGCAATTAATGATTGCTTGAATGGAATAGTTGTTATTGAAGTAGCTCCTACGCCAAACATACAAAGACGTAGTCCTTTTGAAACAATGGAACTTACAAGCTCACCAGCTAGCATTATATGCAATCCAGATGTAGTTTACACTAATCCAGATGATAATCTGTGCACTTCACCAAATAGTGAATCTGTAACAATGGTTCGACGTTCTTTATTTAATGATGCAGAGAACAACCACCAGCAAGACACAATTCTAGATGATGAGCCAATGTTGCTAAATAATTTGTCTATTAGTGGGAATCCTGACAATAAAAAGCAAAACTATAATACTACAGTTTTTCAATTAAAAAAGTTGAGGAGGTATGACAGACGTAATTTTTGTTTGTTTTGTAATAGTCTTGTGCTTAATTTCCGCAGACATATAATCAATAATCACAAAAATGAAACAATCATTGCAGAATATATTGCTCTATTTGAACAATGTCCACATGAATCGAAAAGTCGAAGAAAAACTATTATACCAGAATTGGTTCGCAATGGAAATAATTCATACAACCAAAATTTAATGCAGTTTGAGCCATCAGAAATTGATCCTACCCAATTATTACCAGTGAGAAGGCCACCAATTGATAAGAAAGTAAATGTAACTGATTATGTCACATGCACTCTTTGTCAGGGACTTTTCCTACGTAAGCACTTCTATCAACATGGATCTGAATGCAAAAATAATAATGAAGTCAACTATGATGATCCAGCTGAAACACCTACAGAGAACGAGGTCAATTTAGATGATCAGATTATTAACAGGAGGAAGAATGTGTTTCTCAAACACTATGCTGTTCAGCTTCATCCTGGAACACTTAATGTTTCTGAAAAAATGAAATCAAACATAATACCCATTATCAGAAAGGACAAAATAGGAACTAAAGCTGTAAGCGATTCTTTGCTCCTTGGTGTAGCGTCGGATTTTTACAGTAGTCATCAAGCCTACAAAGACAGGACTCAAGTTACGAGAAAACTAAGAGATGGGGCTAAATTGTTGGAAACATGTCAATCCTTGGACAACAATATTAAAGAATTAAGAGATATTTTTCATCCTTCAAAAATAAACACTGTAATTGAAGCTTGCCAGTCACTTTGCAATTTAAAAGAGAATATGTCTAAAGATGTAATTGTTGGTATGAATGGCAGATTATCATGGGTTTTAGAAGAATGTAGTAAGAAGCTCATTGAGGAAATAGTATGCAGTGAATTGTTGACAGATGATCAAAAGAAAGCAAATAAAAGAAACATTAAAAATTTTCAAGAATGTATGAGAAGAAGATGGAAATATTGCATTTCTACAAATATTGAAAATGCCAGAAGAAGATATAAAATAATGAAGGACACTATCATGCCCCAAGATGAAGACATACACAAATTTGTTACAATGTTAAAAAACATGGAAATTAAGTGTCAAAAACAAGTTAGAGAAGAGTTGAACATCTCTAACTATGAGATGCTCTGTAAAGTCACAATATGCCATATAATTACTCTCAACCGACGGAGGCCGTTTGAAGCAGCACAGTCAGAATTAAAATTTTACCAAAATCGAGAAAAAGGCTGTAACTTTTATTCAAGAGAATTATTGAAAACTTTTGCAGAAGAAGAAAAGGTCACTCTTGCAGAACTTGCTTCTTATGTTGTGCCTGCAAAAGGGAGTGAAAATATTGCCACCATACTGCTCACTAAGAATATGGAGACAAGTATTGACCTAATCATTGAGTGTCGACAACATTTCAGTTTAAATGACAACATATATTTGTTTGCAAGACCAGGTCTTACAACACCATTTGATGGTTCTAAAGTTATGCGTGAGTTAAAAAGTATATGCTCTGGTTTGAAAACTCCCAAAAATCTAACAGCTACTGGACTTCGAAAACATGTAGCCACAATGGGCCATATGAAAGGCGTGGAATTTACTTCAAAATTGAGCCAATTTATGTGCCACACTCAGGCTGTTCATGATAAAAACTATGTGGCCCCACTTCAAATGGTTCATCAGGGAATCATTGGACACTATTTAGTAGGTCTAGAGGGAACAAATATTGAACATTCCAACAGTCACCAAAATAATGAAAACAATATCGACCAACAATCAGAACAGCAATCAAAGACAAATGGACTGAAGGAACAAGATCGAGATTTCAAACCAAGCGATGAAGATGTTTCTTCCCCCGATTCAAAATCTCTCAAAAAGTATAAGAAAAGGTGGACAGAAATTGAAAAAACAACTGTCATTGAACACTTTTCCGATCTAATACGAAACAAATTGAATCCTGGAATTATCAAATCAAGAATATTTCTGGAAAAATATGGTAATATTGTACTAGGACGAACACCAGCACAAATTAATACCTTTATTGATAACATAAACAAAGGTAAACTTAAGTTACCAAAGCAATACCAGTACTTAAAAAATACATGAAAGAAATAATAAAAAGAATCAGGATAAATAATCATTTAATTATAAATCAAAATGAAAGTTTCTATTAGTTTTATATATCAATATATTTTTGTCTAATTAAAATTTTATAAATTGATTATGTTTTTACCAAAATGTATGCAAAATGTTTATAAATTTATATAGGCCTATCTATAATTTTTTTTTATTGGTTTATATACTAATTTCTGTGGAATATATAAGTAGATTTAGTAATACTTTTTATATAATATTATTATAAAACAAGCATAACATTTACAATAAAAATGTTATATTAAATATAAAAATGTAGTTTAAAATTAATAATCACTATAATAATAATAAATATTATTGTACTTTTTATTAATTGTATATAAATTAGGCTCACCTACCTGGTATTTGAACTATGATAGGATTATAATGGCCTTGGAAAACTTTGTTAGAAACTTTCCATGATATCAATTTAATAGGTTTGTTCCTAGCTATGTTTTGATTAGTTTTTTATTCAATCTACTTTTCATATTGTTAATTATTTTAAGTATGTTTCATTTATATATTATTGTTTTATTGAATTATTAAAGTATGTTTCATTTATATATTATTGTTTTATTGAATTATTAAAGTATGTTTCATTTATATATTATTGTTTTATTGAATTATTAAAGTATGTTTCATTTAAGTATGTATCATTGATATGTTTCATTGATATTTCAAAATTTGGTTTGGTAAATAAATACTAGAACGATTTTAAAAACCTTCGTTTTATTTTTCATACCAGACACTTTGAATATATCTACAAGTTCCGAAAACTTCTACAGATTTGTGACAAAAAAGAAAAATAATATACCATCTATCAAAGAAGTATTTTCAGGAGAGCAAAAAACTATGTAAAATGCAACAAACTTCTATTTTAATGTAACTTTTATGTAAAATATCCTTATATTATGAACTTATAATAATCAAAAATTTATTTTTCATTGCAAAAATTTAATTTGATAAAAATAAACCTATTTTTTTGACATACAAGGTTCTGCACTAAATTAGTTAATATTTTTTATGACACAATGTTTTGCACCAAATAATTGACCATTTTGGAGCGGTCAATAAAGAAATCACTGTCACTTTTTACAATTTTTTTCATTATTACAACAATAATTACTCAAAATTATATCAAATTATTATTTATTAATTAATAATTATTATCAAAGTATTTAAAGTTTTAGTGCGGAATATTGTCATAGAAGTAATGGGTATCTTCAGGTATTACAGAATTTAATTGTTGAAGGTGTTCATATTTGGAGCTTTGAATTTTGAGTCGTGATTAATATAAATTTTGGTATTCCATAACAGTAGTAATTTTTCTGGGACGATGTGGGAGTTGTTGTAAATCATCAGAAAAATCCAGGTTGTAGTATATAATTCACTTTTGTTTCATCTTTTCCTCCTGTGTTTATATCATCTGAGCTAATATTGATTAAAAGCTGAGGACTATGATCAACTAATAAATCATTATCAGGTTCATTTACAGGCGACCTTTGAACAGTTATTGTACTACTACACGAAATATTACAGTTTTCAACCAAAACAAAATCAGGATCTTTTTGATGGCATGTTTCAAGATCTTTCTTAAGTAAATTCTCATTAACATCATCATTCATTGTAACATCTTCATTTTAGAGTATTTTCAGACCTACAACATTTAGATGATTTTCAGACCTTGACCGCCATCTTGAAGATCCTGGGTGATGGGATGGTGTTGTTTCTCTGGTGTCTGGTTGATGCATTAGTGACTATACATGATCCATATATCCTTCGTGAAGTTCCTGTGACATGTTGGTTTTCATTTGACACTGGATGTTGTGATTTATCACTTCCTATGGAACTCACTGACTTTTCATCAATTTAACATTTCTCGCTAACTTTTGATTCGCTTTTTGGGATCTTTCTATCTCGACATTAACACTTTAACATTTTTTAATAATTTATAAAATTTACTTTTCCAGAGCACTATCGGGCATAGTAACACCTTATAACTTGTTTCACCATTTTTTAGAAGAGAAGAGAACTCCTGAGAGCTGTGCGACTATATTTATAGCCTAAAACTATTGTATTTTCGTACCAATTTTTCTCCCTCACCTGACCAATACTATATTTCGTTATTTTCCTTTTCCTGACGCAATATTTCTTGTATTATTTTTAGTGTTAGTGCTTCAGTTATTCATCTTTGATTTTTTGATAGTGGTTTCAGTCTTCTAATTATTTTTCATTAATTAAACTTTTACGTTTCTATAGCTTGCAACCTGCTGATGTCGAAATCCCTATTGTTTTTTCTTAAATTCCTAATAACAATTTTCCTGATGGTATTTTCCATTTTTCGTAACCAGTATTTTGTAGGTCTTCGCCTCAGCTTTCGCGTGAACTTTGTGTGATGTTTATTGGTCCATCCGCTCGCCTGTAATTCATTATGTAATAATTGACGTAATTTTCAGTTTTTACTTTTCACACCTTTTCGTTTTTTGATCTGAAACTTCTTCATTTTGTTAAGTTTATGAATTAACCACACTAGCCGTACCGAAAATGCTGTCTGACTTTCCGATCTTACGTAATTTCACACTTCTTTACACACTTTTTAATTTAGGGGTTTATTGATTACTGATCAGCCTGAGACTTACACATATCTTAACTAATACTATTTTCATTAAGTTTCCAAAATCTTAAATTCCTAGCTTTCTTTGTTTTCACACAAAGGTGTGAAAACCATAACTTTTCTATTTTATTTGATTTTTACTTTTTCAATATCATTTCTTGTTAAATGTTATTTATTTAATTAAACTTATACAATGCCTTTTCAAAATTCATATTTATTTACTTTTTATTCACACTTTAAATTACCCTATTTTCTCTAACTTTTTAAATATTAACTTTTGCAAAAAATACTCAAGAATCTTTCATTTTTAGAATTACTCTTTATTTCCATAAATACCAAGGTTTTTGTTTTAGACTAATGTTGAAAAATTTTCAATTCTTCATTCAAATTTGCCGTACCGTCTGTTAGTTTATATGAAATAACCGTAATAGATCTGTATTGCATACAACTTGTACTACAATTACATATCCTTTAACATTATTATTTCATATTTTCATAATTCATCAAATATGAATTTTTTATTCAAAATCTACCAACATACGACTCTCCTGTCCACACTAGGAGGCAGAAGTTGACTTTAGACCAAGTCATAGTTCAGTTTCACCGATTCGCCCAAAGCAGCAAAGTTGTTTACAATTCAGCCAAACTTGTATTAGGATTATTTTTGATTTTTCTCATTTTTGACCAAAATATAATCCCATACAACGAATTTCGGTTGTAGTACATAGGGTATGAACTTTGAGATTGTTGAGACTGGAACTCGAAACAAGTACGCCAGGGACTTAAACGAATCACCAGTCGCTAAATAGCGTAATGTTATTTCTAGTTTTGTTGTTACTGGGATTGCCATCCTCATTGTCGTGTCCTGTTTTGACAACATTCTGTCTACCATTTCCAGTAGCTCATCAAACTGCTCATCTGTCATTCTCAAAATATTTCTATAAGCTGCAGGGTCATCTCAGCTACTTCAGCTCTTTCAGTAGTATATTTGATGCACCATAATCAGTACGTCTTCCTACCCATGTTTTCACCCACAGTTTCCTCTTTTTCCGTTTCGCGTTTTGCCGTCTAATTAACTCTTTTTTAATAAATTTTGCTACAATTTCAACTCCCACTAGAACCAACTCCTCCGACATATTCCAAGAACATGCAAAAGAACAAGCAACTCTGTGTACACTGGGCTACTTTACACGCTAGCTCGCTCAAAAGTCGGCGAATCGCGTGTAAAGTCGCCGGCTGAGTCAACTTTTTCCAGAGCTTTTTACAAGCAGCTTTTGAGCGAGTGCGTCGTGTACACTGAGCTAGTTTACAAGCTGCGTGTAATAAAGCTGGCGTGTAGCTTGTAAAGAGTCCGTGTAAACGAACCTTAACTAGAAACAAAGAGGTAATGTGCGAGTATGAGTTCGAAATAAAATCCTCGGAGAACGATATTCGTTAGTGTTGTGTCAATTCGAAAAAAAATGCTCGGTGTTTCTACTTTAGTTATATTAGTTTCTAAGCTGTTTTTTCACTACACATTAACTAAACATTACGTTTTTGAGTTAAAATGATTTAGATTCGGTAACAAGCTGAATTTAAAATAACAATAATATTTATTTATTTCCACATTAACAAAAAGTGAATTAAATTATTATTTAATTATTATTATTTATATTTAAATGAATATTAATAGGTTACCATCTTTATAAAAAAATATAATAAATTAACTTATTTTAAGTAACAACTAAATTATTAATGTTGGTAATAATTGTACTTACGTTAAATTACTGAATTTGTGTTGAGGCAGGATAACATTTAATTACGTATTACAAGTGTCAATCACATATTGTTTAAAAAAATAAATACTTGGTGCCTGGTGGATCAGTCTAACATATAGAAATATAACACCCCCCCACACACACACAAACACATACGGACACTGTACACAAGTCAAATTAAATTAAATAGTGCTATTAAGAATATAATTTTGTCCAAATTTGATTGCAATTATAGTCTATTTCTCCGGACATTTGTAAGTTGTCCTGCCTTTGAAAAAACACTCTCAGAGGGTACCGATGTTGCGGGTATACATAAATATTTTAGTTGTAATTTGTATAATACAGACTAGACTACAATGAATATAAAAATTATTTGTAATTCGTCGTCTAATTTAACAACTCATGTTGTCAGCATATTTCCTGGAGCTGTTGCATTTCCTGTGTTTACAAAGGGAGGGGGTGCTGTTGTAGACCGTAAACAGAGACAGACAGATTATTGAAAGGTTGTATCATAATAAATCTTTGACCTTGGTCGCAAAAGTGTACGTTTATCTAAAACTATGTGATTGGTATAGCTGATTTCGAAATCCGATGCGCCAAATCATTCTGTGCAGTTACTCAATTTCGAAATAATAATACAAGTACTGTATAGAAATCATTCGAAACCGAGTACTCGATTATCTATTTCACCCGAGTATCAACATCTCTAGTTTTTAACGTGACTTAACCTCAAAAAAGTGCAGACAAACAACCTTTAAAGACATACAAGGTTTCTGCAGCAGATATGTTACCTTGCCATAACCCCAATAACAGTCAAAAATGACATACGAGGTTTTGCAACTTCAACATCGATGTGTGAATTTTCAAAATAGGAAATGATTTAAATTATGCAGTTTTAATCGTATAAAGCAGTAACTAAAATTCTATTAGTATACACAACTGAAATAACAAATCGTAACCTAAATTTTGTACTTATTGTGTGATTCATTAAATCAAATTTTGTTTATAAATAAGCTGGTTTTCAAATGAAATAGATAAGTTTTCAAGGAGCAAAAGCTTAAGATTATTCATGGTAAATTGAGCATTTTCATATATTCAAACCATTTACTCAAGAGCAAAATCATTTACTTCATGCTCATAATTACAAGTATTTACTCTTTTTTATTTTATTCGTACGAAACACTGACCCAGCAAGTTTAAGTCTTACTAACGAAAACAGTAAAAATATCGACGAAAGATTGCCTAGTAGCAACACTGTTGAAACACACAATAATTGCCAGTGTCGTGTAAACGTAAAAAGTTAGCGGGAAATCGTACACGTATAAAAGGCAGCCTATTCCCGCCAACAGATGATCGCAATAACGGCAATGTTTTACTGATCGTGTTATTTCTATACTACTCTATATTGTTTTGATAATAACATATATAGGTCCGAAGCCATGTAAAGATCATGATAAACATAAAACAAGTAAGAAATATTTTTTATCTTACAAATATACGTGGGGGTCCCCTTGACCGCCTCCATGTGACAAATTACCAGTGAACGCTCTTCCCGGCAGAGCCAGGTATATATATATATATAGACATATATCATAAAAAATATTATAACTTATATGCAAAAATGTAAACAAACGTAAAAGTAAAAAATGCAGATTTTCACACTGTTTATTGTAGCTTTTACATTAAATTAAAAAAGAACAAATATACAAGCTATATATGTTTTTGGTACATGATTTTCAGTACTCTTATATTTATTACAATTATATATTTCACTATTTACAACACTTGGGCCGGGATTTGGATTGTCATATAGGTTAGAATGCGTCGGTGCATCGCCTGAAGGTCCAGGAACATTTTCAACTACACGATTTGAACACGTCACTACACTACGTATTATCTCGTCATTATCAATATCACTGTCTAAAAAATCACTAAAATCATCACGAGATAAATACTCTGATATTTCACATTCACGCAAATGAGACATTTTGTTTGTTTATCAAGACACAACAACAACAAAAGAAGCTACCACAGCTATACAGTGACAGCTGGCGAAATAACGAAAGTGAACCGGATATTGCAGTGATGCAGACTAAGACGCACTAAAACAAAAATTACCTCTCATTTCCCTGCATTCTGCTGAACAGTTCAATACCAAATACGTCATAGCAGTATAACCGCTAACACGCAAAAAACGAGATATAAAACAGCTGACGCCAACTCGCATATATGCGGGCGTGGGCTGCTGGCAGGGCAGTCGTCTGCTCGCATATATACGGGCGTGGGCATCAAGAGGTTAAAAAAAAACAGCAATCCTTAACACTCTTAGGGAAACATGAAATCTGTGACGCTAAAGGAATCGCCCGGTCTCTGGGACCTCTATGTAATTTTATCACAGTTTTCAATTGTCTACTATAATGAAATGTATTGGTTCATAAAATATTGGCAAAATAAAACAATTTTATCTATTTAACTGTTTATTTTTATTATATAACATATATTTTTGTATAATTGAACAATATTTATGGATATTGAAGTCAGAAATGTTAATGAAATTAATAGTCCACATGTTTGATATAGAAAATTACTTAAGGTGTATTATTGACGAGAAAAAATATAACATATATATATATATTTAATGTATTAGAATAATAGCTAGGTGATATAATGATATAAAACTATTTAAAAAAATCATTTGTTCAACACTTATCAAGAACACACAGGGAAACAGCCCGTCTCACAGACCGGTAGACTTTTAAAAAACAATACGTCACGACTGTGCGGGTCACAGAGAGAAACTAAAATCAAGGTCAACCGGTTCAGGAGGGGGTAGGGGGAAGGTACTGCTTTTGTCATCCACCGGGCCGAAACAGTTCTGCCACTACAATAAAACAAAAATTCCCTGGGTGCTCGTCAGACCGATGTTTCCTTAAGAGTGTTAAATCCTCAACTGTTTGTATAAATTGTATGGATAAACCATAAAAGTGACAGGTTATCAATACATATTTTTTCACCATACTGCACCGAAAGCAGCTGTTTTCGAAAACTGCTGAGTTCCAAAAGTTTTTGCTTCCCGATTTTTTATGCAACCACAATGGAAAATCAGCTAACGATTATGAGTTTCACCGCAAATTAGGCTGACGATTTACTGTACGGAAATTTAAAGTTACCACCGCTATCATAAACGGATGACCTTACAAACAATGAATATACTCTTTGATCAGTAACAATTGGACCAAAATAAACAAATGCAGTTTCTTTTTAGTAGGCCTTAGTAGAGTATAGGCCCAATGCTGTGGACTTGTGAATAATCCTGATTATTTCTATGTAATGTTTTTGATTGTAATACAAAGTTAATGTTAATTTTAAGTTTTTTATATGAGCATTCATTTGTTTTGTTTTCTTATGTTATTTTGCCGTATGATGTAAAGTATCATACATAACTTGTCCAAAAATGCTTTTCCGATGCTTGACAAAGTTCTGTGTTCGACTTCGTTTCGCACGTAAAATATGATTGTACACCGAACAAGGCCACTTTTGCTATATGTAATGAAATATATTATTTTGCTTTATCAAATGTTGTCTACATTAATTGAAATAAAAAGTGTTTAAAACCAACCTCCATCAGCTTTCTATCAAGTTTTTCCTGAGCTTCTTGGTTCCTCTTCACTCCTTCTAATTTGTCAATTAAAATGGCTGCAAACTGATCTGGTTTCATCGGATGGACCTGTAAAATAGAACAAAACAATAAATTAGATAATTAATAATTAAGTTTTCAAAATACAAAATTTATCTACTTCTGTCATAATGAGTTCAATTTTAATTGTAAAAACTACAAACTATAAAAATCCTGACTGTTCGACTCGTCACTAAACTTATTTTATAGTAAAATTATAACTAAAATCAAATAATCTATTCTGACCTGTTCTTTCTGTATCCTTTGTGTGCGTGGTATGACTGTATGATGCATATAAGGATCTCTGTTGAGATTAGCTGCTTCTTTCATCTGTCTGCAATGTCGTTGATATTGTTTCCTTGAAAACCTATGATGTCCACTCGTAGATGTACCATCTCTGTATCACAGAATCATTGATTGTTTTAAATATCCATTTTGACATTTTCCATTATTGTTACTAAATAGTTCATACATGTAACGGAGAGGGGAGGGAATTAAGTGCTTATAGAGTGAATTCAGAATCGTGAGGAGCTGCAATTGATAGTTAAATACTGGGTACAAAAATTAGAATTACAGTGACATCATAGCTCACATAACCTTAAAACCAAAATGTCAGTTTGATAGTTGTCAAACTAAAAATTAAAAAATAACAATTGAAGCAGATGTAAAACCATTGAAACTGTTTTATATTTAAATAGGCCTATACTTGTAAATTGTATTTGATTATATAACAACGTTCAAGCCTAGTTTTTTTCCCATTATTCCTGAAACATAATATTTTCTATTTATTTACAATTATTGCGTATTGGTCTTTACATTTTATCAAATCAACAACATCAGTAGAGCCAATTTAGAAAAATTATATCTTTGAGTAACAAATATTAGAATTTTTAAACGATAAGTCATGAACCGGTATTATTGGAGAGATGGTGACCAATATGTTTTGTCCTTAGAGGCTATACTAGAGTAAAATTGACTGTTGGAGCAGATTTTGAGAAAAATTCCTAATTTTTTGGATTCTTCTTATAGCAGCTACACCAAAATTTGTAACATCCTCTAGCAATTTCAATGGTAATGTTACATTTTGAGGAGTAGACTAAGCTCTACAATTTTAGGAAAGAATACTGGTTAACGCCCAAACCCACTATATGGCCTCAAAGAATGAGAAATAACGACTAAATATACATTCACACTACACAAACATTAATTAAGAACAGAGCTCAGGTTAGGTTACATGAATATCATTTAATAATTATCAAATATCTCACAATGGAATTAGATAATATCTTCTTGGTCCTTCGGATAATACCATGTTCCAATTAATTAACCAGCCTTGCTGCAATTTGGATGAAATATATTTAAAGCAAAAATAAAAAGACTGCACTGCACAGTCCATCTGGCTGTCTGCAGACTAAAAGTGGAGATTCCCAGACTAGGGTAGTCTCTTCAACCTAGCTACCAAATAAGTTCTCTCTTGCTAAGGACAGTATAAATTAGCCAAAAATGAACTCTCTTTAAGCAGGTCCTAAGTCTAAGCGACATCGTCACAAATTTGGATAAAATTGGTGTTCGTATTTGAACTCTAGAGCACTGCAGATACAACAGATATAATTCAAATCGCCACTCTTTTTGACACAGTGGACTTCATATCTGCAAAAGATCAACATCGATTTTTGAACCAACATATTTCTCTATACTAGTAAAATGTGACTGGATACACATACAAAGTTTGAGATGAAACATGCATATCAGGTGTTTGAAATGGTATAAAATGTATACTCGTCATGTTGTACGAGGATGAAAATAATATTCTACTACAGAACAGTATGGAGAATAAGATTCATATTTATTATTGACTGACAACAATCACACCTTTACACAATTTCATTTCCCTCTCGGATCATTTCGTTAAGTTTGACAAAAAGTGAATGAACGATGGACACAGTCTTAGATAATATTTTATAAGGGTTTTAAACTTGCTTCGCTTGTGCTTTGAATATATCTTCAGAGTAAGTTGTACTTGATTGAAATCGAGCTATAAATTACGAAGATCGATTTTCGTTTTTGTCAATTATTACTGAACCATAACATTTCTTTATTTGCGATTATGCACACAAGTTTCGCTCTCTTCATAAAATTTGAAAAAAAACCAATTTTGAAAAATTTTAACAAAGAAAAGTTCCACGATTTCTATTGTGTCGTACATTTTTGGTCTCAAATTTGTGCCGCATAATAAATTATAAACCTGGAAATTGAGGTAAAAAATTAATTTGATTTATTTACCATTTTAGACGTTAATAACAGGCCTTTGTTTATTAGTGACAGCTATTTCGGTAATCTCTAGTGCTTCAGGGTTGCCACTGCTTACATTAAAGCATAGTTTACAGTACATATCAGCTGTTGTCGATAAACAAAGGCCTGCTCTAAACATCTAAAAAGATAAATTAATTAATACCAGCAGGCCGTAAGGCAAAATATGGAATATCCTTATTCAAAATTATATAAATTGCTGTATTTGTAAGAAGTGACTTTGAAACAAACACTTTAAGAATGTGTAAAGATAGAAGTATAGAACAACATTTTGAGGTTACTGGTATTAAGTTAACATTAAACAATCTTGTTGTAATAGGTATTTATAGAGCACCAAGTGGTGATTTTGATGTTTTTCTATCTCAGTTAGAAATTATTTTGAATCAATTATTGGTTAGTAAAGTTAAATTTGTAATAATTGGTGACTTCAATGTTGATGTATTGAAAGATGGTGTACTCTGCAGAAGGTTACAGGACTTGTTGAGAACATTTGACTTGATGTGGTTGATTGACTCTCCTACCCGTGTGGCGGCAACGTCAGCTACAGCTATAGACAATGCCATCACTAATATAATCAAAGATCAGTTATCGGTTGGAATTGTCCAATCGGGTATCGCTGACCATTATGCTCAGGAGATTGTTTTATTTGATTATTATAAAAAAAATTTACTGCCTTTATATAACTTTTCTCGGCAGACATGTGCTCATAACATTGCCCAGTTGAAGTTTTTACTGCGAGGAGAAAGCTGGTTGTTTCTTGAGCAAGTAAAAAATGTAAATGAGCAAGTCTCAGAATTTATAAAAAACTTTGAATATAATGTAAACTTGGCATGTCCCTTTAAAAAATGCAAGTCCAAAGTAACAGGTAATCAAAAACATTACTGGATAACTAAAGGTATCTTGGTGTCAAGTCAAAAATTAAAACTGTTAGCTGAACTAAATAAAATTTCCAGAGAGGAAACATTCAAGAACTATTTTGTAAAATATAAAAAAGTGTACAAAAAAGTCATCAGTGCGGCTAAGGCATATGAAGTTAACAAACAAATGGCAGCTACTGATAACTTGTCTAAAACCGCCTGGAAGATTATTAATGGTAATGAGGCTGAGAAATCAAATGGAGCAATCACCTTGGAGGTGGAGGGGAAGCGCTATGCTGATCCATCGAGGGTGGCGAATATGTTTAATCACTTTTTCGCTAATATAGGTAATCCAGAGGGATCAAAACCTACTAAAAATATAAATACTGTTTTATATTCCCCTTCCTCCTCGATGGCATTGTTTCCTGTGTGTGAAGCTGAGATGGCAGCAACACTCATAGGCCTAAAGAACTCCCAGTCTTCTGGATTGGATGGAGTGTCTACCTGGCTTTTAAAAAAGTGCTCTCAAGAGCTGATAAAGCCTTTCACAATTCTGGTGAACAATTCCTTCATGGAAGGTATCTTTCCAGACTACTTTAAAATAGCTAAAGTCATCCCTATCTATAAAAATGGAGACATGGCAATGATGACGAATTATCGTCCTATATCCTTGCTTCCTGCAATCAGTAAAGTTTTCGAAAAACTCTTTCTGAATCGTCTTCAAAATTTCTTGAACAAAATGAACATTATTGTTAAAAGCCAGTTTGGATTCTTGAAAGGGAAGACAACAATTGATGCTATTATTAATTTAATCGAGTATATTTTAACAGCAATGGATGGGCAGGAACATACACTAAGTGTATTTCTGGACCTGTCCAAGGCTTTTGATTGTGTAGACTTTCATTTACTTTTTAATAAATTAGAAGCATATGGGATCAGAGGCGTACCACTTGATTGGTTAAAGTCATATATGACTAACAGGAAACAAGTGGTTCAGGTCGGAAATACTTTATCCGATCCAGTTGACCTCAATTATGGAGTTCCACAGGGATCCATTTTGGGTCCAGTATTGTTTATTATATACATGAATGATCTACACTTCAGTGTTAGGAGCGGTGGTCTAATTCAGTATGCTGATGATACCACTATAAGTCTGAAAGGGCACAGACTATGTGATACTGAAATAAATGCATTTATCCTAGTAAACACTGCTTGCCAGTATTTTTATGAACATAATCTTAAAGTAAACACATTAAAGACCAAGTGCATGCTTTTTGGTTTAATGCCGGTCTTAGAAGAAGGCCTTCATATAGTGTTGGATGAGCAAATAGTAGAGACAGTATCATCGTTAAAGTTTCTAGGGCTCATCCTTGACAGCAAATTGTCTTGGGCAGAGCACATTAGTGAGCTGTGCAAGAAACTGAGTTCGGTAGTTTTTCTGCTCAGGTCACTGGCAAAGTTCTGTTCAGAACACATTTTAAAATTAGCATACTTTGGTCTATTCTCTTCTCACCTAAATTATGGAATTGCTCTGTGGGGTAATTCATCAAAGCAAATGATCCGAAGGGTCTTCAGTTTACAAAAGCAAGCAGTAAGAATTATTGCTCGTCTGGGCCATCGTGATTCTTGCAGGGAAGTATTTAAAAAGCTAGGTATTTTGACCTTTCCCTGTATGTACATTTTTGAAGTAATTTTACATTACAAGTATAAGAGTACTGTGACTCGAAACACTGATGTGCATACATACAATACCCGTCATAAAAATGACTTCCGTGGCAAAAAGCATAGATTAAAAGCTCTCGACAAGCTACCGTCTGAGACTGGAGTCCGTTTCATGAACAAACTCCCTAAAGAGGTTAAAGAAACGATGGAAGTCAGTGTTTTCAAAAACAAATTAAAGCGGTTGCTGAAGTTCAATGCTTTCTACACTGTGGGGGAGTTTCTTGATGCCACATTATAGCCTATTATTATAAAAAATGAGTACCCATGTATAAATTAAATGTACTGGCTAAGGTCATAACAATGGATAGAAGAGAAGAAGTTTGTGGATTTTAAATTTTATGTGTGTGTATTTTGTGTTATCATAATTTTTAAGAATATGAGTTTTATTTAAATTTTGTAATTCTAATGTTAAAATTTGATTTTAATAAGCTGACGTGCCATATAAATATATTATTTATCAAAAACGGATCAATACAGATTGATATAAAATTGAAGTTGAAATAATTATGTACTAGAGTTTACTTGACTTTGAAATTTCTTGACCTAAGCTTAAAGCCACGTGAGAATTTTAAAACTGTATAATTTTTCTTTTATATATATGTATATGTTATTTATTATAAACTGTATGTTGTCTCTATCTTTCAAATGATTTATTGTGTTTGTTGGATTTTGTAACTCATTATGTATAGCTATTGTATTAGCATATCTTATCCATGATTATTGACTTGTCTAAATACAAATGTAAATTTGTCAAACAGACTAATAAAAATTGAATTGAATTGAATTGAATATTATGAAAAGCATTCAATAAAAATGTAAGTTCGTATTAGAACTTCTTCAGCTTAAAATAGTTAAAGCTAATTTTGAATACATGCGCATGATACAAGACATATGTTGCAATACAGATCTCTGCCAAACAATACAAAGCCATGCAAAGCAAATACAGTATTTATTAAAAACTATGCCAAATAGCCTACCTCTAGAATCCTGTTAGTCTCAATATTACATAACCTGAAAACTGCAAGTTAAAGGTTTAATAGAAATAAGAGACAAGCGTCAAGGTCATCAGAAAAAAGTGTCTGCGATTTCAAATAATCTTCTTGATTTTAATGACACGCTGTTTATAAAGATTAGGAGTTTTGTTATTCGTGTGTTCTCGCTCATAGTCCGACAGCAGTCACTTTAGTAATCGCAACAGTACAGAAAGCTGTCTTTTATAGTTAGAATTAAAATCTGTGGAATGTCATTTCTAGCGTACATAACGACAAGATCAACCAACGTACAGTTTAATAAGTTCATAATTATCAAAAGATAAACGTGTGATATGGAATAATGTGTGAAAGCCGTGAGATCGTTCATGATTGCTGAGAAAATATTTACAGGTGTCACTTACTAGGGACATGCCCGAACTCTAAGTTTTTTTTACTCAAGATATACTTATAACAATTACGGTCATAGCGATCCCGAAGGACCTAGTTGAAACTCCATCTTTTTTCATCTAGTCTTGCGTTAGATCCTTCTCTTTCATCTTTCTTAGGTCTATTGACCAACTCCTGCTCTCTTCCGACCATGATGCTATTAGAGTATTCGAATGTTAGGGGACTTTATTTTATATTCGTTTCTTCCTTTTCTTATAAGGTGATGATGATGATGGAGAAGGAAAAAATACTTTCTCACAAATTGATGGCACAAGAGAAAAAAATGTGTAATTTTTCAGCAAGATGAAGCGAGACCCTATTACAGTCTCAATGTACAAAAAGCTCTCAATGACAGGTTTCCTGGCTGTTGGATTGAAAGCATTGATTAAATTTGATTTTGTCACACCAAGAAGCCTTGTTTTGACTTTCTTCAAGGGTTACGTTATCTGTGTTGGAAAAATTTGGGATTCATGACAATTAAGAGAGAGAAATCACCTCCGCCATAATGACTATTACTCCTGGTATGGTATCATACTTAGGCAAGGATCGACTATTGATGAGCAATTGAGGGGTGGGGGGAGCTTATACTGAAACTTATTGGATGATGTCTGTACCTTTTGGTGTAAAAAATAAATATTTACCTGAACTATAAAAAGTTCAAATAATTTACCTTGAAATCACGAACACATTTTTTTAATGATTTCCGCTATTACTCAGAATTTCCTCAAATTTCAATAGTTTTTATTCATAGTAGAAGTATGAATTGCCTAGGATTGGAAATTTAAACTATATGATAAAATTAGGTTAAAAAATAAAACTGAGAACTGGAAACAATTCGATTTGATATAAGAATTGAAAAACATTGCATTAATTAGCAGCCCTTTTTGTCACTTTAATAACATTTAAAGATGTAATTTTGTCCTTAGCTTCCTTGTCGCACAATTTTACAACACTTCTTACAATTTCACATTAACTACTACAAATAGTTATTCCCTGTTTGCGACTGCTGTCCACTTTTAATAATCACATACAATCTTACATTAATTCGTTGCACTCAATATTTGACTAAAACAACGAGCACTGATCAATAAATGTATTTGATGCACACTCCACAACTAAATGTCAAGGTGTCTAAAGAATACTTAAATAGTAATAGGAAAATGATTGGAGAATATGAATACACTGACAGCTGTCCCCTGCCCAGGGCTCAACTTCAGAGCCGATTTCAATATGGCCAATATATACCTACATATCAAATTTGATTAAAATCGGTCCACCCGTTCAGACTGTAGAGCAGTGAACGTACCAACAACCACTTTTTGTTGAACTCAAGGGATCTATCAAAACAAATACATCAATGTTTTGACTAATCACATAACTTTCTTTATACGACTATATGTGGGAACGTAAAATCGTATTGGTGCATGAAATTCACAATCATTTATTTATTACAGTGGAGCCTCACTAATTCGAATCTCTAAGAGGGGAGGGATAACAGTTACAATTATTGAGTATTTTGAAATAACAAAGTTTGCCTTATAAAGGACATTTTTGACAGCCTTTGATTTATAGAGGTTCGTGTTAGGATAGGTTAGATAGAGTACAATTTCTTAAAATTCTGAAGCCAGCCATTACAAGCGCAAAAGTTTGGTTTGCCTAGTTTAATCGCAAATTCTACTGCTTTTTCTTGAAAAGTTACTCCATTTATGGGAATTTTCTTGTCATGGGAATGTTTTATAAACACCGGGTAACACACTCTTCGATGTCTTTAATCTTTAAGTGTCTTGTACGAAGATGCCTTTCTAGCAAAGCTTTCATAGTTGTTACTCAAAATTGTCAAAAGAGTGGATTGGTGCGGTAAATTGCTTCGCAATGTCACATTCTTTTTACCAACGGTTTTACAGCTTCTATAAAATTCAGTTTGGTCTTTGTACGATAGTGTTTTGTACTCCCGTATTGCCATAGTACAAAGCTTTATTTGATTGAAACACTAATTAAAATACACGAGAAATACTAATGACAGTCACTAAATAGTACAGTAAATAAACATATACTTTTTAATTAAACCCTCCAAACTAGGACTGGATGACTGAAGTAGACAATAGCAGGATGTGCGGGTTATATGTTACAACATAAACTGCTTCGAATAACTGAGCTATTTAATTTCCCATTCGATTTATCAAGACAACTTCTATTTGTAGAGGTTTTCTAGTCCAAAACTTCAACTTATAGAGGTTTTGCTACAGGTCCAGGAGACGTAAAAAGAAAAAAATCGATTTATAGAGGTAAGATAACATGAGAGAAGATAGGCGAGGGGAATGGAAAAAATTCGATTCATCAATGAATTAGACTTTATGATATTCGAATTATCGAGGTTCCATTGCATAAAATAGCGTTAAAAAGAATTCCATCATTATAAAGTTCGTATTATAAACGATAGATGCGTTCTAAGTGTCGCGTAAAGCAGAACCATGTATAATGGATAATATTTATAGCCTACCACGATAGCCGCAAATAAAACATCATATCTACTGTAGAGCTTGGTATTGATATTGAAGTAGGCTTACGTTAAAAAGGATTTTACTAATTAAAAAAAGCTGTTTTGTTTAATTTTGGTACAACTAAATATACAAAACAACTTTAACTTTTTTAAACCATGTAAATGCGAAATCACATAAATCAGGACCATGTATAACAGGGACTGCTTTTATTATTATAAAACCCACAACATAATAATTACTGAGACTAACACAGGTCGAGAACGGCCCTCTCTGAACAATCCTCATTTATAAGACTAAAGAGAAAGACGTAGTAAATAAAAGAAACAAAAAAGCATAAACAGATGTATTAGGCTAAGACTATCTACATTAATATAACAAATATAATTCAACCATCAGGACTGCTCAACCTTTCGTTATCAAAACGTTAGCATTTTATATTCCTAGTTGAGTGTATATAATGTTTTAGGTAATATTTCATTTATTACAACTTATTCATATCACAATCTATGGAAAAATAGAAATGAACCGTGAAACAATGTAATCAGTTATTGTTAGAAAACCAATATTTATTTGCCAAAGAGGTTAAAGAAAATTATATTTATCTATATTTTAACCCAAAAGAGAAATTTATATTTTAAAACTAGTTGAAGTACTAATTCACATTTTCTTAAATTCAATTTTACTATATTCTTTGTTTTCAAAATGATGATTTTTTTTTTTAATCCTGTGAAACTAAAACAATTTTTGATATTTTGACGTGTTCCATTGCATATAAAAGGAAGCCTGTCTTTGTTTTTGTGGACAACATCGGAACAGTGGTTAGTCATTCTAATGTGAAAGGAATTAGGTTAGGTCGTTTCTCCAATGTAATCTAACGGATAGTGTTTACACAAAAGTTGGTACATTCACAGATTAATCGAATTACAGTTAATGTTGCCTTCTTAGAGTAAGATTCATCAGTAACATTGATTTAAAAAAAAAAAAGTATGGAGAAATAATTTTTCAAGTTGGACCGTGGGGAAGGTTGCAAGTTGATATTTTAATGCACGATTTATTATATTCTGTTCCAAACTTGGTAATTTAACACTATCAAGCCCAAGCCTGAGTACAGACAGACTAGGTATGTGGCTCGAGCAACTGTGCTCGGGCCGTGCTATTCACTACTACAGAAACTTTATATGGCCTATAATTGTTATTAGATTATTGCACCATGTGTAGTAAGTAGTCTTTCTGAACGACTAATTCGTTTTTGCAGTGCCCTTTAGAGGATATTATATGTATTACAGTAGTAACCAGGTAGATGTTTCAGAACAATCACATTGCACCAGCAGGTACGGATAGAGCTAAATTTTTTATTTTCTGTCAATTTTGTACATTTTCCACAAATTATTTAACCTTTTGACACATTTATAGGACAGCTAGGTTAGGTTTCATTTTTTCAAAGTTTAATTGGTAAATGTTTTATAATTTGGTAAATGCCATAAATCTACCTTTTATTGTTATTTAGAATGTACACAGTTAGATCTTTAAAATAATATGTGTAATAACAGGTCAGTCCGAAAACGTTTACCAAGGTGTACCCTACTTTTTGTTAGATGATTGAAATACATATCAATAAATATTCGTTTGGAAATATATTTTAATTTAAACATAAAATTGTTAGGTTGAGCATCCCTGCCTTACACAAAAAAGAACGAAGCCTCCACCAAAAGCGTCACAGTTTCCAGACTGACTAAATCTAATACTTACACAGAACTGTCGGTGAGCGACATATCAGACTCGGTGCGTGCATCGGAACTCAAGCTTTGTAACTCTGAATCTTGTCTTGATACGGGATTGTACGATGAGTAGGCAGGCAAACGTCCAAAGTGATAAGGATGATGAGGGTGTGTAACTCCAGCAGGTTTATGTGTTTGCAAGTATACACTACCGTACACACACGCATTAACAACAGAAAAAAACATACAAAATAAACAAAACAACATGCACAAAACAAATCAGAAGTTTCTTCACTGTTAAAAGAAGATATTGTTTCAAGTATAAAAGAACTAATGCATATTTTCCATAATCTTTAATTAAAAAATTTCTTTGAAGAAATGTAACATCTTTCGAAAGTTATTGATAATTAAAACTCCAATCATTTACAATGTCAGGGACTATTAGATAAGGTTTATGGAGGGGGGGAGTTTTGAGAGTTAACCAAGGCTTATTGTTCTCCTCAGTAACCCTAACAGAACTGGCTAGCCTTCTAAGCCTTCAATGAGACACTTGTCCAATACTAGCATATCAACACCCTCCCCGGGTTAAGAGGATCTTAAGAGTTCTTCTCTTGGTCTCCAGTCAGGGAGTCAAGCCCTTGGGGTTCTCAAAACTCTTTTGTCCATAGTAGTTCTGCCACCAATGAACCTTACTGGACCATTTTGAAATGCTACTATACGCAGGCTTCAGTCCCATAAGAAAACTTGAGATTAGAATACAAGGAAAAGGGTATATGTAACTAAACAGACGCATCTAACAAATTAAAATTCCACTTAATTTGAGATTGTTTGTCAAGGCTGTTGGTCGATGGATGAGCAATGTTTTGCTGGGTTCTTGAAATGATTAGATTATTGGGAATAAATGTCCAAACATGCTAGCATCGACACCAAATCTCACAAGACCTTAACCGTTCTGTGGCTTATTCAAGAGGGTCATCAGGGCTTAGGCTTAGAAAGAGAACGAGAGAAGGCGGAGGAATATCTCATGTCTAAGGATGAACTCTCATTTTGTTCCGTCTTAAACAAATTGCATTTTACCTTCTCTCGTTAAACTAGACCAATATAAGGAAAGTAGTAATGTTTGTTAAAGAGCACTGTACCTTGAGAAAACGTGCACAGTGTAAGTATATTCACAGGAGAGAATCTGTACAGGTAATTTGGCTTCAAGAAGGAACTGCAGAGTACTTGATCTTTGACGGACTGTCCCTCAAGACAACTTTGTTAGAAAATTTAAGAAGCTGTCTGGTATTACAGTGGTATCGAACCATCTATTACCCATTTAAGAGCACAATAAGTCCTTGTGGCTAATGTGTTAAAGGAAGACTGTACAATTGAAGAAGAGGAATTGAAAAAAGCTTAAACCTATTTCCAAGGTAATTCAACATTAGAGTATATATTCTTGAAAACAATATCTTCTTTAAACTAAAATTATAAAGACCTTTATCAGCCAATTAAATCAGGTTTATTTATCTAAATTTAAAACAAAAAAATACATAAATGAAAAAGCAAAATATGATGCATCCATCATTAAGCTGTAACACAGGCTAAAAAGAAGTTTAAATTCGTGCAATTTATCGTCAGTGTTAAAAAAATATATCTGAACGAATCTCTGGTTCTAATTGAGAGACATGAAACAAACAGAATTTTGTAAAATTGGCTTCTATCTACAGAGTGAGCCAAAAATTAGGTACAATGTTTCCCAAAAATTCATAAAATGTGATTTTTTCCACTTTCTCTTATGGAACCATGCAAATATTTTTGTGTTTTTTTATAGTAGAATAAAGAATACATTAAAATGTTTTTATTTTCCCCGCTCAATTTAAAATTAGATATTTCATGGAAGATTACATAGTTTGTTTTACAACAAATGCTCAAACTGTTTTCCTTCTGTTGGCAGTGAGCTATAGCACCCCAGAAGGGATATCTACCGTTTCATCTAATAGTCACTGTATTAAGTCATTTGGTCTAGTTTTATAAACATTGTTTTTAAAGTAACCACAAAAAAACGTAATTCAAAGATCCGGTGACCTTCTAGACCATTCAATTGGCACTGAAACTATCTCTTGTCTTGAAAAGTTTAATCTATAAAATTGCATATTTTTAGAGCATAACAAGATCTTGTTGGAAACGGAGAGAATTTAAGTTCAATTTTTCCAATTATGGATTGTTGGCAAAATACCATTTAAAAACATTGTGGTAATAACATACATTGTACAAATTTATATCGATAATAACAAGACTCATAATCCTAAGATTTCTACTTTAAGAAAGTACAAAAATATTTTTCATGGTTCCATATAAAAAAGTCAAAAAAACCCATTTTATAAATTTTTGGGACATTCTATATAGGGTATCCTAGTTTATGGCTCACCCTATAGATAGAAGAAATTGATTTCTGAAATATAAGTAGAACCGGGATGCATGTACCGGTTATGATTCATCCCTAGAAACAGTCCATAGATCACTCCAACATTTAAATTATAACAATTCCAACAACTAACCAAGTACACCCAACCAGAACACCGGGGAAGCAACCATGATTATTAACTAGAAATATTAATATCTACAGAACTAAATTAATGTTTACCTATAAAATTTGACTGGACACATTTAACCTTATTTCATCGGCATTTATGGACTACTGTCCTGTAAAACCCAAATAGAGAAATTTTCACACACCAGTCGCGCGATTAATTACACGGCTTCTCGGTAACGGCTGGGACCGGAATGCTAGCCAAATATTGTAATTTGGAATCTACTAGAAACCAAAATTAATACTAGAATAAAAGGGACAGCCACTTTGATGCAGGAAGTTGAATAGACTGTTTCAGAACAATTTCTCGTATACCTTCGTCGTACATCAAACCCACGTTAAGGTGACTTGATTGTGTTTCCTGGCTCCAAAATTCAATGTGATCATGTCATACTTCTACAAAATTCAATTTTATGTCTCAATTTAAATTAAAACCAAAGATATTAACCCGTCTTGATATTTTTTTTTAACGTTAATACACTTTAAAGCTAATATAACGAAGATCTGAAAATTCTAATTATATAAAACCTGGGAATTAATATGAAAAACTTTGACTTTGTACTACTTTTTCAATAATTTCAGTAGCTAGGAACATTATCAATAAGGTTTAATTGGAGTTTTGTGGATATAAAAACTTCTACACGACATTTCAATATATAAATCTACTCCCATTATCAAGGGATAAACCTAGAACATAAAAGTGAAAAATATTGATAAACTAATAACCCAGAGCAATGTTGGAAAAACTAAATCTATAACCTAAAAAAGGAAACAGCAGCCTAAAGCTTGACTTTCAATAAAAACTAAGACTAAGATGAATTACTAACATGATCTGAAAATCATTGGACAAAGTGTATCATCGAGAAAAGGGTAACAATGTTCAGAACCTATTTATAATTTACTCTTATCATTTATTGATAAGATAGCTAAAACAAGTAGTTAAAATTGCACGTCAAATTGTTTGATCGATACGCATCTAGAGGGTGTGGCAGACCCGAGGATTTTTTCCCTTTTTTGTTTTGTTTAAAAGTAAAATCCTCAGGGTCACCGTATACAAAAATGAAGAGAAGAGCATAAAGACTCCTAGCTCTTGAATACTATAATAGTGCCTAGATCGGAAGAGAACAAGAATTGGCCAAAAGAGACCTAATAGGGAAGATAAACCCTTAGCTGAATCTACACATTTCTTCATATAGTCTCACGTTAGATCCCTCTCTTTCAACTTTACTGTCAGGTCTCTCTTGACCAACTCTTGTTCTTAACCGAACATGATGGTATGAATTTATCGAGGGTTTTTAATGCTATTTTCTTCTTCTTTTTTTTTTAATAAGGCGATGATAACACAGAGGTTTCACCTTTAAACAACAACAAAATGTTTGACTGGGAAAAAAAGCAAAGAACAGTGTCGAAAACAATGAGTAGAGAGGTGAGCTCTGCAGTTCCCAGTAAGGTTTCTTTTGTTTGTAGTGAATCTATAATTGTAGCTTATTAGATTGCTGAAAATTGTGATGTGCTAATGTCTTTGCAAAAGTGAACTTTAAGAAATCTAGATGGTCATGCATTTGAAGCTTTCATTGAGTAAAGAAAGTCATAACAGTACATTTAAATGCAAAGAAATAAATTTTATTCTCAATTAATGTTAAACAAAATTTGTAAAAATTAAATTACTTTAAAGTTTTAACCCTTTCAGACATTGTTCATTATTGTATGAATTAAAAATGTCTACTTTATTTTGTAGTGAAATTGTTTAATTTTTTGTTTTGATACCAGAACAACTTTAATATATTAGACTGTGAATATTACTATGGTGAGCAATAAATATTGCACAAACTTTCTCACTCATCCAACACTAAAACGAACCAAGACTAATTGTTGCAGAATATTTAAATTCGGTAGTTGTCAATCAAAAAGTGAACATAAACATGGACACCATTTTTGAAAACATATTGCTTCGCTTGCGCCATAAACATGTTCACAGTGTAAATCGTATTTGATTAAAATCAATATTTTAATGATGATAGTCAAGGTTTATTATTCATCAACAATATACTATTTAACTTGAGATTATGTTTGGGTCATTAATGTTTAGATTTCACTAAAACTTGTATAAAGTTGGTACAGCTGATTTTGAGAAATTATATCTTTTATAACAGGTGTATGGCCAATTATTTGGTTTTTAACAATAAATCAAGAACCAGTATTTTTAGAGAGATGGCGAGCAATACGTTTTATTTAGGTCCTTAGAGATTACACTCAAGAAAAATTTGATTAAAATCGTCGAAGCCTATTTCAAGAAAATTGTAATTTTGTTTCTTTTTTCTTATGGCTCCCAAATTTTGAACTATTTTGGGTGTACGCTATAACAGAACTGTAACACATTAAAGACTAAATAGCAATAAAACTATATTTAATCTAGAAAATGATTTATCAGAAATTTATAATCTTTGATGGATGGCAATACATCAGAAGTCAGTAACCTAAGTGATGACTATGATAACGTTGAATTACAAAACACACACATAAATTCTACGAGTGGGAGCAGACAAGGTTAGGTCTAGAGATAACACTGAAGAAATTAAAACAGAAATTCCTAATTTATATAAGCTGATAACCTCATCTAGAAAAATTATATTTATTTTAGACATGTTTAAACATAGACATAGGTTTTATACTTTCTCATATACAGGGTGTTTCCTAACTAGGATGCTAAACTTCTAGAGAAGGTCTCTTGTTATCAAAATAATTAAAAAGTTAATATAAACATAGTTCCCAAAACGCTTCTTTTCCAGACAATCTACCATTTTATAGTTTTACAAAAAACTCTATAAATTTGGAAATAGATAAGATATTGACCTCAGATTTGGTATGTTCAATTTTTATGTAACATTTTACAAATTTACTAAAATGAACAGCTTTACTTTGTATATTTTTAAATGGTGGTTGTTCAAAATTGTTAATGTCAAATATCTCAAAAACCTCTAATTTAACAAAATTTTTATTAAAGACCAATATTTGTAGCATTCTTAATGTGAAATAACACAGTGTTCTATTTTTATTTTAAGACAGCCAAGTTATCGACAAAAAACCTGAAAACATAATTTCCTGATAATTGTCAACAACACTCAAGATAGCCTAGAATCAATTTTTTTTTCGCCTGGTTAGATGCTTAAACTGCAAAATAACTTCTGAAATAGAATATTGTATATTGTGAATAAAACTAAATGTGTAATAAAATGCCAAATGATAGATAGTTTTAAAATCACTCGACCTACACAAATGCGAACTAGTCCCCCAATTAGGCAGTTGATAATAAGAGGGCGAGGCAACTATGCATTAATTCTTCATCAGATGATTTTTAATTTTCATTACTAACTAAAATTGTTTGCATTTCTAGTTAGGATGTAAGTTTTATAAACTCCAAGATTTTTTAAACCTTTTATACAATATTTACACCAAGTAATAACTGTTTAAAATGGCATGGTATTCTTACCATGAACAGATGGACATGATTTTTATGTACAGACGAGTAAATGGTAGCGGTCGTGAAGCAACACAGTTGTATTTAGAAACATTTCCTCACCAACAACCTGATCACCATAAATTTGCTTAAATTTTCATAAAAACGTTCCGAGACAGGCTCCCTACACGTGCGAATAGAGGAATGCAGAAAACGGAGACAAGAACACCTGCTGTCTTGGATGAAAACATCCTACATCGCGTCGAGGACGATCCACGTGTAAGTACTCGACAACTAGCAGGACATTCAACTGTGTGGAGAGTGCTGTATGAGCAGTTGTTATATACCTATCACTCCTGTACATGTTAATGACCCAGCTAGAGTAAGTTTTTGTCAGTGGTATCTACAGCTGAATGCTGTTTTGTAAAATATAAAATGGCAGATTGTTTAGAAAAGAAGTGTTTCAAAATCTATATTTATACAAACTTTTTCATTGTTTTGATATAAGAAACCTGCTCCAGAAGTTTCCCATTTCAGAAACATCCCTGTATACGTATTATTGAGAAAATTATGTGATAGGCTGATATCAAGTATTTTGCAAATATATGTTTTGAGATTACACGAGTTCCTAATAAAAATAAAATTAAGGAAAATCGCAAATAAAAATATATTACCGTTCAGAAATAATTGGCAAAAACAAAAACGACATTGACTGCATCATCAAAACCTCGATTTTAATTAAATACAATTTACACTGATAACACATTTATGAAATAAACGAAACAAGTTTAGGCCCTATGAATGTATACAATTTATTTTTAGTGGCGTCCACAGTTCATTTTCACTTTTTGACAGACAGCTAACGAACTAATATTATTAGTTAGTTATATAAAACCTAACCTAACCTAACAAACTAATATTATTTGTGGTAACAAATGGTTGTCTATACGTTAAGCACGATAGCAGCCACAGAAATAAAGACAGGATCATGAACTTTGATACGAGGACAATATAGAACCTTATTGAAATTCAGAAAAAAAACTAATTGAAAACGTTCAAATGTACGCATTTTAAACAACTTTTTATTCATATGTAATGTGTATTCAACTCATAACACACTAAATTAGATAAAAATGTAGATTTCAATTCTACATGTAATGGTATGAACATCACATTTCTACAAGTACAAAACCGAAATTATTATCAAAAATCTAAATTCAAATCCTGAACTCCCAAGAAAATTCATATAGATACAAGATCCACAGCCGAGCTACCGAAACGAGCATAGCGATTGGAGGTGTACAGCTTCTAAGGCCCAGTAGAGCCGAGGCACTGACACTAACAAAGCAACCCTTGATCTACTAATATAATTTAACATTTCCTACAAGACCCAAGAAACAAACTTTAGGGGATTTGGTATCATGGGACTGGGTAAATACCACATCAAAATAATTCTAGTCTGAAAGGGTTCAAGAACAATTTTCAAATGCATGTAAATAGTTGTAATTCATGCTACACTTTTTTTAATATGGAAAGTAGTGTGAAAAATAAAATCCATGTCTGCAGTCCGTGCAACATGCTATAGCTCAAAAAAGTGAAGAGATTTTGAAAAAAAAAAAAAAAAAAAAAAAAAAAAAAAAAAAAAAAAAAACCTGGTGTGTGGGCATATTTTGAGACATTTGGGGGTATCTGACATAAGACATTAATAATTAAAACAGGTTATAACAAAAATGGCTATAAGAATTTTGATTAAATTATGCCTAATTGCTGTCCCTTTCTACTGAAATAAAACATATTTGCTATACGAAGAGTATTTTTATTTACAATCATCAATATTTTCAATACAATATTATTGTATTATTATTACAATCAATATACTCAATATTTTCATTTGAAAACAAAAGCTTAGCGTAACAAGCCAGCCACAACCATCCCCCCCCCCATTCCTTTAATACCAGTTCTATAATCTCCAAATAAGTGCCTAATACAATTTCCTAATAGAAATATCTTCCCGTTAAACGTTCTACATGGTCCGGGAGAAATAACTCCCAATTTTGGAAAGTGAATAAAACAGACAGTATATTAAAGATAACAAATTTAATTCTATCATCTAAAAGAACACCCTTTGTCATTTATTACATATACTGTTATTAATTTAAAAAAATTATATTGTCTATATGCCGACCTTCACTATCTATACAGGTTTGCAACCTTGTCCTGAAGTTCTGAATCACTCGTTTGACCATTTCTGGTAATATTGGAGCGATTTCTTGTCGTAGTAGCTTTCAAATCATCAATGATTCTTGGTCTCTTTTTTAAAGACTGCAGATGTCCTCAGAGAAAAAAATCACATGCGGGAGACTGGGTGACTGTGCATATGGGATATCGCTTGTGTGTAATTTGACGCCTGGGAAACATTTCTCTTAGTTTAGATTTTGTATGGATAGGAGATACACGCTTACCTTGGAAAGTTGTCCTTCGTATTACCTTATAGTACACAAGTAAGAAAACGCACACAAAAATAATAAAGTTCTGAAAGTTTTTATACTCTCTACTGATTGAGAAAGTGAACAGTGTTTACGAAATATTTCAGAACTTTAGTGTTTTTGTGTGTGTGTGTTCACACTTGTGTACTACTTAGGTAATACCAAGGACAAGTTTCCAAGGTAAGCCTGTGTCTCCTATCCATACAAAATCTACACTAATAGGCTGTGCCCTATTAAACTTTAACCTAAAACATTTGTCTTAGATATTCATGGTTGTGTTTTGAAGCCACAAATTTTCAGCCTGATCTCAAGGTTCATTACGTTTTGGCTACAAGAAGTTACGTAACATGTCGACATTACGATTGGAATTAACTGCAAGTTTGCTATCTTTCCTCAAAAAAGTATAACCCAATTACTCTAATTCAGGAATGGCATACCAAACTGTAACACACTCAAAGTGAAGAGCGTCCTTATGTAACTGTAGCATATGAAATCCTCCTTACACTAGGATCACCTAATTCCTAATGCAGCAGTGAGTTTAACAGCTGAGCATCGTGGAGATTGTGTAAAATTGTCTTAGATCTTGGATGTTTTCGGGTATTCAAATTGCTTTGTGGTCTGCCAGAGGATTTCATCTTTAAAGCTGAAACTGTAAAATTTGACACCCACAACAATTGTCGTCTCATCAAGTACTGTACCATGTCTACGAACTAATTGCAGTGTGGCGATGATAGAATCAGCACTTTTGAAATATGTTTCAATTACAAATGCACTATGTTCACCACTCCAAGCCATGATAACTAAAATGGCAGATTATTCTCTACAAAATGTCTTATAGGTGACACGTACACCTAGTACTACTAGCGCTACACTAACAGTGGCAAGAAATCGGGGAGTTATTTCTACCAGACCCTGTACAATCTACTAATATAACTTGTTGCTGATGATTAAGTTATTGACTTCCGTTAAGTGGTTATCCAGCAGACATTGTAAATTGGTTACGTTTAATTTGTAGCTACTATGTTTATTACAATTTTTTGTATATAGAAATTGTTGTAAATAAACAAAGCAATTACAAATCAAACTAAACAAAATTAAGCAATTTACTTCATGTGGATAACCACTTAACAGGAGTTTCAACTAGTCAAAAACTTTACCTGAAGAACAGTAATGTTTATACTCCCAACAAGACATTGGGAGAATGTAGAATGCATTTCTTACACTTATTGAGCAGTTGTAGAACTGCCTCTAATCTTGTTCAGAGTAAACTAATAAAGTTATATTTATTTCTATATTATTACTGTAACTAAATATTATACGTCCTATAGTAAAATGACAGTAATATTATGTGGTCCTCTTATTATTACTTATCTAATATACAAAGTTTAAAGGAAGTGTAGGTTAGGTTAGGGCGTCCTATTATTATTATTTATCTAGTATACAAAATTTAGGGAAAGCGTAGGAAATGACACAAAAATTTTGAAGTCCGTTTTTTGACTGGACTTCGCACTTTATGACCTGAAAAAGTTATTTTCGACAAGCCGTCTAAACGGACAATACCATACACAAAAGTTAAGATATGAACATGAAATTAGGTAGGGGACTAATAATGTGCTCAAATACAAACCTACTGAAATTCAGAACAATCTAATTTAAAATATTACAAAGGCGGCCATCGAACAGTTTTTCCTTCATATCCCGTGTGTTATTCAACTTTATAACACACTAAATTAGATAACAATTTGCAGATTTTAATTCTGCATGTAATGATACCAATCCCACCGCTCTACGATGACAAATAGTGAAGTTATTGTAAAAAATGTAACTATAAAACCTAATCTCCCACAAAAATGTGTTATTCGTACAAGATCCGAAAGGGCTCATTCACAGACACGAGTCTGATTCACGTCCCATTGTGATATACACACTTACAAGATTCAGAAAACCCGTGTAACAAATGTTTTAAACACACTTACCCTATTTATTTATCTATTACCAGCTAGGAGACAATTTCGTTGATTGTATTAGCTTTGTCAAAATCTTTAAAAATTATACTACATCAAACAAAAAGTACACAAAGAACAACATACATATACCAAAAACCTTTTGTCATTCAATAGATGCCCGTCCCATGAATTCATCTATAGAATAAAAAATGTCCTCTCGTAAATATTGTAGTATTTATTTTTTGAAGGACTTTTCTTCTGTTATTATTTTGATTTTATGTGGGCGACAGTTGTTGAGGGAGGCCCCAGAATTTGCTTGAGATTTGGCTGTTTGAGCAAACCTATATTTTGATATAATTCTTAAAACTGGTAAAGTGCAAACATTTATTACACTGCAATTTGCTCTGTTCTTTGCAGACAATGAGATAAAATAAATTTTCCCCAAGTTTAGCAATAAATTGAGTTTGTCAAAATACTCTATACCTTGATTTAAAGCAATGAAAGATTTTATTGCTAAAGTGTCTCGATCATGATCAGATAGAATGAGGGTAGTGTCGTCCGCATACACGAGGGTTGTGGCCCAACATAAATGTCATGGCCGGTCATTAATATATAAAATAAACAAAACCGGACATAAAATAAAACTTGAAGTACACTTTGGTTAATTGTAAATATGTCAGACTTATATACTGATTCCTTAGTAACTGTTAATTCTACATACAGTATCCTCAAGGTAGGAATGTGTCTGAGGTGGAGAGGAAAAGAGGGGTCTCCCACACTTCATTTGTTGCGTTTGCTTTCAGAAGTACAACCCCAATAAAAAAATATAGACCTCAAATGATTCTGTGTAAATGCCTACCCTACTTTAGTTTCTTTTATCGGTGTAAATAAGAATAAAACGTTTACAAAATTAAATTTTTTAAGAATTCACTTGTACTTAAACATTAGGAATTAAATATAGCTAAGCAGTAATTTGTATAACTAGTTTTCTTGGAATGGGTTGTACCATCAAGTCAGGTTAGGGAAACAAGTAGAAGGGAGGACACGCCCATTACACCAGACATCTTGATTTACAAATATAACATTTACTAAAAGGCTGAAGAGACCTACTGCGTGTGTTACATTATATAAGGCTAAGGTACCACCAATGGTACATAATTTATTTTGCAATATTTGTAATCCTACAATTTCAAATTCTCTACAAGTACCATCCTTGGGGGAGATGTAGACAAAAATATAAGCTATTAATTTATATAACCATCAAGGATTTAATTTATACAGAGTAATTAAAAGTATTTTCGAAACAAATCCTACAGTTTGGGAAATGTTAGAAACCCAAGTTGATGGGTGGCAATCATGATTCTTCTCCAACCCCATCATACAATGAAATACAAACTGATCCTTTTGGACTTTATTAGGAAATAATAAATTGTATTGGTAGATCAAGCAGACTTTTACAGTAAGCTAAGTTTGTTTAAAACATTCATTTACACAAGTTTTCTGAACCTTGTAATTGTGTATATCATTATGTCTTGTTGGCCACATAAATGTGTATATATTTTTTAAAAAAGTCTCTATAATGGCCTCGAAAGGGCCTCTATAAAAGCCTCTTCTATATTTGAAGAAACCTCCACTTGCTACGCTCGTCCCTGCATGTCAGCCCTGCCAGATCTTGTAACAATACAAATATATTTTCTTAGGTCAGGAGTCAAAATTATATTTTTTACAATAACTTTGCTATTTGTCATAGTAGAGAGGAAGGGTTGGTACCATTACAAGCAGAATTTAAATCTGCAAATTCGAATCTAATTTAGTGTATTAGTAGTTGAATAGCACAAGAGTTAATAAAAAACTGTTTAAAATGGCTGCCATTTTGACATATTCAATTTGATTATTATCAATTTCAATATGAGCACACTATACAATGTTCCTATATTAATTTTTGTGGTCGTTATCGGTTTATGTACAGACGACAATGACGATGGATGACGGCATGTCAAAAATTCCATTTTCAGTTTCCTGAGCCGATAAAACGTGAATGTCAGTAAAAAAAGGAGGTAGAATCTTTGTGCGATTACCAAATTTATCCAATACTTCATATAGGAACAGTGCGTTAATGAATTTTGTAAATAACCACAACATTATTCCTATTCTTGAGAACTCCCGTACTGGAATTCAATAAATACAAAATTACTGTACATTATTAAACAATAAAAACAAAAAGAAAAGACAATTTATAAATGGAAATATACAACACTCAAATCTATAAAATCAGCAAGCAGAAAACAAAAACTTTTGAAGTGTTCATACCCAGCGTAAGCTTCTGGTTTTGGTCTGAGTTCAGCGGCTCTCCGTTTTTGTGTAACCATCAACATGTCTCTTGTCAGAGGTAAAGGCTGTTCTGGTCCTGTACTTGTCAGTTCTGTGTCTTCATGTACAGTCGCTAACATACCACTTGTAGTTGTTGGAATAGCATCGCCTCGACCACAGCCACTACCTCCACTACTACTACCTGAACCGCTACCACTTGAAGAGCTAAACACAAATTAGGTTAAGTTATAAAACATATTACGTACCTATATAAAACAATACAAAATAATTCCTTTGAATTTAAATATTTGACTGCATGTTACGCCGTCATAGGAAGTATCATTAGGCCAGCTATTATATCACATCACATTAGTCATCAACTCATCTTTCCAAGAGTCTTTTTGGAGAGTGACCCATTTGTCTAATATATTTCTTATAGGGAAAAAAAGGAGGAACCACGTTAACAACTGTAACTGTATCGAATACTGCAAAAGATGATTTTAACAACTATTAAACAGCTGTGGACAATTGGAATGAAAGCATTTAACAGACATTAGACCATCGGCACAACCTAGTGTTGGAAGTCATGTATATAATTCTGAAATTAAATTTTCACTAATTCGTGGTCAGCTATCAGAATGAAAATGAAATAAAAGGTTATTAATTTAAAATATAAACAACAAAAAACTTCGAAAAACAGGAATAAGAAGCAAGTATTTTCTATTACATATATTGCTACATCTACAAAGAATAAAAACAAATGAAATAGTTTCCTGTCCTTTAAAATAAAATTGACCTATCTACAATTGACATTATGGACTTACCTGGAACCATTTTGCATGGACTGTACATGTGCTAGATATAGATCTGAGTGTAAAAAATTGGGATACGTTGTTTCTGTAATGAGTCTCTCGACTTCCTGTTGCGATGCATCGAATATGCCACAATCCAGTTCTCCAGAGCCTCCGCTTGCTTCTTTGATGCGTCGATTCACAGCTTTCCTTAAATCTTCTCCCACACCAAGTTGTGTTTTTAGAAAAAACCTCCTAAACAACAAAATAAACAGATAGTGAGTCAGTTGTACTAATAATTAATTGTATTTTATACAAAAATGATCTAAACGATTACAGTAGAACCTCTGTTAACCAGCCTCGGATTAACTGGTCCTCGGATTAACCGGCCTATATCGTAGTGTACTGGTTGGATGAGAGTTTCCGAGTTGTAAAATAAAATGAGTTGCAATAACATCTTAATGGCATAATTCTTAGCGCTACCTGATAAATAAGCTTTCTTTGAACGAAAACCGATTTTTTACGGGAACCTCGGATTAACCGGCCAAACGGGCAACCGGCCCAGGTGTCAGTCCCGACTAGACCGGTTAAGAGGGGTTCTACTGTATGTTAGAGTGAACAATTTAATACAGTATGCTGATGACACAACCTTCAGTTTAAGGAATCATGACTTAGACGATTTGGGAATGAAGGCATTTATATCATTTATCCAAACAAATATAGCTTGTTAATATTTCAATAAATGCAATTTTGGAGTTAATCCTACTGAAACAAAATATTTGATACATAGTTTTAAATCTTATCATTTTGAATTCAACTCCAGTATAACGCTCACAGAGAACATACTGAAACCAGTAACCTCAGTAAAATACCTTGGAATTACTATCAATGATAGATTGAATTGGCAGGATCACATAAACGAGCTCTTAAGAAACTCACTTCAGTGATCTTACTCCTACGAAGTAATGACAATTTCGAGGCTGGCATATTTTGAATTTGGCATATTTTGAATTATGGAATTACTCTTCGGGGTAACTTCTACAAGCAGTTGACCCTCAGGATATTTAGGTTGCAGAAGACATCTATAAGAATTACAACTCATTCGGGCCCTAAGAATTCTAGCAAAAAATCATTCGTAAATTTGGGTATTTTAAACCTACTGTAATATATACATCCTTGAAGTAATTTAAAATTACAAATTGAAGAGCCAAACTGTTACAACAATCGGGCTGCATCCAGGTTAGGTTAGGTTAGGTTAGGTTAGGCTGCATCTAGGTTAATTTCTTTCAGAAAAACTCCATCTGAAGGAAGAGTTATTTTGATGAACAAACTCCCTTAAAGAAATTATAGACACAAAAAATTTTAGGTAAACTAAGTTCTTTTAAGGGTCAACATATTTTACTCGGTTAGGGAGTTTCTTGACGCCACTCATTCCCTCTTGGGCTATTAAACTATTAAATTTTTTTAAAATACATGAAATTTAATATATAAAAAAAGGAAAAATGTTTGAATTAGATGTAAATATATACAGTAGAACCTCTGTTAACCGGTCCTCGGATTAACCGGCCTATATCGTAGTGTACTGGTTGGATGAGAGTTTCCGAAAATAATTGTAATTGAAACATCAAAGCGGCGGCGAGTCAAACGACTTTGTTGATAGCGGTATCCCGTTGTCGGCGGCACCAAAGCAGCGGCGAGTCAAACGACTTTGTGGATAGCGGTATCCCATTGTCGGCGGCATAAAAACACCACGACATACACAGACAAAAACGTTTGATGTGCCGCTTTTTTTCCACGAATCAATTATGGAAAATATAAAATTTCTTTTCAGTTTTCTTCTTGTCTTTGACTGGTTATGATCTACGTACAGTATATACAGTAAATAAAAATGAGCAAGTTACGAAAACGGAAGCATGTGTTGGTTTCGTTTGAGACGCGGTTTAATGAGTCAAAAGACTTGACAGAGGGGAATCTGTAAAAAAGCTTTGTAGTGTTTAATTTTTTCATGTTTGATGTATAATATACATAACATAATATATATACGATATATTTATGTACAATAAAATGAGTTACAATAACATCTTAATTGCATAATTCTTAGCGCTACCTAATTAAATAAGCGTTCTTTGAACGAAAACCGATGTTCCACGAGAACCTCGGATTAACCGGCCCAGGTGTCAGTCCCGACTAGACCAGTTAAGAGGGGTTCTACTGTATTGTGTTATTGATGTGTTGGATTTGTTGTTGTTGCTGTTGTGTTATGTTTATAAATATTATATAAGATGTTGTTTTATGTTTGCTGTAGTTATTATATTGTAAATTTGACACATGTTATGCAAACTGTGTTTGTAAGGAGCAATGAAGAAATATATTTTTTATTGATATAATTAAGTTCTCCATGTAGGTGAATGTAAGTGAATCGTTGTGTTTAGATTTTGTGTATGTGATTGTTTTGTCATTTAAGTTGGTGTTTTTATATTTTTTAAAAGATAAACGAGTGTAATATTATCGGCTAATATTTTTATAGATTAGTTTTGTGATTACTTTTATTCATAATTTTTAAATAGTTGTTTGTAAATTCAAAATGGTGAAGTGTTATAATGGCTCATGTTATAAATTAAATACAAATATTGAATGAACAGTTGCAAGTACTTATTAAAACCCCACCTAAAATCTCTTGAAACTTGAAAGTGTTTTACAATTTTACCGCCATTTACTGTGGAATAAATTATCAAATAATTTCAGATGATAAGATGTAAATCTATAATTTTCTCTATGTCTAGTATTGTAGTTATAATTAAATCTGTTCTGATTTAATAAATATTTATTTTTATGGCCTAGATTAAAAATGTCATAGATAAGAGCCCTGATAAATTAAATATTGTTGTTTATTTGTTGAACCCCTACAAGTTGATGTTCTTCTGTTTAGATTATTCATAGTTCTCTGTATTTTTTTGTTAACATAAATTTATTGACTATAAACAAGTATCTCACAAAGTTTGGCTGATTAATAGCTTTAGAATAAATGGTGAATTTGACAAAGTTTTGAGTCTAATATGTATGACTCTAAACATTGCAGAGGTGGTCCTTTCATAAGAAATCAATCTAGCTCACGGAAAGTAACTGAACAAACTGTGCAAAAACATTGCTCAAACTTTCTCAGTTCAAATTAAATAAAAACCCATCAATAGTACATTCATCACCAAAAAGTTCAGACGAAAAGTGAACATGAAAGTCACGTTTATAAATTGTATTAAATCGTGCTTTTAATAAAGATTTCTTTTTGTTTTTGACAATTTTATTATTCCTGACCTGTTTTTTTTTTTTTTTTCCCCATGTGTATTAGCACACAGGTTTGGCTCATTAATCTTTATTTTTCATTAAAATATAAACAAAATCAATAGAAATAATTTTGACAAATTAGATATTTTATAACAGCCCTATGGCAGATTTTTAATTTTCTGCCATAGAGCCTACTTTTGACGAAGTGTTTAATAAAAATGAAAAATCACAACTTTTAGGTCTGTTTCTAGATATTTAAATTTTACTGAATGATTTGATATTTGAAAAAATATTAACTTATTATAAAAAGGTTATATTATATGAGTTTATAACATGTCAAAGTCAATAATAATAAATATAGGTTTATATACCCATTAAAAAAAATCATTTTGGATTTCAATAATTCCGATTTTTATATACTGGTAATATTTAACACTACTGCAAAAAAATTTAAATGTAGAAATTATCTATAGTTTTCTATAACTATGCAAAAACTGTCATTTTGACCTGGCTGTCTGGCAACACATGATACAAGAAACGCTGGCAATCAAGGTCATGCACTCACCACAGAAGCCTAGCGGTGAAGACTGTATGCATGGCGGTCAAAGGGTTAACAAAATTATTATTAATAAGGGTTAATGTTTGTTATTTGTGAAATCATGTTTTTTTTTTCAATTGATATCATACACACTCCTGTTAACTTCTCCTGATTCATTGCACTAATTAAATACGATTTCAGTATATTTAGCATTGAACAATACCATTTTGGTTCTGCCGTTGTCATTGAAATTGTAATTAATATTTTATTAAGTTTAATGGTTTTGCTAAACACGCAAACAAGGTTTTCTTCATTATGCACTTAACAATAAACTTAAACTGTTAAAGTTGTGAAATTCATTTCTGGAGTATAAACCTTATAATTCTGTTTCTAATTCTTCTTGATTAATTATCCTCACACGTTTCTTTTATTTCAAATGATGGTAGTTTTTTATAAGAACGCCCAAAATTCTCTTGGAAATGAATTTAACAGCTATTAAATTATTTGTAAATACGAATATTTAAAAAAAAATTCCATGCAAATACGGTGATATACCTCTTCAATTTCAATAACTTTAGACATAAATTACTCGTATATGCACAAATTCCTGAATTGCGGATTTGAGAAATTACTTTATACAAATATTGCTCTTTGGACCTCATTAGCATCCACATTCCTTTGTTACATTTGATTAAATAATAATTACAATTGAGGCATTATTTTACGGAACAATTCTAGCCTAAATAAAAATGTTTCATTTTTTAATAATCCTAAGAATGATTTCGATTTTTAGATTGTTTTATCAGAAGTCCTCAAAGATTGTATTTCTTCGAAACAGGACACTGCATTAACTGTTCTTATATTAAAATTACAAAGTGTGTTTGAAGATTTGGAATGTGTATATTAACATGCTTTTTTAACACTATTAATCTTTGTGGAGATTGTAAAAGAAATGCGGCTATGCATAAGAAATCTGCAAAAAAATAAACGCACCAATTTAATTGATGAAGTTGTGCGTTTCATTACAAGATTTACTTAATGTGCATAACAATTAATGAAATTAGTATATCTGAAAACTTAGCATAACTGTATTTTGCACTGAACCCCTGTCTGTTCACTTTTCATAACATTAGCCCCATCGTATGTTTGGGCTATTAACTTATTCGGATGATTATTTCATTAAGTAAACATTTCAATAAACCTTCCGTGGTTGTATTTTTTGGAGTGCAAAACACCCAAAATCGTTCATATACTACACAACCTTGAAGTTCATAATGGAAAATGATAACTGTTTCTATATGTTTAGAAATGTCTATAGTGTCTTTGGTCATGACAACAATGTACGATGATTCATTGATTTCCTATTAACTTGTCCTAGGTAAAGAAAACAAAATAAGATTGTCCATATGTTTTCAAGAGTTTAGATGTTTTTCACGCTTTCCTTTAATTTTGTTTGTTTCTGAAACCACTTTGAGTACATATAGTCTTGCCGAAGTAAAGAATAATATATTGTAATAGTCTTCTACATATTTAGATTTCTTTTTATACTCTCTACAGATTGAGAAAGTGAACAGTGTTTACAGAATATTTCATAACCTTAGTGTTTTATAGTGTTTTTCTATTTGTGTACTACAGTACTAAATAATACCAAGGTAAGCCAATGTCTCCTACCAATACAAAATCTAAACTATACACGGTATATACCCTAATAAACTCTAACCTAAATGTAAAATTTATAATCACATAAAATTATAATTTTCTATTTTATTTATTTATCTTAGAGGATGCTGCAGTTCCAATGTACCAACCGCCAACAACTCACACACCCAATTTTCAGAGAGATGGTGACTGATACGTTTTGTTAGAGCCAATTTTTAGAAAATTATAATTTTGTGTCTTTTTCTCAACGTAGTCCCAAATTTTGAGGCATAAAAAATGGGTAAAATGTCCTGAAATGTAGCCAAAATATGCCCACATACCAAATTTGATTGAGATCCGTTCATGTGTTTAGTTTGTAGAGTATAACACATATGACAGGCATCATATGAAAAATTACTTTTTTGGACTGAGGGGACTTCAAAACAAACATATTCCCTATACTACGTATGTGTAGGAACGTAATTAATAATTTTCATTTTAAATGATTGTTGATTATTTCCAAAATAGAGATGTTTCTTATATTTTTATATGAATATTAAAATATTTGTTTAAACAAAAAATATATTATGGTTTCAAAGATGTAATTCAAAGATTTTCACACGTATCTAAGACATGATTCTATCTAAATATAATAGAAATAAGATTTTGTGTTAGCTAGTGTTGGATGTAGGACATTGACATGAACCCAGTCTAACCTGAACAACTCTCTCTCTCTCTCTCTCTCTCTCTCTCTCTCTCTCTCTCTCTCTCTCTCTCTCTCTCTCTCTCTCTCTCTCTCTCTCTCTCTCTCTCTCTCTCTCTCTCTCTCTCTCTCTCTCTCTCTCTCTCTCTCTCTCTCTCTCTCTCTCTCTCTCTCTCTCTCTCTCACCTGTAAATAACTTTGACGAGTTGACTGATCTTCTCGGGATCCGTTTGCTTTCTGAGACCTTCGCATGCAAACCAGAAGTCCAGAGTGTCCGCATGACTCCTTCCTTCTGATTCTAGATACCTTCTGAAGAGGTCTACACCGTCTGGATCCTCCAGAAGAGATGGTAAATTCTGAGCCCATCTCAGGTACAAAGGAGGCGACGAAGGGATTCCGACTAGATCTCCTGCAACACAGGGAGAACATCTCCCCTCCGGCTCGAAACCCAAAGGAGCAGCCCCATCTGTAACATTATGATGCATTCACGTTTTATAAAGGTGGATCTACTACATATGTGCAAAAAGTGTTTAGAATGTTATACGTGGGATGCAAGCATAGGTTTTGTTATATTTCAAATTATAGTGGGGGAAAAGTACAAACCATAAAAAATGTTCCTCGATTGATTTGAAGAGGGGTGATATCAGCCATAAAATAGCCACGCCCTTAGTAAACTTTAAAAGAGACAATCAATAATTTATGGAAAAATAATTGAATAAAGAAATTTAAATAATGAAAAAGACATAAATGTTACTATAAGTGATGGAAAATTGTTCAAGACACAAAAGAGCCTTGAATAAATTTAATAAAAGCAAGAATAAGTAATTATTCTAAAGGTAAAACTGTGGAGGAAAAATTCTTTAATTGGTATTAAAAATCATTACAATTTGAAGTGAAGCTGTACAATTTCATAATAGCTCAAATTCCTTGATATCTCAAATTTTTACCATTCTCCTTCAACTTCCCATAACCTAATGCTAATTTTCCCTCTATAAGTCGAGTATTTTAAAGAAAGAGCCTTAATAAGACGAATTTTGTTGGTTTCCTAGACACGTTGGTAGGAGCTCAAAAACTTCTACAAGTCTAAGTTTTAATAAAATAACCTCTATAACTGGAAGTTTTGGACCTTTGTAAGTCAAAGTTTAGGATAACTGTGTTATGCGAGATGACAAAATTTTCACGTTAAGACATAAACTTCGCCTTCTTCTGTGTCCTTGCATTTTCCCGGAATCGGGCTCAGCACTGTTCTATTGTTTAGTGTACGTGTGTGCCTACCATTCTGCATTTTATTGAAGTTTTGCTTTTTATTAAAGCAATCTTGTCTTGTGAATTATCCAATTATCCAGAATGGGTCGGGTCCCAATTGATCTGCATAATAATTGGAGTTTTACTGTAACAACATCTATATAATGTATATTTATAATATTAATATATATATACCTTGTTTCCATCTTGCAATTTTTTTTTTTTTTTTGGTAGTGTAATACTACGCGCGTTTCAGGAACAAACGCGCGTTTCGTGCTTGGTATGTGTGTATGTGTGTGTTTGTGTTAAACTATGACGTGGTCACATGTGAGTAAAAATTGTATATAAAACCTGAAGATGGGAACTTGTTCCTGAAACGCACGTAGTATTACACTACAAAAAAAAAAATTATTGCAAGACGGAAACAAATATATATTAATATTATAAATATACATTATTTAGTTGTTAAACTATTGCAATTAGAGACATAAAAATGAATATGAAATAACCCTAGTATAATAACGTACACATATTAAATGGTTTACTAATATCTGTAAGAGACAAACGTACCCGGCAATGTGTTGTGCCTCGAGAGTGACGACCTCCGTGGAGTGAGTACAGGCGAGCATGAACCACCTCGGGTCAGCTTGGTTCCCCATCCCAAACTGAAAAATATGGGTGAATGAGTTCCTGCACCTCTGACTGTTTCAGTCTCTTCACCTGGAATAATATCAAAAATATTAGCATGTTTTAGAAAATACCAATGTAACAAGAACTGGGTGGTCACAAGATATTTCTGTACCTGATACACGTTATTGATATTGGCTGATCCCTGATACTTTTGGTTTCTGGTATAACATAAACAAATAAAATGTATTTATGAATATTCAAATTAGTCAGTTAACAGTTTTGTTAAGTATTTACATTTACCGTAGAATTATACGAATACTGCATAATGAAAAGACGCTCATGTTGAGCAATAATTATTGTAACTGTTTATTCCACTGGCACATAATTAAGAACAATAAATCTAGTTTCTAAATTGGTCATTAGGTAATAGCACAAAACAGAAATGGTAATATAATTGAAGACTATACAACATTTTGTGAATCTAGTCGTAACGTGATTGTATTTCCTTTGTAATCTGTTATCTTTGCAATATCCCACAAACCTTCCAAGTGGAATATTTCGCAGACACACTAATTCTGAGCAGCTTAAGGCGAGTTAACCTTTTGAATACTTATTATGTTCCAATTTTATTTGAAAATTTTTCCATTATGTAGTAGAATTTTTTAAATCGTGTTTTTAGCTGATAATGTTATAATATTACATATATATTTGTTTAAATAAATATTTTGACCATTTAAAAGTGTTTTGATTTTTTCCTAGCACAAAGCCAAATAATTTTAAAAAAAGAACGCTAACGAATTAATAAATGCAAATTATGCGCTTGATAGAAATCAAGAGATTCTTGGAGAATGGTTCAGAATTTAAATGATTTGGGCAATCAGTGATAAAAATGTTTGTATTGATAGATAATTTGTTTAGTTCATTATTATTAATGATTCTAATACATGTAAAACATCTCTAATTAATTACTATTATCTCTAATACACTAATATTAACATTAAACATTAAAGCCATATACAAGTTAAATATCCCAAGCTTTTGTTTCAGAACCATTCCAATGATTATGACAGAATATACATGCAGTATATATTATATATGAATTCCATGAATTTATTAAATTGCTCTACACATGAAGTTTGCTCACCTTCCTATTGCCGACTCCTCATAGTTCCTTGTCCGTATTACTAACTCGTATTAAATTCTCTTTGATTAGCAATATTAACCTATGACATAACCTTGGTCACGTTCCGGCTGTTTCCTACAAATCCAGTCTCTCCTGTTACCAACCTATCTCCCAGCAACCTCGTGCCAACTCCAGCTGTCGACAACTGACTATTCCAATTCTCTACTGCGTCTGACCTCCTGGCAACCTTGTGCCAACTATTGCCGCCGACCACTGACTGACAATACCTCCATGCTGCAAGTGACCTAAATTTCCTACCAATCTTGGCATACTCTTGGTCATATGTGTCGTGTTAGTAGGTTGCAAGCCAACCGATTACTTTTTGTACCCTTTCATAATGATTGTTTATGCTCTTGTGTCTATCGATTGGGCTTTGAATATTTATCTATTACATTCTAACTTAACTAAACTTAAAAACCTAAATCCCAACACACACCCGTGGGCATGCATTAAGAGTTAAGTTGTTACAGCTACAGTTATAGCAAGATATATTAACAAGTAATGTTGAAGTTTGATACCATAATGCAATTCAAAGGAACAATAAATTCAAATTTCAGTTTTCTCCCTTATTATTTGAGGACTATTAATTTTCTCGCATCACAATACAATATTGACTTAAGTTTTCAGAGGTCCTGTACTTTAGGTCCAGTTTTCTACACTGAATAAGATGGTTTTTATTCGTGGTGTCGGGTTATTAACACCAGTGTTAATTTAGAAGTGTGCCACAAGTTCTCTTTTCCATTTTTCCTTATTAATTTCCCGTTAGCTCGGTTTTTTTCCCGTTGTATATTCTGCGACTTGCTCTTCATTGAGCACTGAACAAATCTTTATAAAATAATTTTGGCAGTAATTTCTATATCGATGAGAAAAAGACGTGGTAACTGAATCTAACCAACATTGTACACACAAAAGTTAGAACTTAACAAAACAATACATTACCTGGAACGACAGGTGGTCTAGGAGAATTCTCGTTGAAGGTGAGGTTTGACTGTTCTTGGGGGCAGAGCTCTGAGCTGGTGTCCGGAGGGGGTGCTGGGACGCTCATTGCAGCGCCACGGGAGCGGGGGTGGACTCCCGCCTACAGCTACCCCGCACTATCATTTCGCCAACACTGAAATCAAAAAATGAATCATTGTTAAAAATTTTTTTAAGGTATTTGATATTAGGAACATATTGATAGAATAAAAAGTTTAAATGAGAAATACTTTTTTCCCCTGTTTGTTTAAGTTAAGAAACTATTCTGTCATCATCACCTTGTATAAAAAAAGAACAAAAGAATATAAAATAAAGGCACCTAGGCCTCTAATACTCTAATACTGTCAAGGTCGGAAAAGAACAAGAGTCGTTAAGAGGACCCAATAAAAAAGATGAAAGATAAGATCTAACCCAAGACTACAAGAAAAAGGTATAGATCCAGCTAAGTCCCTTCACAATAATTGCCAATCAAATACTCACTATAGTATTAACTGAATTAAGATAATTGCTTAGAAACATATTATATTTTACTAATGCAAATCCAACCATGATGGTCCAGTATCTGTGAGCACAGTGTCAGTTGATAAACTGTGACCAATGCATCTCTATGCTGAGATATGCTGGCGTCTTCCCCTAATGTTGCTTAAAGGTGAAAACCCATAAAATAAAGCCCCTAGCTATTGAATACTCTAATACAGTAAAACCACAATAACTCGAATGCGAAGGGAATTTAGTAACACTTATTATTAAATAATTTGAGATAGCGAAGTTCAAAGTGCCGAGGGTAAAAATCACCGACTTCGAGTTATATAGAACCTAATTTGACTGGCCTTTATTCACTTCAGTGGTCTGTCCTGATTATATTTTTTGTAACTCTGTAATAAGGAAGTGAAAGAAAACACTATAGTACAAGTATTTTGTATTAATAACGGTTCATACTCGAATACATACTTGGGAGTGATCCTTCATTTTAAGTGTAACAACTATGATGCCATCAAATACAAGGCGACGTACACTGTTATATCACCAGAAACCCTTGTAATTAGTTAAACACCACAAGTTAAGTTTATATACACAGTAAACTTCCTTCTCAAGTGAGTGTTGTATTCATTAATAAGCTTTCAGATAAAATAAAAAAATATTCAAAATTATTATGTCATTTAAATACAGACTTAGACAACTACTGTTTTGCACCATGTTTTTATTTGGAGGTGAAATCCTTAAAAAGGTACAATAGGCACCTTTTTATTTTATATATTATTTTCTAAATATTATAACCTTATTATTTAACACTGAGAATGTTTTTTATAAATATATTATATTGTTGTATTATATTTTAACTTAATCATTTAATTTATTGTGAATGTTGTGTGTGTGTGTGTGTGTGTGTGTGTGTGTGTGTGTGTGTGTGTGTGTGTGTGTGTGTATATATATAGTGATTTTTTTTTGAAAACTTCCCACCTATGTTATTTAAGACGGAAAGAAATATGCATAATACGCTTTCAAGACAGTTATTCACCTTTAGCGGAACCTTAGAAAACCTATTTACAAAATTTAAAAAACCTCCCCCCCACCCCATCTCAAAAATGTGTAATGGACACATGTCTTGTGATACCTCAAATTAAAGCCCTTTAAAAACCATGAATTTCTGTTAAAAGAAAATAAAAATCGGCCAACGCATTTGTTCGCTATGATAAAAAATCTTCTTGTAAATTTTCCAGAATTTTATAAAAATATTGCAAAATTTTATATTATTGCACTATGAAAATAATATTTATTAGAAAGTTCAATATTTAAACTTGACAAAGTCAACAGCATGCAATGGACAAGTCCTATTGTTTTCATAACAGTAAAACCGGAACAAAGAAAAATTTAAGTAAGCTTACAAGAATTTTTTTCGTGTCGTCTTTCTTTGATTTTTGAGTAAGTTTTTTTTTTCCATTTACAGTAGTTCAAAATATCATTGCTAACAATTAATCAAAATATTATTTCTTGTTCTACTCCAACAATATTTATTAAGTGGTATAACAATTACTTAGAGAAAAAATTACTTACTGATAAGAAGTCAGTTTTCCTTAGTGCCATTAACTAAGCTATTTTCGTAGTGTGACAACCTATTTTTATAAAATTCTAGAAAATAACATTTTTCAGCCACAAACGAGTTGGCCGAATATACCGTAAGACCACTACATTCAGAAAAATGACAGTGTGGGCTGCAGTTTCGAAATATGGTGTTTATGGAGCATACTTTATTGAAGATGACCATAGGCAGGCAATCACAATTACTGCAGCAGTGTACAGAGAACAAGTGTTGAGTTTTCAAGCTGATTTGCAGTTATTTTGTGACCTTCATGGTCTCGAATGTGAAAAACAGATATTCCAGCAAAATTGAGCAACTGCGAGTCGTGGTAACAAACAGCTGTTGGAGGAACTTTTTCCTGGAGGACTTCTCGAGGAGGTGTCTCGAGGAACAGAATTTCAATATCCATCCCGAAGTCCTGACCTCACGTTTTGTGACACGTATCTATGGGGACTGTTAAAAGAAAAGTGATTTACACCAGGTTACAAGAAGCCTGCAACACCTGACCAATGTAACAACATAGTCACTGCAATGATTAGGCGCATGGAATATGTTGTTGATAATGGAGAGAAACATGTTGAACATATAATTGTGTAATACAAAAATGTTAATGTTTAGTTTAATAATAAACCAATTTATTTTTCAATTACCTATTTTTTTCTAACCCAGTATATAGAAATGAAATCAAAAATGTTCTATCTGCCTACAAATTATTCTTCAGGGCGGAGATTTTGACCCAATAATACACTTTCACAACAAAAACAATGTACTAGGTAGAGGGGTATTTACTCCTTTAGTGACAGAAAATTGGGAATTTTAAAGATTTGGAGTCTATAGTTAGATTTCTTCATAAATACAAAAAAGCTCATTTCTTTATCTCATTTGCATAATAAATAAAAGAACAAAAGAATCTAACAAAAAATGGTACAAACAATTTAGTTACCTGTTAACATAAGTAATCAACTGTTACATATACTATTTATTGCGATTTATAGCTTTAGTATGTATTATCAAATATTCTGATACAATCTTGTTGAGCACTGTGGTGAAATTCACAATAATGATTCGAATTTGCTCCTAACCACAATCACTAGAAACTTTTATATGAATTAGGTTATAAACTAATACAATTAAAAATATAGTCTCTCATCGTTAATTATTCCTCAAACTAACACTTTTTGAGAAAATTGGACAAATTGGATCAATTCTCCAGTCCAAACCATTGATTAAATGCAAAGTTACGCTGACAGATGTAAAAGAGTTAAGTTATGTCTTGAAAATGAAGGACGACACTTCAAGTGTAGTTACCAAATAATAAATTTCTTATTTATAAAATATACATTTCATTTATTTCATTAGGACCTAAACTATGCTGAAGAACTTTTCTGAACTCCCTGTATAATAAATGTCTATGCTGTATCTTTATCTAAAATTTCTGTATTAGATCCAGTAGTTTAATGTTCTATATTAGATCCAGTAGTTTAAAGTTCTATATAAGATCCAGTAGTTTAATGTTCTATATTAGATCCAGTAGTTTAATGTTCTATATTAAATACAGTAGTAATGTAATGTTCTATATTAGATCCAGTAGTTTAATGTTCTATATTAGATCCAGTAGTTTAATGTTCTATATTAGATCCATTAGTTTAATGTTCTATATTAGATCCAGTAGTTTAATGTTCTATATTAGATCCAGTAGTTTAATGTTTTATATTAGATCCAGTAGTTTAATGTTCTATATTAGATCCAGTAGTTTAATGTTCTATATTAGATCCATTAGTTTAATGTTTTATATTAGATCCAGTAGTTTAATGTTCTATATTAGATCCAGTAGTTTAATGTTCTATATTAGATCCATTAGTTTAATGTTTTATATTAGATCCAGTAGTTTAATGTTCTATATTAGATCCAGTAGTTTAATGTTTTATATTAGATCCAGTAGTTTAATGTTCTATATTAGATCCAGTAGTTTAATGTTCTATATTAGATCCATTAGTTTAATGTTTTATATTAGATCCAGTAGTTTAATGTTCTATATTAGATCCAGTAGTTTAATGTTCTATATTAGATCCAGTAGTTTAATGTTCTATATTAGATCCAGTAGTTTAATGTTCTATATTAGATCCAGTAGTCTAGTTTTGCAATGTACAATATGTCTGTAGATAAACCTAAGGGGCTCACTCGCAGTAAGCGCTTGGCTATCCCGAGGAGTCTTGGCTGGATCTCACCTTTTTCAAGTAGTTTTGAGTGAGAACCTTTATCTTTCCTATTGAGTCTCTCCTGACCAACTGTTGTTTTTTTCTGACCCTGATGCTATTAAGAGTATTCCAAGGTCTTTATTTTATGCTCTTTTCTTCCATTCTTTATAGGGTGATGATGACCGAGAGGTTTTCGTCTTTAAACAAGGGGGGAAATTGTCCAATCACGTGAAAACTTTAATTATTTAATTCCAAAAATTAGGCTTGAAATCTATAAATGAAACCATTATAATTATAATCCCAAATAGAAATCTACAAAAAACTATTACATAATCTTTTAACTGGATAAAAAAATATATATATTCAGAGTAAAAAAACTTTTAAAACAATATTTACACAAACTATTCCAAAACTTGCTTATATTATTATGTTGTTATTATTATAAAAATGAAACGGTCTATTTAAATTAAAACATCTAAAAAAAAAGAAGAAAAATAATCTTGAAATTGAAGCAGCAATGAAGTGCTATTCATTAAAAGTTGATGATCTCGAAAGTTTTTGTTTACACCACTCTCAAGGCAACAGCTTGGAGTGGTCGTGCGAATAAAATACAAAAAGAAAGTCAAATAAAAGGGATGCGAGGGTCGACAAATGAGTCAACAACGGGCACGCGCCTTATGGGATGAATCATCCTACCAATCTTGAGAGGGGGATTGGGGGTATCGAATATGAAGTGATTTCAGATTGGTTGAAGAAGGGGATGATTCTGTCCGAGCCAAACCAACCATTATCCGATCGATACCAACTTCTGACATTGAGGTCTACCCCCACCGTTACCAAAAACCCCAGAGTTTCAGCTTAGGCAAACAATAGATCCAACCATTGAATAAAAAATAAATAAAAAAAACTGGTTAGGTATGTTTTTTTAATAATCTATGTTCCGAAGAGTACCATAAAACAAAAACAACCAACCGTGTATGAAAAAAACAAGAAATAAAAACCCGGAATAGAAATAAATTATAATTGACCATAATTTAACAATTATTAATACCTAAAATTTGCTATTGTATCTGTCGCACAATATACTTCAAGGAAAACAACCCTCGACCACTATTCAGCTGTCTTACTAAATCAGGATATTAATTCAACAACAAAAAGTTGACAGGTTATGATACGTACCGTCATAATTTCACCCCAGTAAGCGTGCCTCTTCAACAAAAGATGAAATCCACCGCCAGGTGAGTTTAAAAGCTTCGGAAACAATCCTGTATAAAACTATTCAACCGCTGTTCTACAAGAGTTCATAGTCGCAACTACCCGGGGTGGTTGTGATGTCGTTTTCTTCTCGATGAAGGGTGCCAACATAACCCCTACATCATTCTGTGCATGCGCATTACAAACAAATCCTAGATGTCAAAAATTGTGCAATGAAAATCGATTACGTTCCATTATGTGTTCAGCCCTTAAATAAAATAACGCTTCGATTCCCTCGTCATATCCTGACATCTGTTCAGAATTATGAAACCCGATATGTTTTTTTATAATAATAGAAATGTTTTACACAGTCTATTACTGAAAATATGATTAGTCTTAACAATACCTTGAACAAATAACTCACCCTAACCCAGGTATAAGTACTAAAGAATGTTCATTCATCTGGAAAATTATGGCTTTAAGTGGTATTTGGGTTCATCATCTCCAATAGGTTCTACTCACTCATCAAACAACAATATCTACTCTATTTCTCTTGTGTAAAAACTAATGATTTATTTACTATATCCTTTTATTTATAATTTCTAGATTCACTGCTTTTCAGAAAAAACAGATTCTGATTCTCAATTTTTATATATTTAAAAATTGAGAATCAAAATCTTAATGTGAATTTTTCAATTACCAAGACTACTGTATCTGGGGAATCATGATTACCTTTATTGTATCACTAAATATATGAATTCATACTAATGTAAGAGAATTTCCTTACTAGGAGACAAATATGCGTGTGGTAGTTGTACAAATACCCAGATTAAAAACTCGCCCAAATAGCCTGATTTTTATAAACTTTATCCATCACTTAACTTTTACTATCGTGTATTTTTAATTCCCCCTTATTGTTTGAAAGCGAAAAATCTCTCGGGGTCATTATTGACTTATAAATAAAAATAAAAACATAAAATAAAGACCCTTAGCTCTTGAATAGCATCATGGTTAAAATAAACCTAATTGGAGAGATGAAAGAGAGGGATCTAACGAGACTAAATGACCAAAATTTGTAGATCCAGTTGGTCCCTTGGGATTGCCACACCATACTGTGAGTAAGTAAGGGTAAATATCTGTTTTATGATTGTATATATTCAATTTACAAAATTACAATTTTTACAAAATTTGTAGGTAATTATATAGCAGAGCTGCCTCACTTCAAAATCAATTTTTATGGGTTTTATTCGTCAAATAAATGTTGGAAAAATATTTTACTATCGAAAAAAAGTGTCGGAAAGATGATTACATAATACAATAATACAATTACACAAGTAGTTTTTTCGTGAAAAAATTAACTCTGTGTTATCTTTCATACTCATGACATTCACTTCAATAAACGTACGGAAGGTTTGGCCAGGTGGTCAGGTTTGGCAACCTGGCCAAACCTTTCGTGACATATAATAATACAGCCCTACATATGCGTACACTGAAGCACATACGCAGCCACGCAGACAATTGAACGTCAATGGAGGGAGGTGCGAGGAAATGTGCCGCGATATGGAAATTCAAAACAACATTTCCATGGCCATATAGCCGAATTTATGTTTAAGAGAAAGTACAATGAGTATAATACTCGTTTTCATCATTTATGGCGAATTACGAGTGAAATACATTTAAATTCAATAAATTCCTCTTCTACTGAATTTGCAGCAGAATTTGACTCTGATTAAGATTTTCTTGTGTAATTATATTATGTAATCATCTTTCCGACACTTTTTTTCGATAATAAAATATTTTTCCAACATTTATTTGACGAATAAAACCTTATAAAATTGATTTTGAAGTGAGGCAGCTCTGCTATATAATTACCAATTTGTATAGTTTATTTATGCTAGAAATATGATTGAAGTGCAAATTTCGCCATTACAATATCAAGATTAGTTGACGCTCTAAGTTGTCTGAATTAATGAAAGCCCAGAATTAAAAAATAATATAAATTGAAGCAAAGTATGATTAAACCTATATTAAAGAAACAGATGTTGAATCCCCAATTGTTTACATAATCTTTCTGGAGCAGTCTAAATTACAGTCTCGCAAGGCTTATCAAAATTAATGATGTTGAGTGTTCTTCAGGTGTTTATATGATGCATAGTTCATCATGGAACCTTGTGTTTACGTTTTTTTGCCTTCAGCAGGGCATTCTCAACTTCACAGCATACAAAAGAAAACAATATGTAATTTCAAAAGCACAAATTAAATAAAACAATGTTGAATGTGCAGTGTAACAAACCGAACCACTGTTTGAGTTTGAAGGGTACAGTCATACGCTTCTAAGTTACCTTTTTATCTGTATTATTACTATTTTTTTTTTTTAACTGTCCGGATTAAACTAAGCCCGGCTTAATGAGATTTTACTGTATTTAGGGTAATTTCTTAAAAATTGTTTCGTCGCAAACTACAGAAAACTTTATAAATGAACAAAATTTCAACTGGCAATACAAGCTATAATATTTCTTGATTTCTCTGTATAATCGCCCAAAAGCACTTGTTGAAAGGTAGCAGAAGTTTGTTGATCCCTTGACCATAGAAATCTACCAAACGTCCATTAAACCAATCCACAACTGATTTTTAGAATTCATCATCATTTCCTTTCCTCGTTAAAATTTATTCAGCTTTGGAAAAAGATGGAAGTTTGAAGGTGCAAGATCTGCACTACAAGAAAAGGAGTAGTGATCATGTCTCTCCTATTCAAACCTAACCAGCAATGATATCAGTACTGCTTTGACAGTGTAGGCTTGAATTTTTTCATTTTGTCAGAGGTTTATAATGAATCCATTAGTTGGATTGCCACTTTATCTCCGGTGCATAATGAAAGATCTAGTATCATCCCAGATCAACGATGTGGTGAAAATCAATAATCATCATCATCATAGTGCTCCAAAACCGCTGTATTCAGTAGCATCGATAAGTTTTTTCTTGTGTTCCTTTGTTGGAACCCACCTTCTTGTAATGGAGGTTGTCATAAATTCACACTTGAAGAAAAGCTTTGTGCAGTTCATAAAAAGTACAGTTCGCTTACATGCTAATCAAGTTTGTCCTTAGTGGCGACAGTTGGCTGTCTCCATCATCAACATCAGTTCTTTTTTCACTAAACAGCCTACACCATTATTACACAAATTTCCCTCGTTCATAGCTCTCCATACACTTTTACAAGTTGTCGATGAATTTCAGCAGAATATTTTTTTGTCTTCAAAAATCTAATCATACAAATCGATTAATATATGCGGAGACTTAAAACGAATTGATGAAGTGGTGGGGCACCTATAGAGTGCCTGTCCCTGAAACTACTCTGGTGGACTGATTGCATGGCTACGTTGAGCAAACAGTTCTTACTTAAAAATCACCCTCGTAACACAATATTGTAATAAGGCATTTGAACGACTTTGTTGAGTAATAAACTCATTTAAGATAATGTTAAAAACAATTTTAGCAAAATGTATATTAGTGATGACCAGATAATTATGTTTTTTATGAAACATTACATGCTTGTTTTTGTAAAACATTTAAGTCAACATCGCCTTAAAAAAAGAGTCCTAATTCTCAAATACTTTACTAGCATCAGGGTCAGAAGAAAACAAGAGTTGGTCAAGAGAGACCTGATAAGAAAGATGAATGAGAGGGATCTAACCCAAGACTAGGTGAAGAAAGGTATAGATCCAACAATAAGTGAGTCCATGAGAGAAAATGTTTCTGTGTGTGACAGTGTAACGTAACTTCAAATATTATAAAAATTTGAAAATAATCCTGCGAGTCTGAAACTATGGTCAAATCATTGTTTTTAGTTTTCAAATTTTATAATTCAAGAATTGTTGATGTATTTGTATTATTGTGAAACAAGTAGACCACCACGTGTATAACCTGGTGGAGACAGCAAAATATGAAAAAAGAGAAGGATGACCGAAAGGGAAATGAAGCATCTAACAGTAGACAGAAGGGAATGGGTCCCAATGTTTGTTTACAGTTGATAAAAAACTGTATTAAGTAATTATTTTGAAGCAATGTTTAGACATTTTCCGGCTTAATCCAAGTGAATTTTCGAGGAGTTTTGTAATTGATCCATTATTACACTTCAGAAAAGAAAAGCAAGCAAAACATTGGATGACCGTGCTACGAAGAAGACTAAAACAGTTTAATCGGTTAGAAAGGTCAATTTTCTCAGATCCCCATCGCATAATCTTCCAATAACACCTTGTTGTAAGCCATTGAAATACACAATAAATTAAGATTACATCTTTCAGACAGTCATTTCCGGTAAAGTAAAGGTATATATCAAATGTCAAGAAATTGGTCTTACACAATGTGCGGTCAAAATAAAACTATAACAGTTCCCTGTACAAGGCTACCGACATTTACAATGCTAATAGAGATGTGTAAATAAGTAGTTTTATTTGCGTAGTTTGTTACGAGTTAGACTACTTTTTTGGTTTTAATAATTTAAACATGTTTAGTCAGTTTAAACTGATACATTAACATTATGTCAGTGGTACTAACATATTTATTTTTTGCTTTAACAGTAATAATTATTTCCACTGTAATAATAGTAATAACCCAGAACAAAAATTAATATTAGTTTTTAATTGAACATGCTTGGAATTTAAGGGGAAAGATTTCTATTACACTTATTTATTTAGTCGGAAAAATATTGTTTTCGATGATTTATTTACAAGGAAGGAAAGCAGCTAAGGATGTACTTATTTTATAAATTGTTCATTAAATTATGATCTTTGCAACTGTGATGCAAAATGAAATGGAGTATCTACAATAATTTTTCCGAACGCTTTAACTGTTACATTGTCACAGCGGGAAATGAGTTGGCAAACCCGCATCGTCCCTAAGGGTTAAATCAAGGTCAGGTTGTCTACTGCTCCTCCCTTAACAGACTTGACTCGTGGCAGCATGTGTAAATCTTACTTTTTAACAATACTATCTGAAAATAATTTTGTTAAAGTATTACCGCCAAAAAATTTAAAATGTTTGTTATGGAAGTGAGAACCATATAGTACTCATACAAAGCAGTGAACCTGATCAAACAAATTGAAAACTAAAATTTATTATGCCTCTTTACAGGATCAATTTGACTGCGAATTAATGAAAAAAGTGACCCTACTTGATGAAGAAAAATATTCTTTTCTAATATAGAGTAATGCATCAGTTCACACATCTGCAAATTGTCGAATTGTGCTACGAACTGCTTTGATTGGTTGCACAAGATGCACAAGATTTGGTTGAACTTATTTCTCATTATAAACATGAATAAATTGAAAATTCCACATGCTTGGTGGAAAAAGATTTACATTGATCGTTGCTGAAATAAAATGCAGAATTTTCATGGGAAATGATATTTTTTGGAAGATGTATAAAAGTTGGACATAATTATAGAGTTAAAATAAGTCTAATTTTGGTAAATGTTTTATTTCGAAGTCACGGACTTATAGAACAACCCTTGTAGTGTGTTTGAAGTGATATGACAAAGACACAGGGTGTTCATCTGGAAGATACGTCAATCTGACAGCATAGCCTACTGTGTAGTCACACACTCTACTCGTTTGTTCTTCTTGTAAATAGTCTTTGCAAAAGAAAATATTTTGTTATACTTTTCACATAAACGTAGTAGAGAGAAAGTTATATAAGTTTTTTTTACGAATATATCTGTTAATGACAACATCAGTTGTCCAAAAAAGTGGTTTTTGGAATGATGTCTGTGTAATGCTCTACAGCCTAATGTGTGCACGAATCTTGATCGAATCTTGTATGTGGGTATATTTTGAACATATTGTGAGACTTTTTTTTCCATTTTTTAGATAATTCAAAACTTGGGGGGGGGGGGTTAAAAAGTATAAGAAAAACAAAATTATGATTTTCTCCAAATTGATTCTAATAATTTTACTTACTAAAAAATGTATTGGTCAAAAACTATGGGACCATTAGAAAAGACATCATTTCTCAAAATACTCTATACCGATTTCGTTCAAATTTTAGTGAAATGTGAAAATTAAATACCTAAACCCATATGCAAAATTCCAAGTGAAAAAATATTGCAGTTAAGAAACAATTGGCAAGAAAACCAAAAATACCCTTGACTACCATCATTTAAAACTTGATTTTAATCAAATACGATTTACACTGAGTGTGTGTTTATGACACAAACAAAGCAAGATTAGACCCTATTTACATATATAAATAATTTGCTTTAAAACTCCATGATTCTTTCAGTTTATGACTATCAACTACTGAATTCATAGTTTTGAAAATCATAGTAAGAAAGTTTGTGCAATGTTTTTTGCACCCTTTATTTGATTACTTAACACATCCTTCATATATTTGTTAATACAAATTTACAAGATTTACTATTTTCATACTTCTATATTGTCCAAAACCTCTGGAAGTAACAACGAATAGACACGCCTCATTTAGCGATTGTATAATATACTGTGTGAGTAAAATTTGAATACTGTTTAATACTGGAAACTATAATTGCTTAATTTATTTGATTTTTTCCTTATTGTTTGAAGACAAAAAACCTCTCGGTCATTTAATGCCATTCTCGTCTTTTTAATTATAGTATCTTAAAACAAATGGCTGTTAAACCTAGTTAGTATAATAAAATGTGGTATTTGTGTACTATACAGACCCCCACCTTTTTGAAGGCTCAAAACTCGAAACATCCGTTTGTGAATATTTTATGTGCTGTTATCTATCTATTGCCATAACAAACTAAAATAATATAACTGCGACTTTCATTCGCCCAACTGCAATCCTTTCAAGGATGGGCATTCATCAGGTCAATACGAGGGCAATGCCTACTGTAACACTCGTACAAGAATCAATGTTTATATTTAATAGCAGTTTGTGTGGTTAGGTTAGGTTTTAAATTGAACAATTTCATTCTGTTTGAATATATATAACATAACCTGGCCCAAACTAACCTAACAAATGTCATATTTTTAGTAGCAAGAATCAAAAAATAAGGGTCCAAATAATACATAGGTACCCAAAATGTATTAAATTATATAGGTGATTTGAAAGTATGGCTTTAAAAAAGGCAAGTAGTTTTTTTTTGGGACCAAACTCAATTAGCAAAAGTTTAATAATGCAATAAATTATAAAACAATTCTAGTTGGAAACAGGATGTACAATGCTAACCTAAATTTGATGGAACCCAAGCTCCTTTCTCAGGCAAAAATATAAAAAATATTAATTAGAACAGTCTGAACATAATCCTTTAAAAATATTTTAACCGAAGATATTTAGGTAAACTTATGGACCAGTGTTTGAGAATGGGAAATAGAGGATCTTAAGTGGTGAGAACATTGTAAGCTAAGAAGAATTAGTTGGAGGGAATGTCTCGGGAAATGAAGAGAGTACAAGAAGGATATGGAGGCCTAGAAGGCGCTGGAAGGAGGAAGAGCGTTAGGAAGAATAAGGAACTGGAAAAGAATTACAGACAGATCGGAATGGAGAAAGCCAAAGGCCACAACAGCCTGGAAAGTATTTTTTATACAGGAAAAGCACAAATCGCAAGGTTTTCTCTTTTACCAGATTTTTGCGGAATGTTTTCCTGGATTAAAAGCAAACATCGGGTTTCATAGTGCACAACGAGATCACTCAAGAATGAGATTGAAAAAATACATCTTTAAAAGCATATACTGTATCTATGTTCTAAACTTCATCTATAATATATACAACCCCTTGTGCAACTCATATCTATACAAATTCTAGCCTACTTCCTGATGAACTACAAACTTGAAACTTCGCAAACTTTATAGCCTAGCTTTTTAGTCTGTAACCAATGGGAATTAGGGATGGCTCTAAAATAACAGAACAGGTTTGCAAGAACAGTTCCGCACCTTACATTCTTCAGTAATCGGACAGTTCTTTAAAAGACCCTGTTCTTCTGATCCCTGTCCAAGCTTCCTCCTCCACGCTCATATTTCCGCTCTGCGAGAATGAACTGAAGAATTTTTTTCTCGGTGTTGGTCTGCTCCCAATCCCTAACATCTCTCACTCCCACTTCTCGCTATGTTGTCACGCCTCACTTCTCTCCAACATGTTCAGTCGTTCTGTAGTTTATCAAAGTATCACAGAATTGCATCACCTATTCAGCTCTGAATATTAGTTTCCTGCTCATTTCACTGATAGTATTCAGTAATTCAGTAGACTATTATTTAGATTTAGTTTGTCTTTTGTGTCCGCTAGTTTAGTTTTGTGTTTTATTATTAATTTATTAACATTGCAGTTTAGTGATTAGGTTAAGTTTTGATTTTAATATTATTTTATTTTCAATGATTTCCTAACCAGCGGCCCAATAGTTAACCTATTTTAAGAGAACAACTAGATTTTTAACATATTGTTGTTCAGAGCAATATCTAGAGAACAGTTGCTCTTTGGGATCGGGTTTACGGAACTGTTCATTGAAATAACCTGTTCCGACACATCTCTAATGGGGAATATTCCAGAAAGTTTAAATTAAAAATATTTTAACCCTGAAAAAATTCAAAATGCTGGGCGCAACTTTAAACTCATTGGCTAAACTGTAAGCTATCGAAAAATGGATTGCACAAGCAGCCATGAATTTGGCGAGCTTAACAAATTTTTTTACTGAAATTTTTTCATATTTCCATTCGTTATAACTTACATAGAGCTAGATATTTGATTTTAGGTACGTTTTGTACATTTTCCACAAATTATTTAATCTTTTGACAAACTTGTAGAATCATCAATAACTTCAAATTACTATAGTTTATTTAACACAGAACAAACTAAAGTAGATATTTTCCTTTGGAATTACGGGATTAATTTTTTTTAAACTTAAAATTAAGCCAAATTCTTACTTGTTAGGGTTATTAAGACAGGTGTTCGAAGTGGCCGCCATTCTCTTCCTGGAGAAGCAGTCTTTCCTCTAAGCTATGCGCGGCATTTCTTAACGTGTTGACATTTATCTCGGCTACGTTTTGAATAATTGTTTCTTTCAGTTCTTACGATTGAAGGTCTTCCTGGGCCTCTTGATGTCTCCAACGGACCCGGTGGTTTCAAACTTACTAAGCTTTTTATACGCGACTACACTGCAACGTCCCTCAAACCGTCGCCAGTAGGAAACTTTCTTAACCCGGCTGATAAACTGCGTTCACATTCATAATAAACTGAATCGATGCACGTGTTTGTAAAGGTAAAGTCATGATGGAATAACAACAATTAATATTGTAAACTACTACAAATTTACCACCTACTGGATTCCTGTTTGAAATTAGTCAATGAGAAAACTCGTTGCTATGGCAACAAATCAATAGAAATGAAAAATAACAGCTGATGTTTCAATAAATTCCAATTATATCTCCATACAATAAAGAGTTTTCTCAAAGATTGGAAAACAGATAACGAAACCACAACTAAAGTTTGAACTTCCGAAAGAGACTGTACTTTGTTATTGATAACATGTTCCATATAATTAGACAAAGTTGTATTTTTAATTTCCGGTTTCATAAATTTTTTACTTATGAATTTTCTCACGAGTTTGGGTTATTACTATTCACAAACCATCAAAATTTTAAGAGAAATTGGGTCTTTTAACAACTCCTTAGACGATTTTCTTAATAGGCCGATTCGAATAGGCCATTTGAGACGATGGGTGATCAAAGTATTGTGTTTAGAGTCCACATTTTACTCAAATTTGTCAAAAATTATTTAAAGCTGATTTTGAAAGATTCGAAATTATTAGTTATAGTCTTATGGTAGCTAATCCTAAATATTGAGTTGTTAACAAAAGTAGAAAGAAAAAAAAAAGTATTTGATAAGCCATAATATGTCTAACTAAATTTCACCCAAGTCCCTTACGTTTCGGCTCAAGAGCACATTAAAATATGTAAGAGTTATTTGTATAACGCTGTTATAAAACAAAATTGAATATAAATAAAACAATGTCTTACCAAATTCCAATAGGCCTATTCAAAGTAAAAACAAATCCATGTGCCCGGTGTTTAATCCGTTACTATGGAAACCGATTGTTACAAGTTACATAAACAAGTCTTCATAATTTAAACATAATTCACTACACACTGACTGGAACACAAAATATTTCACATATTTAAAACAATGTTAACACAGTTTTCAAACATAACCTCTAACTATTTAAAAACCTAATTTTGTTCAACACTAAGCACTCAAGAAGTGAAACTGTAGTTGTGCGTGCAGAGTGTGTGTGTGTGTGTGTGTGTGCTATGGTCAAGATGGCCGGCGGCCAGTCAACAGAGTGGAGGGGGTAATTGTACACATGTACACCACACCTACAGCGTCCGTCTGTCCAAACTAAAACCGATGTGTGTCATTTTAGAAAGAAAAAAAAACAAAATTTATTGAAAATGTTCAAAATCACTTAGAAACGGTTTCGCTTTGAAGTATATCCTTCGATTGATAACACAGCCGTGAAAACATTGCACAAACTTTGCATAATCTTTTGTCGCTAAAATTAAAAAGCGCTTCCCGAATGTTGTCGATTTACGTCAAAAATTGAAACGATGAATGACGCCGATATCTCAAAAACTGCTGATGGGGATATTGATTTAATTTTTGTGAGATAATCTGCCGAGCTTCACTAAAAGGAAAATTGAGGTTAGCAAATTAAATTGGAACGCCTAAATAAACGACACGTTTGTTAAAAAGAAAATTCGGTTGATAAATTTAAAAATCACTGCCATAAATTTAAATAAACTCTGCAAAAACATTGCACAAACTTTCTCACTAGTAAATCTTCAATAAAAAACCTTTTTTTCTTGGTTAGATTCCAATCTTTCGTCTCTCTCAACTGACTTGTTCATTTTCCCGAGTCTTATTTTACGCTTTTACCTTTATTTGGTTTTTTTTTTTTTTTTAATTTTAGACAATGATTATTAATTCTTTCCTTTTAAATAACAAGAAAAAAATGAAAAACAAGTTTTTTTTTATAAATCGGCCATGCATTAAGTAAAAATTTTAAACATGTAAGACTTAGAAATGTAGACGTGGATTTTGAGGTTAAGTACTATTTTACTCTGTCATAAATCATAAGTACCGCTCCCTTTGTCTGAGACCCATCCCTAAGGAAATTAATTGTTTTGTCTTGTCTTTGTCATTTGAAGTCTTCTGTCATAAAACATGCTGACAGTAAACAATTAAGTACAGTTTTGCGTGAGACAAATTTTTCAACTTTGGAATATTGTCATTAAGTAGGTTTGTATAGACAGGTTACATTTTGTATTTTAATCCCATTAGGCCAGTGATTTCAGCCATTCTGAAAACTGAAAAAATATAATACTGTAATTCAGTACTAAAAAAAAAATTGTAGTAGAAAATCCTGACCCTTGAGTACTCTGACTCAAAGAACAATAGTTGGTTAAGAGAGATGAAAGAGAGGAATCTAACAAAGACAGAATATAAAATAACCCCCACCCCACCCCACCTCTAGTCCTCGATAGCGCCAGGGTAGGAAAAGAACAAAAGTTGATCAAGAGAGACCCGGTAGGAAAGATGAAAGAGAGAAATTTAAAGTATATCCAGCTAGAATACGCTGGGATTGCTACATTCCATACTGATCCCCTAAAAGTCGTTTGTTTCACATACCTGTTGTAGGTTAAACTGAACCCTAGACACTGGCGGATGTATTTCGAACTAATTTTAGTTGGTAAATGTGTTGTAATCGAAATTATTTTGCCTAATCTTATGAAACAAAACCAATCGCGAAGTAGGAATGACTTGGTTTCAAAAATTTAACGAAATCTGTTGAGACGATTTTGAGAGATTATGTTTTTTTTTTTGTTAATAAAACATGATCGTTACACGAACTTATCTTTAGAGTGAGTAGGTAAAACTAAGGACCCTTAAAATTTGACGCGCGTCTGTAAGTCGCAACCCGTCTAAACAGATTACATAATAAATCCCATATATTTCACACGTTTCCTTTGTAAGAAAAAACACTTTTTACAATTCAGGAAACCTACAAATTTCAAATATACAAAAAATTCGACTTCTATTTTCTGACCCATGACATAAATTTCTCTATACTATGTATAAATGGGAAAGTAAAAATACAGGAGGTAATTTTCGGGGGGGGGTGGATGATTCAGCAAACAGTGTTTGCACAACAATGTTCTACCGCAACAGATGCGTTTTCACAAGTGTGTAATTAATCCAAGTATGGCTTACAGGTTCTTTCAATTATTATCTCACACAAACTGTTATGTTGGTAGTGTTAGTACAAACAGGGCTGCCAAAAAACCGAAAATAATTAGATATATTGGTACTCAATTCCAGGCTTACCAGTGTGTTTATAAAATATGGAAAGGCTAATATTTCAAAGAACTGCTTTAGATAGTAATATGTCGGACCTCTCTCATGTTAAAGCTTTTAACCCGAGCTATCTACAGGGTGGTACAAAAGGTTAGCAGGATATACAGTATGTTCCAAAAATTAACAAAACTTTTTTTTCAACTTTTTAAAATGTAATGCTATTATTTTTTTATATATATATTCCAATATATCAATTTAAGATACCTAAAATGAATTTTTATCTTTCTACAGGGTGATACAAAAGCTCTTGTTCTAACTCCTATTCTATCCTGATCCTAACGCTATTACAGTATTCAATAGACAATCCCGTGGTATCTCACCTGGATTTACACTCTTCGTCTTATAGTCTTGAGTTAGATCCCTCTCTTTCATCTTTCCTAACAAGTCTCTCTTGACCAACTCTTGTTCACTCCCGACCCAAACGCTATTACAGTATTCAATAGACAATCCCATGGTATCTCACCTGGATTTACACTCTTATTCTTATAGTCTTGAGTTAGATCCCTCTCTTTCATCTTTCCTAACAAGTCTCTCTTGACCAACTCTTGTTCTTTTTCGACCTAGACACTACTACGATACTCTATGGTTAGATGTCTTACTTGTTTAAAGTGGAAATATTAACATAGATACAGTTCCCAAGTCACGTAACTATAAAACAGATATTTGGCATTAGGATTTTGTCATTTCTCCGCATCAGTAACACGCTCGTCTTGTCTTAAATCCGCATCTGATATCCGTCCTACGTCCCTCTGGATTACTCTACACTGGTTTGAATCTGTGGAATGTCCCCCCCCCTCTTCCCTCCTCCTATCCAAGTTCATTCATACGTAAACCCATTGCTATGGATATTATCCTGGCTTTAGAAACACTTTGTATCTCTTAACGTACATCTGATATCGAAGAACAGGAATATATTTTGTCGCTTTGTGTAGCCGTTATGTATGCCGACGTCAGCCTTGATATCGATGTCTGTATATCATGTGGTACTTGTTGACGATAAGGAACTCCAGGAAACAATGTTCAGGAATTTTTTAATGCAGAGAAATGAAAATAATCTTTCGAAATGATTCTAACCTAACCCAAACTATTTGTTTGCAAAAATAAAGTTTCTCAATGATACTAACCTAACCGAACGTATTCGCCAGCAAAAAAGAAAATTAGCTTCCTCAATGCTACTAACCTAACTTTACCTAACCTAACCTAACCTACCCTAACCCAACCTATTCGTCAAAAAAAAGATAATAAACTCTCTCAATGCTACTAACCTAACCTAACCCAACCTATTCGTCAAAAAAAAGATAATAAACTCTCTCAATGCTACTAAACTAACCTAACCCAACCTATTCGTCAAAAAAAAGATAATAAACTCTCTCAATGCTACTAACCTAACCTAACCCAACCTATTCGTCAAAAAAAAGATAATAAACTCTCTCAATGCTACTAACCTAACCTAACCCAACCTATTCGTCAAAAAAAAGATAATAAACTCTCTCAATGCTACTAACCCAACCTATTCGTCAAAAAAAAGATAATAAACTCTCTCAATGCTACTAACCTAACTTTACCTAACTTATACTGTACATATAAAATTACAATATAGTCTATAGGTACCTTACGACCAATGCTTGAAAAGGAAAAGCGAAACTATCTTCACCTACATATAAATCAAGTTACTGGACTGCGACCAGGAAATAAAATATTTATTATAAGTTATATGTGTACAACCAGTTCAAGAAGCAAAAACAAACAGAAAAACAAATATAACACAACCTAATACATCTGCAAAAAAAAACTTTCTCAATAACAGTAACCTAACTTTACATAACCTAACCTAACGTAACTTTACATAACCTAACCTAACCTAACTTTACATAACATAATCTAACCTAACTTTACCTAACCTAACCTAACTTTACAAAACATGATCTAACCTAACCTAACTTTACATAACCTAACCTAACCTAACTTTACAAAACCAAAAAGTCGGCCAAAAATTGATACACCATCTTTGAAAAAATATTTATAAACTTAAATTCTGCCTAAACTGGTTTCGTTTTTACCTTAAAGCCATCCTCAGCGTTAATCGTATTTGATTCACTTTTGTTTATTGTCAATTATTTATTTCTGTTATTATATATATATATATATATATATATATATATATATATATATAATTACTACTTCCGATTTTCCACACGGATTCGGATCAATCATCTACAAATTTTAAATTTGAACAAAATCTGTGGATCTGATTTTGAGAAATAATTTATTTCATAATATTCCCAAGAACGACTTTTTAATACTTTACCGATAATTCATGAACAGACATAACGTTATAGAAAGTTTTACAGTATTTTTGAAGAGTTTTTTGGCATTTTCGACGACCATATGTTTTTTGGTAAAGGGTCATTTTTGCCACATTTAAATTGCAGTTGAGCAAAATTTGATCAAAATCGTTGAGAATTTTTTTTTTTTTTTTACCACTTGCCCCTAAATTTATAGTTATGGGAAAAAAATTCGCGAGATTTGATGAAAAATACGCCGATATTTCATTAAAATCGGTTCAAGCGTTTAACCTGTAAAGCACACTACACATACGTCATACGGACATCATTCCCAAATCTCGACCCACTGTACTAGAGAAGACGGATTGTCTTTGCGCCGACGCAGTAGACACAACAAACAGACAGCTGAGTCAACTGTCAGCTGACAGATGTGCTGGTTCGGCCTTCCAACATTCCAATTTGGTGTAACTTCCACAGTTTTCATTTGACTTTCTACACACAGGGAGCAGGATTTTTAGATTTTTTTGTCTATAGCGACAAAAATAAATTAGACAACCTATTTTATTATAATTATTATTAAGTGGAGGCTCCACTAGCCGGCCGGTGCCGTCTGCCGCCCATAAGACTAATGCAATACAGTACTCTCGTTGATACC